>OY856409.1:491621302-492221302 GCA_963693085.1 Alisma plantago-aquatica | reverse complement strand
ATCACTATTGTAAAAACTTGTACAGTTATATAATGTACAAGTACTTAGATTGCATGTAAAGCAAGCGTTAGATCTTCCCTAGCTACACACCATAGTTAGACAAGTCATCCCTTCCAAAAGGATCACATTATGCACACTCATAAACACACTTAGTGGTTTAATTAAAAGATTGAAACAGAGTCAATCTCGGTCGACTACACTCCTCGACCGAGACACTCTCGGTCGACAAACTTCTCGACCGAGATTGACCAAAAGTAGCCGTTAGACACAGCAGTTGACAGTTGCAAATAAACGTTAATCCAGAGAGCCTGTCGGTCGACGAATCCTCGACCGACTGGGCATCTCGGTCGACAAGTCCTCGACCGAGATGGTCTCTGACAGCAACTGCAGAATTAATTAACTAGCCGTTGCTAATGCGCCTAACTTATTCCTAACGGCTAGTTAAGCACTAGGAACCCCCTAGAAGTTGTCTAGAACGCCCTTAAGCATACATAGGTCATTCCTATAAATAGGACATGCCTTAGGTCACCAAAGAATACCCAAGATATACTTGTGCTATACTTGAGCTTGAATATTCACTTGCAATCTGTTTTAGAGCAATAGAGCAATTCCTACACTTGCCATTCATTCCTATTGCTTCCATTTCGTGTCCTATAGACTAAGATCTCCTATACACAATAATCACATTGTTATACACCTTGGTTAGGAGATCCAAACGCTTGATATAGGAAAATCAAGCCTTGTGCTTAAACGGTATTGTAATTTCTCTATTTCTTTCTTGTTCCTATTTATTCTTTGTACTCTCCTTGCTACTCCTAGGGTTGGAGGCTGCGGATTGGAGAGGGTTGACTTCTCGGAGGAGAAGGGGACTTCAAGCTACTTCAAGAAGGCTATCGCACGGGAAGCTACTTCAGAAGGCTGGTGCAACGGGTGTTGGTGCATCTACTTCAAGGGAAGGCTGCTTCGAGTTGGGCGATTACTTCTAGGTGAAGGCTGCTTGAAGGGTTTAGGGAAAAGAGATTGTATTTTATGTAATTCCTTGCGAGGTAATAAAATAAGTTTCTTTTCAAATCCCGGTTGGGTAAGCAACCGGGTAGTGGACTGACTACCTTAGTATTTGCTAAGGCTAGGAACCACTCTAAACCCTTGTGTCTCCTTGTCCAATCTTTCTTTGTGGTTGCTTGAGTTAATAATTATTAAAATTACCATAAAACTCTATTCACCCCCTCTCTAGAAGTTTTCAATTGGTATCAGAGCAGGCTTCAAGGAGCCCTAACAAGGTCTTGAAGAGATAAAGGGAAGAGGTGACTACAACCACAAGAAAAGGAGCATGGACCAATGTTCGTCAAGTTGCAATTGGTGCTTAGGAACAAAGCACTCTACGTCTAGATGTCCATGGAGGTCAAAGAAAGAAGATGCACATAAAGAGTGTCTCATTGCTACAATCAATGAAGAAGAAGAAGAAGAGGTAAGTCTCTTAGATTTATCAAAAGAAGATCTAATTGCTAGTCTAGAAGAAATGCATGAAAAATACATTGACTGCAAGAAGAAATTGAAGAAATCAAATAAAGTAAATGATGATTTAAATACTAAACTTCTTGTTCTTGAATCTGAAAATGAAGATCTAAAAAGGGCAATTGAAGAACGTGATCTTAAATTGAAATCAGTAGAAGCTAACTGCAATCTTATTTCCCTTGAAAAGACTAATTTGCAGACTCAAGTAAATGATCTTCAAAAACAACCTATATTGTGCACCCATGTAGACTATGACAATATAGTTAAAGAAAGAAATTCTTTATCATCTCATCTAGACCAAGCAAAACTAGATATCAAGAAGAGAATAGATGAGATTGCCAAGTTACAACAACAAGTTCGTAGTTTAAATAACAATGGCATTCTTGATAAAATCTTAAGTAATCCTTATCGTCAAGTTGGAAGGAATGGACTAGGTTATAAGCCTAAAAGTAAATCTCATCAAGAACCTAGTTGGAGAAGGACACAAGCGAGTCAATCAATGAATGTACATAGAGGCAAATATACATTTGTACAAAAGAACAACCTAGACCAAAATCATAGAAAGAGATATGAGGTTGATTCTATATGTTGCCACTATTGTTTACGTCTTGGACATTACTCCTTCTCCTGCCCATACAAGAAAAAGGATGTTGAGTTGGTATGGGTTCCAAAATCCCCAAATTGATTTGATTAGACTAAGTTGAGATATGACCAAAGCCTTTAATTTGCATATCTTTATGTCTATCTCAACTTAACATATAGGGATAACAAATTTATATAAATTTAGGTCAATCAAAACTTAAAAGATTTGAACATAATTAGTTGAGATATAATCTAAATGTTACTTTGATAGTCATATGTTTATCTCAAACTGATCTTTGAAATAATTGAATTAGATACAGTCTATATTGTACTTAAAATAGAATTCTGAACACTTTCCAGAAATTCAGTCGGTCGAGAAGTTGTCGACCGAGTAAACCTCGGTCGAGAAGCCGTCGACCGATCATGTCATTGTTTTTCAGTCTGCAGTAAAATTGCTGAATAATTGATTAATCAGTGGCTATCTATTTATTGTTAATGACTGTTTTACATAACAAGTTGAAGATCTTTTTGAATATAAATGACATCATTTTCTAAATTGAAAATCAAGTTTAGAAATTCCTATTTTATAATGTTTACGTGATATTCTTTAAAGCATCTATCTAGATAGAAATCATGTGTTATGACATTTAGTTTAAATGATTACATATATGGTTCTATCATTGCATCATGGATATGCTTTCACTATTTTTCAAAATGATGCTATGGTACATAGAACAAATGGAAAATGATTATTGTATACATGACTTCTTGATGATTTATAGCAAGCAAATGTTTTATTGGTGATTTATTACTTATACATAGAACTTTAAGATTCGAAATAAAATGAAGAATTTCTCAATAGGTATCTATAAGAAATTGAGATATTAATCATGCTTTCATTCTTAAGAAAATGTTTTCATATTGAGAATCATTTAACATGATCATTATGAATTCATTGGTTTAAAATAAGCTTTGTCATATATGCAAACCATGAATGATCATTATAATTCATATAATTGCAAATGTCATTAGCATAAAAGTATCTTGACATAATAGATAATGTTTGTGGACACAACTTGTGATAATGATGTTGCTATGACAAGCCAAACGGTGTTTCTTGGAACAAAATTTTAATGTTTTTATCTATTTGCTTGTTCTAAGAAATCAAAAGCAAAAATCTTGACTTTAAGATGTTAATCTTGCTTTCAAAATATATGTTTCGTATGATAAGGGTATAAGCAGAAATTTGATATTTATATACCCATAGCAAAGCATATGAAACATTATTTACAATGAATGGAAATGCATTCTAGAAAAATCTAGGTCAAAGAATTCACTATGATACTTATATTTCTATAATGGGTATATCTTAATATGCTTCAAATTGATATCTATAGCTATCTGCAGAAATTATACTTCCCATATGAATGCTTATCTTGGAAAACTGCAGAACATGCCTCTTGGTTAAAACAAAACCTAGCCAAGGGGCGCTATGGTCGTAGTCAAGGGCGACCTAAAATAAGCTTTGACAAAATGCTTATTTGGACATTATTCTATCTTAGTATACTCTTGATAAAGGTCAAAATCAAAATCATTTGTGACCTTAGAAGCATTAAATTGCTTAAATTGTAAGATTAAGGGGGAGCTCATAACAAATTGGACAAATTGATTAAGAAGCTTAAAAAAAAAAAAAAAAAACATTGTAAACATCATTTGAAGCTTGTTACAATCTTAGTAATTTTTTTAATCTATGCATTTCATAAAAATGATAAATATTGCATTTGGTTAAAGACATCTTCATATATTCTAAGCTTAAAGGACTCTCATTTCATTTTGGGGCTTAACATCCCTTACAAAATGGATGAGAAATCAATATGTATTATGTGCTTAAAGGAATCTCATATCATTTTCAGGGCTTAACATCCCTTGTAAAATAGGTGAGAAATAAATATACATATGCCATGAACCTAACATGATCTCATTTCAAGGCGTAACATCCTTTGCAAATGATTGAGAAATAAATTGTGGCTAAATTAGACAAAAATGACATAAATCCCTGTTTCTAATAGGCTATCTAATTAAGGGGGAGCTTAATATAAAATTAAGGGGGAGAAGAAATAAAATGTTCAAATTGGATATCTTTTTGAAATGACAAAGGGGGAGAAAGAATATAAAATCAAAAATATAAATATAAATGAGTTTCATCTTGATGGCCAGCACTCACACTTGTAAAACAAGAATGGCTACAAAAGGTAATCTTCAGATATGAAACTCACATGCTTTATATTTTTGATTTTATATTTTAGGAAATGTTTGTCATCTTCAAAAAGGGGGAGATTGTTGGATAAATTGGACATTATGATAAATCCCTTTGTTTCGATGATGACAAACATTTCATTCTTATTATTCTAACGAGCTACTTGAGTGTGCAGGATTATGGTGGATGACAAAGCAACTAGGGAAATCACGAGCTTACATATTTACTTTCATGCAATATAATCACTATTGTAAAAACTTGTACAGTTATATAATGTACAAGTACTTAGATTGCATGTAAAGCAAGCGTTAGATCTTCCCTAGCTACACACCATAGTTAGACAAGTCATCCCTTCCAAAAGGATCACATTATGCACACTCATAAACACACTTAGTGGTTTAATTAAAAGATTGAAACAGAGTCAATCTCGGTCGACTACACTCCTCGACCGAGACACTCTCGGTCGACAAACTTCTCGACCGAGATTGACCAAAAGTAGCCGTTAGACACAGCAGTTGACAGTTGCAAATAAACATTAATCCAGAGAGCCTGTCGGTCGACGAATCCTCGACCGACTGGGCATCTCGGTCGACAAGTCCTCGACCGAGATGGTCTCTGACAGCAACTGCAGAATTAATTAACTAGTCGTTGCTAATGCGCCTAACTTATTCCTAATGGCTAGTTAAGCACTAGGAACCCCCTAGAAGTTGTCTAGAACGGCCTTAAGCATACATAGGTCATTCCTATAAATAGGACATGCCTTAGGTCACCAAAGAATACCCAAGATATACTTGTGCTATACTTGAGCTTGAATATTCACTTGCAATCTGTTTTAGAGCAATAGAGCAATTCCTACACTTGCCATTCATTCCTATTGCTTCCATTTCGTGTCCTATAGACTAAGATCTCCTATACACAATAATCACATTGTTATACACCTTGGTTAGGAGATCCAAACGCTTGATATAGGAAAATCAAGCCTTGTGCTTAAACGGTATTGTAATTTCTCTATTTCTTTCTTGTTCCTATTTATTCTTTGTACTCTCCTTGCTACTCCTAGGGTTGGAGGCTGCGGATTGGAGAGGGTTGACTTCTCGGAGGAGAAGGGGACTTCAAGCTACTTCAAGAAGGCTATCGCACGGGAAGCTACTTCAGAAGGCTGGTGCAACGGGTGTTGGTGCATCTACTTCAAGGGAAGGCTGCTTCGAGTTGGGCGATTACTTCTAGGTGAAGGCTGCTTGAAGGGTTTAGGGAAAAGAGATTGTATTTTATGTAATTCCTTGCGAGGTAATAAAATAAGTTTCTTTTCAAATCCCGGTTGGGTAAGCAACCGGGTAGTGGACTGACTACCTTAGTATTTGCTAAGGCTAGGAACCACTCTAAACACTTGTGTCTCCTTGTCCAATCTTTCTTTGTGGTTGCTTGAGTTAATAATTATTAAAATTACCATAAAACTCTATTCACCCCCTCTCTAGAAGTTTTCATCTTCTTCTTGAGTGTCAAGCCTCACTTTAAAAGCTTGAAGATTCCCAATGCATTCTTCGGTAGGAATATCACCAAGGCCTTAGTTTCTTCAATAGAGGTCACCTCAGATTGCCACCACTTGGGAAGAGATCTAAGAATCTTTGAATTGACCTTCTCTTGGTCCGTGAGTTGTACCAAAGCTACAAGCCCATTCACAATGGAGTTGAGCCTCACATAAATCTCAACAATTCTTTTGTTCCTCCCCATCTTGAAGTTTTCAAGTAATCCATTGAACATGTACCCCTTTGACTCCTTGACTTTCTTGGTTCCTTCATAGGTAACACAAAGCTTGTCTTATATCTCATGAGTTGTATCCTAAGTGGAGATCTGGTTGAATTTGGTTGGAGTGAGGGCTGAATAGATGACGCTTATTTCCTTGGTGTTTAGTTGAGCCTTCTCCATGGTGGCTTCATTCCAAGTAGCCATATCTCCCTCTGGTTCTTTGTATGGACAAGCAACCACTCTCCACATCTCGTAGCTCATCCCTTGAAGGTATAATTGAATCCTTCTTCTCTAATAGAGGAAGTTTGTGTCATCAAATATGGGAGGATGCGTAGAGAATCCACATTCTTTGTTAAGAGACACCAAAAGATTCTCACTCATCTTCTCATCTCATTGGAGAACTTGGTTGGAGAAGACCTGCTATGATACCACTTGTTGGATCAGATGGCTCTAGAGGGCAGGGGTGAATAGAGATATAAGCACTTAAACCAAATTCATTAGACCTTTAAATCATATCACAAGATAAGGTTACATATATTGAATTTGAGTGAAACTAAGCATACATAGCAAGAATGGGTGATATTGAACAAGCACAAGAACACAAGATATGTATAGAGGTTTCAAACTCCAAGCTAGTAAATGTACATCCACTACCTATAGGGTTCAATCTCTAGGATTTGCAACCATTGCACACTTGTTATATTCATTTTTTAGAGATACAATATGACCTTCCTTTTCTAGGACAAGGATACCTAGCCTTTCCTTTAAGGACAAGGGAGCCAATAAACTTACAAGGACTTACCCACCCTAGAGCAAGAGTCTTATACCTTCACAATGACTTAATCAATTTTTAAACAAGCTATCCACCTTCACCAAGGAGATCTGCTCATGCAATAAGTCTTCCTCCTTGAAGACATTACCCACTCTTCTCTTGGATCTTCAGCCTTCTTCTTCACCTTCACCAAGGAGAAGCTTTCATCATCTTTTTACTTTGAGAAATGATATTAGGAAAGGGAGCTGATAGCGTCACAAGGCGTATAATGGAACAACTCTCTTACAAAGATCATATCTCACTCAGATTTATGCAGATCAGTAGCTAAGCATGAGAGAGAAATGGGTTCTTAGTAGACAAAACCACTCACCTATATCTAAGAGAAGAGAAGGAAAGCTTGGAATGAAGTCTAAGGGCTCCTATTTATTGTTAAGGGTGTCCACTAGCCAATAGATAAACTTTGAAACGAATTCCATCCGATTGGGGTGTTGCAACAGATATCTTTTCATGTTTTTCAACACTTCAACCGTTGGAAAACACTTTTCTACATTATTCATACAATATTTTCGGTCGACTTTCAATAAAGGTAATTTGACCAATAACACTATGCAACAAAACAATTGAATTTTTTGGTTGAGTTTATCCTGTATGAAACTCAATTGATGCCTTTAAATTGCTTTGTAGTGCATGGTTTCATTTGAGTTGTCACCAGGACAAACTATGCCGACACTGGAAGTTACCAAGACCCACACAGTTAGTCGGTCGAGTTTCCTAAGGAGAAAACTCAGCCTCAGGAAAGTCAACTGACAAAGTTGTCTATGATGAATTTTAGTAAGTGCCATAAAAGTTCTCAAATATTTCATTTAAGTGCATTTTATATTTTTCTCAGCTTAGCTACAAGTAATAAAATTAATACAAATGATTTATAAAATTGTCCTAAGATATTTGAGGCCTTTTCCACAGAAGTGCACTTGCATTGGTTTTGACTTGTTTTTCGCCAAGCTAAGGCTTGCTTTAATTCATTCTTTTCATGTACCTAATACCTAAAATTGATCTCAAATAGACATATTATATACATATGATTGGAATGGTTAATTTTTGATCAAAATATGGATTGTAACATACTAAAATTTTTATTTTGAGCCATTATTCACAATTTCCTCAAATTTTGAGTTCTATTAGAATGAAGTCCTCCCTTTCAACTATTATGCAAACATTTTGATTGAATTAACATGGCTTTTGAATCAATATTAGTTTTCATTTGAATTCTTGTTTAAATATGTTTTTCTCCTTGTTTCAAAGGTATTTCCAAATCCATCCCCCAATTAAGCTTCACAAATTGATTCCTATCGTTAATATTGAGATATCAAAATTTATCCTCACATTCATTGAGTACTCTAAATTTGCATACTAATGACATGGAATCATTTTACTGGTCAAATCATTAAATTTGTAGTAGTTAATGATAAAGAACTTCATGTGACTAGGTGAGATATAGAATATTGAGTTACTACTTTTATAATCTAGTCTAATAGGAATTACACCCATGGTTAATATCATGTATCAATTTGTGTTTTCATTTAGAAATTAAAATTTTTAAAAGGAAGTAGTAAATAGGATATTAATTATAGTGTTTATCTTAATTTTCCCAATAAATGAAGTAACACCACCTACCTATGCGTTTTCCATCTTCACGCACTTAGGGAAACAACCACAAACTGGCTGAAGCAAAGAACGCTTCCTTTTTTCCTCTGTTGTCCCGTCTCCTCCTCTACTCTTCCTCCTATTCTCTTCCTCTCCTCCTTTCTATTTCTACCCCCTAAACCCTAGCCTCCCCACTCCCTATTCCATCGTCACCTATTCACCCTAACCTCAGAAAACTGCCACTGTCCTTCCTCATTGGGCCTACAAAGTGCATTGCCACCCTACTTCCCTTCACCATCATGTGTTGAGCTGGGATAAAAAAGGAAGTTGCCACCATCTGCTAACTACCATGGACGCTGAAATATGCCATCACACATACAACATGGAACCAAGAGCTTCAAAGTGAGGGAAACCAGCCACCCAACGAATCCCAATTGCCCCAACATCTCAGTTGGTTCTTCAGTCAGTAACCTAGCCATAGGAAAATGCATCCATCTAATGGAGACCTATAGATCTACTGATCACCACAAAGCACACAAAATTGTCCCCCTTATACCATCCTCATCACACTCCCTATGATTCTTTAGGCCTCACCAAGAAGCACACCCACAACCATCAAAATCTTCTATGATACTAGATCAAACCTTCACAATGACCTACAACCATAACAACTTCCCCACAAAACCACAGCCTGAGGCCCGTACATCATTGCCATCACTGCCCTATACCTTCTACCACCCTTCGATCATCATCCCAGACCATCAAAACCTTGTCGCTTCCACCCTCAGATCTCAATTCCAATTGTAGACCAGCAAGTTAGGTGATCAAGACCTGCAACACAACAACATCTCCGGCCATCACAAACCATCCCACTGCCATAGATGGGTTTGCCGCCTTTCCGTAGTAATCGATATCTAGAGACTAAGATTTGATTTTCTTGTAGACATGCAACATCAGCAGATCCTGCTATAGCTAGTCAAAGTTTGATGGTGAACTCTAGACCCTTTTAGCCCCTCAACACACGCCTAGAACCTAGGTAGCCCTCTCCCCTATTTCTTCAAACTTCTGACACCAACTGGGGATTTTAGAACCACTTCCCTAGATTCTACCACCCCTCAAACCCTGGGCCATGACGATTTCAGATCCACCTCAGAAACCTACAAGTTTATCCTAGATCTAGTCACCTCTATATGAGCTCCAACGCAAAGACTCCCACCTTGTGCCCACCAGATGGACTACTCAGTTTCACTCACCCTTTCGCCTCTACATATCATCATCTTCTCAACACCCCTATAACCACTTCAATGTGGTCATGATTCAGCCAAGTTATGACATGTTACCAATTGCCAATGACTCCAACCCCATGTGTTGTTGACCTTGGTTTTATAAAGAAACTAGCATGATCGATGTCCAGTCATATAAGGGAAACTTGTGAAGGAGAAAGAAGTCGGATACACATGGATTAATCATGCACCACTCAATCATTGAACCTATTGATTTATTATGATTGATTCTTAGAAAGTCTATACTTGCAATATTTGGACTTTCTTGCTCTTGAATTAAGGTGTGAAATTTCTATATATATTTGGAAAATTATTATCCACATTGATTTCATGCATAACTAGATGGGTTGGTTGGAAGAAATTGATTTTGTACCTTATCCTACCTCTTTGAAAGGCCACCAATACATATTCTTGGAAAAATAGTAGCACAACGTTTAAATGTCAAAATAGGGAAGGTTAGGCCCCTAGTTTGTGGAATTACACTTCCACACCTATGTATAGAGTTAAAGGACATAGGGTCCCTGAGTATACTGGAAATTTCAGTTGGTGTGTTGTTGTTCTCTATAGGAGAGAACACATGGCTTCCCCAACAACTAGACATTGACATGTTCTAACTATTGAAAATTGAATGACTAGTTTCAAAATTTGGATGTTGATTTTGTTAAAATTGAAAACCCATTTATACCTTTGATACTTTCCTATATTGTTTAGTCCTTGCATTTTATCATGAAAATTCCTTTAGATAGGTTCATATTGTTTTACTTTTTCAAATAGCTAATTTTGTACCAACTTTGCTGACCACAATTTCCCTTATTGGGGTGCATGTGTGGTTTTTTTTCCTTCTGGGAACTCATGGGCAGGTGACTAAAGAAGACATAGAAGAGACGCGCAAGAGTTTCCCACTGTTGAAGACTAGATAGGAATATATGTTTTTTTATGTAAAACTTCTGAGACTCTAATGTAAAGTATGATAGTGAAAAAGAAAGATTTGTTTATATTTTCTGATACAATTTTGTACATATTTGGTCTTAAGAATCGAGTCTTTACGTGGACAATGTATAAATATTAGGTGAACACCCATTTCTATATAAATAATACCCTATGGTATTTCATTTTAGGGCTTAGGGTCTTGACTACAATGGATCTTTGTTTGACAAATAAAAATTTGATAAGAAAAATATATTAATGTTGAAGCATTAAGTATGCTTGGAAAGGGTATGTAAGACAATTTAATAGTATAATAAAAGTTCCTTGGCTAAAAACATCATATTAAGAAAGAAGTAGAAACTAGGAGAGAATACTTAAGAGGTCATTCTTTTGTACTAAACATGTTTTGGGTTCTTTATCCATTATATCAACATAAGTCTTTTGACCATGTCCAAGGGAAAGGTCTGTGAGGGACACTTAAGCCAAAGAAGAGTATATACATTTCTCAACTTGAGGGATTTCAAGACTAAATATCATGAGTTAACCCTATTTATATGGGTCCTCAAGGCCATTACCAAGAGCTAACCATTTATCAACATGAATAGTTCCCTTACCCCAAAATTAGGTAGTTACACAAGGATATATAATGGATTTCTCTAAATTATGTTCAAGGTTTGTCAACATACTATAATAAAACATAAAAGTTTTAATTATAGGAAAATTAGCTCAATAAAGTAACTACCTACCCAAGCATGCATACGAGTATACATAAAAGCAAATCAATATCATAGTAGGGTCAAGAGATTAAGTAACTTGTGAGTAGTGAACAAGCTATAATTCATAAGTCAGATTCTTAGAGAAGGTCCAAGCCAACATGGACCAAAGATGTAAACAAATATAACATGGAGTCTTAGATCAACATGGTTTTGACAAAATAAATATCTTATGTGTCATGTGGAAGTTCCCCTAGGCCTATATTTCAAATTGGCCAAACCAATTGTCATGGAACTGTTGTTACCCTAAATCCACACTCCTAATGGCTACATAGCCAAAGGCGAGTGAAATTGGGTGTCTATACCTAAAATGGCACATAGTTTCACAGAAGCAGTATATATGAAAATGAAATAAAAAAACTACAAGGTAACAAGATATTAAACATGGAGATAAGATATATGTACCCATTTCTAAATTCAAGTATACCCAATGGTTATTCATTTCAAGATCTTAGAGCCTTAACTACAACGGATCTTGATTTTTCAACTACAAATTCGATAAAAACAATATATTAATGCTAAAGAATTAAGTATGCTATAAAAAGGAATGTAAATAGTTTGAGAGTAGTATCAAAGTTTTTTGGATAGAAACATAATATAAAGAAAGAAGTAGACCAAGTCAAGAACACTTATGACATTATTTTATACAAAGTGTGTTTTAAGTGCATGTCCATTATACATAACAACATATTATGGCAATTGACCAGCTTCCCATCATAAGGGTCCTTAAGGGTGCTCAAGATTAGCCAAGCCTTTTACCGACATGGTCTGCCTTATCTTTACATCTCAAGTAAGATGCCCAACCTTGAGATCATACCCCAAGAATATAGGTAGGTACAAAAGGTTTGTATAATGGACAAGTTCAATCATGTTTAAAGTTTGTTCAACATACTTCAAGTAAAATGAACGTACTAATCATAAGGAACAAGTAGCTCAAACAAGTAATTATCTAGCCAAGTATTCATACAAGCATACACACAAACAAACCAATAACATAGTAGGGTTAAGAGAGAAGCATACCTTATGAGTAGAGTACAAGGCATAAACCATTAGTATATTCTAGAGTAGGTCCAACCCAAAGGAGACCTAAGATATAAAAAGATATAAAAGAGGGTCTTAGATCAAAAGATTTTGATAATCTAATCATCATATTATTCATTTGGATGTTTCCTTGCACCTAGGTTTCAATTAGATCAAACATCATTCCAAAGTTCCAAACATGCATGTATGGATTCAACATAGCATAAGTATCAACATTGGAGCCTAGGTCTAGTAAAACTATCCACATTGTGGGTAAGACTAGATATAGATAAAATCTTATTTGTTAATTGAGGAAGCATGAGATGTAGATTACATCATTGTCTATTCATGCAAGATCATAGTTATCCATATTAGAATCATTTCATGCAATAGGGTCTTTATTCCACATCATATAAGCACTAAGTAGATCAAGTTTGGATGTAGACCCAAAACATGATGATTCTATTGATTTGATGTCATTAAGATATCATGTATAGCATTAAATTATGATCTACCAAGGTTAGAGCATACAATAAACATATGCACCTAGAACATGTTAGAGGTCATGCATATGTCACAAAAAGTCAAAGGATACATACATGTATTACATGGAATTTAGTGGCACAAGCCATAAAAGGGTCTAATTTTAAGGTGCACACATAGGTATTGGAACATACTAAGGATCCACTTAGCACAAGGATTAGATGTTCAATCATGTAGGTACTTAAATATCACATTTTGGGACATAATAGTGTACAAAAGAGGATCTTTGAGATATTCAAGAAAACTTAGCATAATATCCTACTCAAATATGACATAGAACATTCACAAAGTTTATTGATTTTGAGATGAATGATTTGATGATGAAAATCAAAGCCAAAGTCTCAACCTATCATATATGCACATGAATAAGCCATTTTTAGAGCAAGGATAGCCATAGGGGGGTCAATATGGTCATTAGGGTGCATTTGATGGTCCAAGACCTAAAACATCACAAGCATGAACTAAAGTTGATGATTTAGGGGATTTAAAAGACTAGATATCATATTGGTACAAGGTGAATCGTGCTTGATCATTTATATCATCCAAAAGAATATACATTAAGAACTTTCATAAAATAAGGGATATTCAAGCATAAAGAGAAGTAGATGACATTTCCATTGAAAAAAGGACATTTTTCCATATAAAATCATGTATTATATCATGCTATTTGTTTAAGCCATGTAAGAGTTATGAGGGTTTGATCATACCCTTAAAAAGGTGATTTTGGAGAGATTTTTACCCCTAATTGGGCCGCTGGCCACAACCTCAGTGTCATACCGCGAGGAGTGCACCGGGATACACCCATGCTTGTGGTCATGCCCTCTCAGTAGTGGTGGATAGTGGGTGGAGGTGATCAGGCACAAATCTTGATGACTAGGAGCGGGCTGGAGCGGCTACCCGTGGGTGGAGGGGCTACGAATTGCTTTGTGGGAGGGCGTTGCCACATGTGCTGGGACACATGGGCTGCACATGACATAGCACCTCAGGATTTGTTGTGTTGTGCTTGCGTGGAGCATGACCGGTGAGAGGGAGAGAGAGAGTGACAAGGTGAGGGGCATGTGGGTGTGGGACTAGTAGGGTAGTCGTCGTGCTGCCATTGGCCCATGAACTCCCGTGTGGCAAAGAGAGAGAGAGACCAAGGGGTGATAGGGAGAGAGAGAGCATGAGCATGGTAGATTTGATCTGTAAGTGCCTGATCCAACACCCTCAACATCGTCCCCTACCTCGTGGTTGGGCTACCCAACCTTCGAGCAGGTGGCGACGGTGAGGCTCGATAGAGCTACCGAGTGCCGAATGCAAGGGTGAGATGACAAAACAAAAGTGTGGAGCTTAGAGGACTAGATGGGAGTTCTTATATGCAGTGTGTGTATGGGGTGAAAACTAGGGTTAAGAGATGGTTGGCATCCATTGGGTGTGGAAAAAGGGGCAGCACAACCCCAAAACTGCCTCACCCAGGGGCCTCTGGGGCCCTATTGGCTAAGGGTGCGGGTCAAGTGGAAAAGAGGGGGTGTAGGTGGTGAGTCCAAGTGGGAATGAGGTGGGGAAAAGGAGGTTGTAATGGTAGCACCAAACCGGGGAGGGAGACCGCATAGTGGCCATTCGATCATGCCTTGATCTGTGGCATAGCAGATCCAAGGGTCTGAATCTATTCGAGCCACCTGGCCGGATCGCTCGGGTGAGAGCAAAGGAGGAGCTGAATAGAAAATAAAAAGAAAAAGACAGAAGAGTAAGGAGGCTAGGTGGGCCAATACCTAATTTGGGCCCAAAATAGCTAGTTCATGACCAAAAGTTGTCCAAAGAAGTAGAATTAGGGTTTTGAAGGTCAACATTTTCTATTCAACATAACTCGAGCACTGATTTAAACACAAAAGGGTGTGCTGGAAAGATAATTTGAAGCTCTACAACATGAGTAAAAGAATGGGGTACAAAATCTTAAATGGATATGATCAAAATTTAAGAGAAGAGTGAGTGTGTGTGATATCAATGAAAACTTCATTTTTTTCAAAGTGAGTATTACCAAGGTGATAAAAGCTTACTAGTTGGATCAATTGTGAATCAAACCACATACATACATGGAAATTATGGTAAAAGAGTGAGGCCAAGTTTAGAAGTCATATTCAATGTGTGAAATTGTAGGTTATCACATCCTCTCCACCTTAAAAGAAATGTTATCCCCAGAATTACATCAATCCAGGAATCGAGACTTGAGATTTTATATTCGATATTGCAATAGCTTGATATTCCCTCAACCTCAATACTATTTAATATTGATGATACTAGTATCTAGATCAAGGCATGGTCACATCTATCAGTAAATTGGGGTGATCCTCATATGAGTCACAAATCAGGAGAAATCCTCCTATAGATCACCCATTTGGAGAGATCACATTTCAGCCAAACAGATATAGTTCAAGAGTAAGGAATGACTTTCATTCCCAACATTTAGGGTTCTAGCCTCTACATTGTCCTAGGTGGTATTATACATATATAATTTTGATTTCATATTTCAACAATTTGAGACAATCATCGTATTCCAACATTGTAATTTTGTGCTTAAAATTAATGGAAGGTCCCACCCTAGTCCACATGGAGCTTAACTCTAAGTCATAAATCAAATGAGTTAAAATAATCATCATTATAATTTTTTCCAAGATTTTGGGAATATAAGAGTCATCAGTGATATATGTATGGTGATCTCAAGATCCAAATAGAGTGATTTTAGGAGCCAAGTCAATATCAAGATCAATAATTGTGAGTGAAGATTTCATAAATAAATGTTGAGAGTCAAGTTTGGACATCAGAGTCATAGATCCAAGTATATCAAAGATAGGGTTTAGATTCATATTTAGACCTAAAGGTGATCATTCATCCATATACAACAATCGAGCAACATTTCAAACATTATTTAAGCAACATATTGAGATATCAATATCGAGATCGCTTTCATGGTATTCATGGTTGATGAATGATCTAAGCCCAGGTCTTTCTAGGAACTTAACCACTAACTACATTTGATGTCATAATATTTCAAGATCATCATCAAATTGAGATTCAAGATCGAGTATTAATATCATCATATGTCTAACCTATTAGAGACTTAGGCCAAGAAATCACAGTTCGGTGGAAGGGGTTACCTTTCCAAACTATAAAAATCAACAAGATAAAAATTTAGAGGTAGTCATAATGGGAATGTGACATAGATTAGGACAGTCATCAGTCAACCACCACCCCAATCTAGCATAGTAGTCCACATTAATCATAATCCATCAAGTATACCAAAATAGGGAGAGCATAAATCATCAAATCATAATTTGTAACACATGAAATCAAAGGTCAAGGTCATCCTAGGGAAACCATCTTAAAGATTTTGCAAGATGAAGGTCATAATCATGTTCCCTCCCATTCATGGTCAAGGTAAGGGTATATCTTGGAAATTGAGAAGTCAAATTGAGAATTCAAGAGTTTGAGCATAGAAATGCAAGAGTGATATCCATGTTCATCATGTATATTTAAAATTGAGCTTACAAATAGGCATAAAGGTCATTAGGGAAATGCCTCTTATATCCAAGTCATCACATCGTGATCTAGTGGTCTAAAGACATAGTCATTTCATGTCATGATCATTGTACATATAAAATAAGGGAAAAGTTTACTTAACTATGTTTGAGGTTATCAACAATAGAGAAACATTTGTTTAACCAATAGGGACCTCATCAAACATGAGGTGTAAAATAAGATTTCCACCTTATTTCCCCATATATAGGAATCACGTCAACCATAAAAAGCATGTTCATATGATTTGTAACATTGAGTTTTCATAAATTTTGTACATGAGTACACCACTTTCATGAGTACTTTCTTACATCTAATAGGGTTTTCAACTTAAAGTCAGATCATGGCATTATCATCTTAATCAACTTCTATTTTCAATTAATTTTAGTTTTTGATGCATAAGCTATCCATAATTGAGAAATCATGTGATTAGTAGTCATGAGAGAAGAATCACATGAGGATATGAGAACACCAACTATTAATCATCTACATGGGTGTCTTAGGTAGTTCTTAAAGAAGATGTGAGATGCTAGAAGAATCTCTAAGCTTTTTAGGAAAAGATTTTAGTCCTCACTGGTTTCCTAAGATGTGTTATGCCTTAACATATATAAAGGCATGTGTGTATGGCTCTAATACCATTTGTCACAGAACTATTTTTTACCCTAAGTCAACACTCCTAATGGCTACATAGCCAAAGGAGAGTGAACTTGGGCACCATTCCCTAGAATGGAACATAATTTCACACAAGCAGTATATATGAAAAGGCAATAACAAAACTATGAGGTAATAAGATATTGCACATGGAGATAAGAGATATGTACCCATTTTTATATTGAAGTATACCCATTGGTGATTTGCTTCAAGATCTTAGATCCTTGAGTGCAGTAGATCTTGATTTGGCAACTAAAAAATCAATAAACACAATATATTAATGCTAAATCATTAAGTACACTATGAAAAGGCATGTAAACAATTTAAGAGTAGTATCAAAGTTTCTTGGATAGAAACATCATATAAAGAAAGAAGTAGAAACAAGGAAAAAATCCTTAATGATACTATTTTATACAAAGTGTGTTTTAAGTGCATTTCCATTATACATAACAACATATTATGGCCATTGACCAGCTTCCCATTGGAAGGGTCCGTAAAGGTGCTCAAGATTTGCCAACCCTTTTATTGACATTGTTTGCCTTATCTTGACATCTCAAGTATCATACCCAACCTTATTCCCTTACCCCAAGAATATGGGAAGGTACACAAGGTTTGTATAATGGAGAAGTTCAATCATGTTCAAGGCTTGTTCAACATACTTCAAGCAAAAATAATTACTAATAATAGGGAACAAGTAGCTCAAACAAGTAATTATCTAGCCAAGAATTCATACAAGCATACATACAAACAAGCCAATAACATAGTAGGGTCAAGAGAGAAGCGTACCTTACGAGTACAGTACAAATAATCCATGAGTAGATTCTAGAGTAGGTCCAAACCAAAGGGGACCTAAGATATAAAAATATATAAAAGAGGGTCTTAGATCAAAAGGGTTTGATAATCTAATCATCATGTGATTCATTTGTATGTTTCCTTGTGCCTAGGTTTCAATTAGATCGAACATCATTCCAAAGTTCCAAATATGCATGTATCGATTCAACATAGCATAAGTATCAACATTAAAGCCTAGGTCTAGTCAAACCATCCGCATTGTGGGTAAGACTAGATAAAGATAAACTCTAATTTATTAATTGAGGAAGCATGAAATGTATATTACATCATTGTCTATTCATGCAAGATCATATTTATCCATATTAGATTCATTTCATGCAATAGGTGTTGACTCAAGAGTTATACATTGTACATATTTTGATAATGACCTAACCATTCCATTCATGTGTATCTAATATGTTTGTTTAAGATTGATTTCAGGCTTTAGGTACATGAAAAGGATCAAATTACACAAGCCCTAGCTTGTCCAAGTTCAAGTCAAAAGCAATGCAAGTGTGCAATTTGGATAATTACTCCAAATCACCTTAGAATATTTTTTAATCACTTCTATTGATGATATGACTTGTAACTAAGATAAAAAAAACCAGGGACACTTAATTCCAATGTTTGGTCACTCTAAAACCATTTTGAAAAATTTGTCACAACAACTTTTTCGGTCGAGTTTGAATTTCAACAAATCAGTGATAGATTTTTTAAAATGGATCAATCAGTCGAGTTGCACACTCATAGAACTCGACCGATCGACTCACCGACCAAAACTAATTTTGACTCATTAGTCAAGTTTCCCAGAACAAACTCGATCGATAGTTTGAAAACTGGCTTTGCCGGTTAGTGGATCAGTTGAGTTACCTTTATTGAAACTCAACCAAATGTACTGTAAAGAAAACACAAAAAAAGTTATCGTAATTGTTGGAGAGTTGTTAGAAATGAAAATAGATCTGTTGCAAGTTGTAAAATGACTATTTTTTGTTCTGAAGTGATCCTACACTCAAAGGAAAACCCCCATCTATAAATAGGACCTCTTGGAGTTCATTCCAAGATTGCTCATTCATGCTATCCTTGGTCGTTTCTATAGTTGAGAGTGTTCCAACCCTTTGAGTCCCTTTCTGTCTCTCATTTAGAAAACATTTTGTGATTATGAGTAAATTAGGCATGTTGTAAGAGAGCTACCTCCATGTTATCTTGTAAAGCTCTCATTCCTTCCATCTTCCCAATCCCCTTTCTCAAAGAGCAAAGGTTGAAGTGAGCTTCTCTGAGTGAAGGTGAAGCTAATGTTCTTCTTCAAGGTTGAAGAGGGTGTGAATATCTTCTCTAGGTGAAGGAGAAGGGCAAGGCAAATATTCAGGAAGAGTGGGTAATTTCCTTCAAGGACAAAGACTTGATGCAAGTGTGGGTAAGTCCTTGTTGAAGGTTGAAGACATCTTGATCAAGTGGGTAAGTCCTTGTGTAGGTGAAAGACTCTTGTCTTGAATAGGTAATCCCTTGGATGTATGGTGGTCTCCTTGCATCTCTTATGATGGAATATAAGTATACATGGGTTGCAAAGTCCTAATAGTTGATCTCTCTAGGTAGTGGATTGACGGTCCCCTAGTTTGGAGACTGGAACCACTCTAACCACCTTGCCCAAGTGTATGTTTCAATCTCTATCATTCCTTATATGCTTGCTTAGATAGGACTTAAAATTGTTCTTAAGAACTTGGTTTCAATTGATATAATTTGAAGGTCTAACTATTCTTGTGAGAATTTTGAAGCTCTATTCAACCCCCTCTAGAGCCTAGATCCAACAACAGGGTCTTAATTCCAAGTCATATATGCACAAAGTAGATCAATTTAGGATGTAGAGATAAAACATGATGATTCCATTGATTTGATGTCATTAAGATGTCATTGATAGCATTAGATTATGATCTAGCAAGGGTAGAGCATACAATCAACGTATGCACCTAGAACATATTAGGGGTCATACATATGTCACAAAAGTCTAAGGATACATAAGTGTACTACATAGCATTTAGTGTTACAAGCCGTAATAGGGTCTGATTTTAAGGTGCACATATAGGGATTGAATCATACTAAGGATCCACTTAGCACAAGGATTAAAGGTTCAATCATGTAGGTAGTTAAATATCACATTTTGGGACATAATAGTGTACAAAAGAGGATCTTTGAGATATTCATGGCATACGTAGCATAATATCATACTCAAATATGGCATAAAACGTTCACAAAATCTACTAATTTCGAGATAAATGATTAGATGATGACAATCAAAGCAAAGTCTCAAACTTGATCATATATGCACATGAATAAGGCATTTTTATATAAAAGATAGCCATAGGGGGGTCTAGATGGTCATTAGGCTGCATTTGATGGTCCAAGACCTAAAAAATAGCAAACATGAATTAAAGTTACTGATTTAGGGGATTTGAATGACTAGATATCATATTGGTACAAGGTGAAGCATGTGTGAACATTTATATCATCCAAAAGATCATACTTGAAGCATTTTAGATAAAATAATAGATATTCGAGAATAAAAGGGAGTAGATGAAATTTCCATTGAAAAGAGGACATTTTTCCATATAAAATCATATATTACATCATGCTATTTGGTTAGGCCATCTAAGAGTTTTGAGGGTTTGATCATACCCTTAAAAAGGTGATTTGGGCAGATTTTTACCCCTAATTGGGCCACTGGGTACAACCTTGGCATTAGCCAGTGAGGAGTGCACCAGGACGCACCTAGGCTCACAATCACGCCTAATCAACAAAAATGGACGGTGGCTAGAGGTGATCAGACACAACTCACTACGAAAAATATGGTCTTTAACTACAAAAAAAAATTGTAGCAAAAACCCCAAAATTTGTAGCTAAAAGCTTTGGCTACATTTATCCTTACATTTAGCATATGAAGCTAATACCCGTGTAGCTAATTGTTTAGGATACAAATTTCAAAGTTGTTGTTAGTTATTCCTAAGGATAAAAATTCATATGTAACCCTAATTGTAGGTAGAAAATGTCCTTACATATAAAAATGTAGTTTGCATTGTAGCTAAATATATGACTACAATTCAATTTGTAGCTATGATATGTAGGGAGAGATGACATTGGTTACAATTTGTATATGTAGTTCATGTATAGAAAAAATTAGCACTTACTACACATGTAATTATAGCTAGTGTGTAGTGAGAGACACCATGTACTACACATACATATGTAGTAAGAGACATTATGTATCTAATCAGTCACTTGCCAATATAGTGGGGTTTTCAAAAAGATAAAAGATGAATGTTAATAAAGATTGATGTCAACAATGATACTTTTATTTATATTTGAACAAACTATGAGTACACATGGGGAGGACATAAACCTTGCCCCAATTTTACAACATCGAAAGAAGATGCATGCAGACAATGACCATTATGAGAATGTAAGTTTACATCTCTCTCGAATTTTCACCCTACATTGAAGTTGAGTTGCTTCATGTGTTTCCAATGACTTTCATAGATGACCCAAATTAGTTTCTAGTATGTCCAATGAGAATAATGTGTTCATCCCAACTCATGAGATGGCCCTCCCTTGTAGTTCCCCCAATGATCACACCTTCAATGCCGTTTTCAATTTGCAAATTGATCAGGTTGCCATAAGCTTTGATATTAAACCTTACATCAGGAAGATAAGGGGTCTTGACTGTTGTGATCTTCCATCACAAAGTCTCACCTATGATAGAAAGCCATGAATACCATCTTCCTTCACTTAGAAGTTGTCTCAAACATTAGCAATTAGTGCAAAACAGTCATAATTGCATCTTGAAACAGTAGCACCAAGAACGTTAAAACCTACCATATGTTCCTGGAAGAAACACCAATATAAATTTAGACTCATCATGGAGCTCCAACAAGAGATCAATCCACCGTAGACTCCATTTAGATGACAGCTACAGAAGACAAGTTCAATAATAGAGAAATTAGAAAGATCATAATCAATCTCATCCAACCGCATGTTAGCTTCCAAAGAAGAATCACCAAATGTTTCCAGCAAACTCAGTAGCAAATTTTCAACAAGTAAATGAGCCAAACTTCAACTTCAAAAAGGCCACACAATAGGAATCCTACAACAAAAAACCTAATGTTATTCCATGAACCAACATTTTTAAGTTGTTCTACATGCAATAGTGATACGAGAGAGCTAATAATTATGGACATATATCACTTATCAACACAATGTACCCAAAAAGACAACCATCTCGAACATATATGACTTCCTTTCTTTATACTTCTACCTCATGCTCTCAACAAAAAAAGGAATTTAGCTGATAACGACTTCTCCAACATAGCCTCAACTTTGGTCCAGAAGAGCAACATAAAGCTGGAGCAAGCACATAACCCGTTTTCTTACTATAGTCACACATTGCTCCCTCTTCAGCATGTTTCACTAATGAGAGAAGTTTCTTACAACTCCCTATTTTTTTGTCTTTCAACCTCATCTCAATGTTTCAAGAAACTCAAAGCTTCCATGTATAGGTCAGGCATGCAGTCACGTTGCTGCACCCCAAACCCAACTGAAAGTAAAGGAAAATTCATTTGCAAATTAAAAAATAGAGACTATAATTGTGACGTCCGTCTCAGGGAAAACAAGATCAATGATTGCGGAAGCGATTAACTAGCAGCGGAATTATTAAAAATCACTAAAAATTAAAACTTTTTGTAAAGATATCTTTAATCAGTAAAACTCTTTCATAAAGAAACATGATAAGTTATTTACAAACTGATCCATCATTACATCTCTGTAAAATCACATCTCGAGAGTCACAAGCATCAATTGCCCTGTTAAACTGTACATGAGCAGTGTACAAAATCTCGAGGCATTAAGCCAAAAATCTCAGATCTACTTAAACATCTACTGACTCCTAGGATCTAAGAGTATAGAGACGACACATAGGACATTCTATCTACAAGACTTGACAGACAGTGTCTCCACCTGAGGATCACTGTTGTCCCTAATGTTGTTGCTGCTGCTGTTGTTGCTCACCCACTGATGGGTTCCTTCGTCCTCGACGTCTACCTAAAAATTCAAATCCCACGGGGGTAAGAAAATTGAATAATTGTCCCAGCGAGAGTTATAACTCTCTGCCAGAAGCATTGTTAATGCAATAATGGAAATCATTAAGTAGTACAACTATAAACATTCAACAACAGGTTTAACATTGTATAAACTAAGTGAAGCAACCTTCTTTTAAGCAATCATTTCAATTATAGCTTAATTGAATGACAAGACATATAACAATAAGGAATATGAAGAACATGTATACTAGTTACTATAAACAATGTAACATCAATCATTGTTTCTCATAGTTCAACCTAAGCAAATATGCTACACGGTTGATTACATTTTACAAACATTTTTATGCCTTGAGGAGATGATTTACACCTCTCATACTCCAGCCGACCATTACGAAATCGCAATAGGTACCATACATAGGTCATTAGAAGAGTCGGATTCTTGTGACCTCATCCTCCTCAGTCAGTATGAGGAACAACATGCAGGACATCTTGTGTCTCTTCCATAATAGCTTTCCAGGGTATTCTGGCAACTTCGCTATTAGAGTTACAGTGGCATTCTGTACTCTCTTCGCCATCGAGGGATTTCTTGTTTATCTCACATCGATGTGACATTAACAACATCATCGGGAGATTAGTGATACATCATCCCGGCATAAACATATAATGAAGGATTGAGAGATTAAAGGTGCATCTCATATCAAATCCTACATTAGGACGTAAGGATATTCATGTCCATAACCCCCACATACTCAAAAGTATGCTCTCTAGGAGTTCCCTTAGGAAAAAACTATTTCACCATCATTTAACTACCGAAACTGATGGATCTATGGTCAGGGCTCTACATGATATCATTATACTTGATTATTTAAGTACATTATGGCATTCTTTTAGCATCAGGCATGTTTCCAAACATAAGTCAATAAGACAATTGCTATAAAGAAAGAGTACTTATTGTATCAAGTTTATGTCACATATTGTTAACATTGGGATATCAATCCCTAACCATCTCATCATTGTGATTCAGGAATATGGGTATTCAAACCCTTAGATCATTAAAACACTTGTTACCAAGTAACATATTGTCATCAAGTCATTTATCAACATGACCTTGATTGTAGCACTGCAGATATTTCTCATGGCTCATACATCCTATCAAATCTCATATGTTACCTCATACTAGGCAACATAACATATCTTTACTTTAAAATCTTATAAAGTGCTTTCAATAAATGTAGCATCATAACCCTTACCTGGCTATGCTCACTTCTTTATAAGGACCTGCATGGTTAACATTACTGATAACATGCACATTGTAACTATATCAGCACAATACAAGTTCCTTCCATTTTAAATATAAAATACCACGGCCGTGCTATCTTGCACGGTTGTGCAAGAGTAAGCCACCATGACCGTGCTTCATTACACGATCGTTCCACAGAGGATTCACCATGACCGTGTCATATCACCACGGCTGGTTTCTAGGGTTAGGTTTCCTTTTTAATTCAATTAGGGTTATTCAACCCCTTTCACTTAAAAAGGCATAATGATTATCCATTCCATAATCAAGTATAGTGCTTCATGCTTAAAAGCATAACCCAAATTAGGGTTTACTATTCACACCATGACATTTCCCTAGTTTAGGGTATACTATTCACATTATATCACAGTACCTTAAATTAGGGTTTACTATTCACCTTACAATGAATTAAGATCATACCATCATCATGTTTGAGGATCACTTCCATTAATGACCTCAAATTAGGTTAAGATTCACTAACCATCATAATTAGGGTTTCCATGATCTCACTATGAAGGATCATACCCTAGTTAGATGTATTCATACATATTGGAAGTTTATTACTTGATTCTCATTCATATTAGGAGTCTCCTCTCTCCTCTTTCTATTAGATGATGTTTACATCACTCTTGATTAGGTTAAGTCAAATCAACCTTGACATCATGGGTTATGTCATTACTATTGTGGTCATTAAATAGAATGTCATCAAACATTTTTAACCTTTTTAGACCTCAAACGGTCTTGCACACAAACTCCCCAAACGGTCTTGGATGGACCTTGAAACTGTTTGGTGTTGTTGACCATTTGGTCTGTTGACTTTGAAACTATTTGATAAAGTGCACACTCAAGACCTTTTGCCCAAGATGAGGTGAAGACCGTTTGGTCATGAAGACCGTTTGGCCAACTTTGACTTTGAAACCACATGGGAAAAACCAATCTTAAAAATACATGAGAACCAAACGGTTTGGGATCGTTTGGTCCCAAACGGTCTTGAGACCGTTTGGTCCAAACCACCTCAAAACTACATGGACCAAAAAGGGTCTCAACCACTTCAATTGATTTAGGGTTTCCAATGTTGAACCCCTCAATCAACCATGCACTTGTTAGCCAGTTATCAATTGAGTTAATTAGGTCAACCCTCTACTGATTTGACACTCAATTGACCCTCAATTGATCACCAATTAGGGTTTGGATCAATTGAATTAGGGTTTAGAATCGATTACCCTTCAACACTCCTCAACATGAGTCTAATTGATTTGAATCCATGGAACCATCAATCAATTTGGTCATGTCCTGACCCCAAACGGTCTTGGGATCATTTGGATGACCTCCAAACGATATTGAGACCGTTTTCTCAAGTCAACATAAAAAAGTAACTCAACCTATTGAGGTTTGGCTCATTGAATTGATCATTAGGTCACTAATCAATTGCACTTCAACTTTTTATCTTTAGATCTCCAACCACTTGACCATAGTCAAACCTAGACCTCCAAACGGTCTTGGGTGACACCCAAACAGTCTTGGGATTGTTTGGAAATCCTCCAAATGGTCTTGAGACTGTTTTCCCATTATGTCATACAAAACCAAGTCATTCACTTAAGGTTTGAACCCTAGGTTTGGTCACCAAATCAATACTTAATCATTTATCAACTTGTTATCATTGGACCCTCAATTGGTCAACCCCACTTAACCCTAGACCTCCAAACGGTCTTGGGTTATCACCAAACGGTCTTGAGACCGTTTGGGTGATCCCCAAATGGTTTTGAAACCGTTTGGGCCACTCAACCCAAACATCAACTTAATTCACTTATTGAAATCAGCAGTTAACCCGATTAGGGTTTATGTGATTGATGTGCCTTCAATTGGTGATTTACTTGGAATTAGATGATGATTTTTGGTAGGTGATTAGTCCATATTATTTTCAACAGACCTCAAAATGGTCTACACCTGGTCAACACATTCAAATGGTCCTAAACCATTTGCTTCTATGCGGTTTTTGAAACCGTTTGTATTCAAACGGTTTGAAACCGTTTTCTTCCAAATGGTTTGGGAAACCGTTTGTGCAAGAGGTGGAAGACCGTTTGCTAAAGAAAGATTGTGGATAAACTTTGGAATTAACGTCATCATCTTCTACCTCAAGAACAGGGAGTGTTCTTCACGGAAATACTAGCAAGAACACTTAAAAGTGTCTAAAGAAGAAGAATAAGCAACATTATTAAGAAAGAAAGATGCAAAAGCAAAGCTTAAGGGTTAGAGTTATAAAACCCACATTTAGGTCTGATCTAGAGCTCCACGCTTCATAGATTTAATGGTGGATGAAGCTCCAAAGGTTTCCCAAGGTCCGTTCTTCAAGATTTGGATGGAGAAGATGGCTAGAAAGAAGAGTTGTGTAAGGAAAACTAACAAACCAACCTTATATTAGGGTTTCCTCCAAGAATTCGAGCTAGGTGATGATCCATACTTACCAACTTAACTTGTCCATCTTCCTCTGTTCCAGAGCTCCCTCTTGGTCGGTTCAAAGCAAGAAGATGAGGAGAAAGAACTAAAGGAACGATCCTTTGCTTTGAGGAAAAAGGGTGCTTATATATTTTTGGGTATTATCAAGGCAAAGAAAAAGATAGTTATTTCTTTTATGTCTTAAACCCATCCACTCATGATTGCTCCACCCTTGGCCACGTTTCTTCCTCCTTTTCACATGAAAAACCTCTCTCTTATCCAAGGTTAAAGAAAAAGAAACCATATATCTTAATAAGCTATATATATGAAAGGCCATTTTGCTTAAAACTTGGTTATTTAGATATTAAGGTTATCTTTCTTATTTGATCATTCAAATGAGGCACCCTCCTCATTTCCTTACTCTACATGATTCCAAGAGACATGAAAGATACTCTAGAGGGTATATTTTACATGTTGGACCCTAGGTTTTGGGTAAATTGCACTTTACACCAAAACTAGGTTTTAAAGAACAAGGATTGCTCTGCAAGCTACATCTTGGTGCTCAAGCTTGTGGAATCCATAACACTACACCATATTCATTATTATGATGTCTCAAAATCAGAGGAACACCTTAACATGTGAAATTTTCAAGTTAACCCGTCAACTTGGGTAATTTACACTTTAGTCCAAAATTAACAAAACAATATTACAACATTGTTCAAAAAGTATTGAGATAGAAATATAAGTTCCTCAAAAGCTTTAATTACATATCATACGATAACCACAAGCATCTAATCACATATTTAAGCAAAACACCTAGGGTTAGTTCATAACCATGTCAGGGATGTTACAATAATGGCATTACTTACTAGTTGTATAATGTATGATATTGTAGAAATAGATTAGTAAAATATGACAGGGATCACATAACAACGAAAGTAACAGGTAGTTGGTATGATCCCAGAACTTAAATTAGAATATTTTTTTATAATTGACTGTATTAGGAAGCACTAGATAGCCAAAGGGCACATGTTGAGAAGTAGCTGCTACTCACCATTGAGTTTGCAACAGCTGAGGTTGCCTTACGTGTCATTGAAATTGCAGTCTTGGTAGTATCGGATACATGGAACATCTGATCCACTGACTTCATAGTGTCAATACCAACATATATCTTGCCCTTGTGTGTGAGTGAGCAAACATGCATTACATGTCTCTTAGCCTACAACAAATAGCTTGTCAATGAGTAATGAGAGGGTATGTATTAGCAAGCAACATTAAAAAGGAAGCATCAACATCCTATAGATTAGTAATAGAAAGAAATCTACATCTATAAAAAAAATCAGAAATTAGCATGTGGATATGTTCATGAGATTGAAACACGTACATCTGTAGTTGGCCAGCCATAAATGTCTGGGACATTGCCTATATACATGTGGTTCTATTAAATATAAGTTAACAACTTTATAAAAGATCATACAATCTTTCATCTTAACCATTTTCTTTTCAATTTGGATATGTTGCATTCGTCTATATCAGCGTGTATGCATATAAACAAGAGGGAAACTTAGTTGTAAACCTACAAGGAAACCATATAGTGATAGAATATTGTCCAAAACAATAGATCTAAATATGAGGAATTCTTATTTACTAATTCCAAGCTAGCCACACAATTCAATAGAGGATCCCAAACCTTCTCTTCATAGTACATAATTCAGGTGGAAGGTATCAAAGAACATGTATTGATGATGTGAGCATCCATTAGATGATGTTCTGATGATCTTTTTATGATATCGTAGTAGTTCACCTTGCTCGACAATTTTGCATCTTGTATCTTGATCCCAAAAGCAGCAGCTGGGATCAAACATCGAAAAATCTACCAGTAAAACCCAACTAGGAAGCTGAGAACTTCTAGATGTAGATGTCCTAGTAGTGGACATTCATCTTGTAAGGAGCTGGTGAAGGAGAACACATTTAGACAGTTGTAGTTGATATTCATGCTTATATGGATGCTGCTCTTTCTCTTTACCCTTAATTTTATAGTTTGTTGCTTGCATTTAAAGTGAGTTTACCTAAGAAGAAAAATCAATTGCGGGGGCAGTAGAACTAATTGTTAAACCACTTCACAATCGAAATATTTCTTATTTAACCTGAAACTACACAACCACATTAAGTACCATACAACACGTTTAACAATAGCCAAAAAAGTTTCTTGATCTAGAATATTTTAAAATTGTAAATAATGACATGATTATGTGGGTGAAAATGCACAATGAAGTGAGAAAATAACACTTTCTATATTGATTGGCATGTGATATCCCACTGATATTGTACTATGGTATTTCAAGTTCTACTAGAAGCTTTGCCTGACTATGAAGTTGGTGCAAAAGTCTTTGCCAATGGAATTGTATTGTTCTAGTTATGGATCAAGTTTATATATTCATAAGGTTATCTGGTGGAACCATCCAGTTCTAGTGTTGTATTCAAGGCACTACCAAAATGCAAAAATAGCATTCTATTTAGATGATATACCTATGTGAAGAGATGAAACACTTTCAATACTAGTATATGTTGTTTTGTGTGATGAAAACTATGGTAAGAAGTAGACATACATCTCAGCTGAGATGAGGCTGAATCCGCTCTTACTTAATCCTACAAATAATGAAAAAAAATCTAGTTAAATGATAGCAAATGTAAAAATGGAGTGGAAGAGAGAAAGATATAGATGCAGAGAAAGGAATGTGTACATAAGTAGTGTTTATTGTATCATATGTTCCAAAGAGTTAACAAAAAGAATCTAACTAACAAAGGTTCACACCATTATTTTTATCTTTTACAGAAAGCATTTTACTATCAAAGTCATCTCGATCTCCTCCCTTCATTTCATTCACTTGACTTCTCTCCAAAAGGGCATTTACGATTGACGTGGGAATTATCGCACTAATAAATTCACTCGGGGTTGAAATCTCCAAGCTTTTACCAAAACCTCGTGCAATAATACCACCCGCAAGCGGACAGGTCTTATCGCAGTATAGTTAAGGATCGAATCCGAAGAGACAACATTTTTAAGAATCTTTGTTAACGAATCTAGCTCAAGTAAGACTAATATTTAAAACGATTGATTTGGTTGAGGTTAATTAAACTAAATGCAAGAAAGTAAGAGAGCAGAATTAAAGTTTGTTCTAGATTAATGATATAGAATCACTGGGATGGTATCGGGTTTCACCACCACTACACATGCAAACACATCCAAACACATAACATCCAGGCAAGCATCTAACTATCCAAATGGAACTACTGCGAACCCTCCTGGGGGGATGTTTAGGCCCGCGTAAGAATCCCCCTAGGCATCAGATTTCTCATCCCCATCCGAATCATACACTTATAGTTCCGAAGATACAACACCCAACTAAGGTTGTGGTCCTCCCTGAGGGATGTTTAGACCACAGAAGCATCACCGTAGGCTAGATGGCTCGTCCCCTCACAGATCATACACTTACAACCAAAAGGAACCCCATTATATTTCTAGTCCGGGATTCAATCGTGCTAATCAACACACATGTAGGCGATTAGTCTGCAAGAAAACATCAACGATTAACAAGAAGATACAACATCCAACTAAGGCTTTGGTCCTCCCTGAGGGATGTTTAGACCACAAAAGCGTCACCATAGGCTAGATGGCTTATCCCCTCACGGATCATACACTTACGAACTCAAAGAACCCTATCAGATTTCTCGTCAAGGATTCTACTTCATTAAATGACATTCTATACTACAAAGAGAAGAACAAGATGAAAGCAAGCAGGTGATCAACTACAAGCATATCAATTAGTAAGGAAATGAAAAGTAATATACATTGCCTTGGAATGTTAAATGAAAAGACATGGTTGCATGGGCAGCGGGGCTAGTCCCCGCACCCCAGCAAAATGGAACTACTTGCTCATGATGCAATAAACAAGAAGAATAAGAAAGAGAGAGGAATATGCCATGAGCATGATGTAGAAGGTGGCCACAACTTGATGAAGATGATACGGTCTCCTACGTTGTGTCGGAGCAGACCTGGATGAAGAACGAGGGATGCCAAGACAGACTGGGCAGTCTTTCTCACTCCTCCTTCCTTCTCTTCTCAGTCTCCTTGAGTTGCAGTAGGAACGGCAGGTGAAGTGACAGTGGCTAAAGATGATGGAGGGCAGTGTGCAGGATGAAGCTTGATCGAACCTTGCACTTGGGTAGCCTGTCAGCGTCCCTGGAACGATCCAAATGAGGACCCTTGCGGTCCTATTTATAGGCTCAGATGGGGTTTTCACGTTTTTTGCATGAACCTGCTCCAAACGGTTTGGAGCAAACAATCTGGTTGAATGGCCTAGAGAAAACGGTCTTGGAGACCGTTTGACATCCAAACGGTCTTGGGAATCCGCCTTCAAACGGTCTACCAGATCGATCAAATGACCAAACGGTCTTGGCCTATCGGTCTTGAGATTTAGTGACCATACGGTCTTGCACAGATGTGTCAATACGGTTATGCTTCATGGGTAGCAAACAGTTTGCTGCAATCAGTCTTGGAGACATCCAAACGGTCTTAGATGGTGGCTGGCAAAATAGTTTGGAGACCATTTTGATGGCCAAACGGTCTACATTCTTCAGTCATTCAATCAGTCATTGCTCATCATTCAAACGGTCTCACAATCCTATCAGTCTCAAGGACCAATCACAACCAAACAGTTTGATCATTCTTAGCCAAACATTCTTCCATACTGTCTAAGCAAACGGTCTTGGGACTGATACCTATCCAAACGGTCTTGGAGATCTTGCTCTATCGGTCTTGCACGGATGAGTCCAAAAAGTTTGGTCAAATGGTTTGGGATCCCTGAGTCACCAAACAGTCTCTGCACTCTCTGATCATCGAACGGTCATCACTTCTCATTTTGTCTTGAGTCCAAGCACTATGCAACCGGTCTTGGTGTTGCTGCTCTATCAGTCTGAGACCGTGCAGGTGGCGCGATGGAGAGGTGAGCAGCGTTGGGTGCGGGCGATGATGGTGACAAGGGTGGACGATGGTAGTGGCAAGGCTACTGGTGTGAGGACAGCAGCACCGTCGGAGCTTTTGTAGGTCAAGTTAGGACACAACTAACGATGGTGGTGGAAGGCGATGTTGCTGTAGTGAGGTCATGTTTGCAGGTGGGAACCAAGGACGAAGAAGAGGGGAAGCATGTGCCATTTCTGTCGAGATGCCCAAACAATTTTGACTTCTCGACGTCAAACGATCTTGAATGTCAGTGACACCAAATGGTTTTGGAAAAGAGTGAAGTCCAAACGGTCTTGGGGTAGAGGTCACCCATACGGTCTTGAGATCGAATAGATCAAACTGATTGGTTAAGACCGAATGGTGAGACCGTTTAGTGAGACCGTTTGGTGAGATTGTTTCGTCAGACCAATTGGCCAGAACCAAGGGTGAGTGAAAGGTGGGTCCCAGTTGATTGTTCAACCTCATCAAGACCTACATCAAATCAACATAAATTCAGTTAAAATCATGATAATTGGACCAATTAAGTAATTTTTCACATTTTGATATTTAGTAAATGAAATTGGATGTATTGAAACAAAAAGAGCCCAAGAAGGCGACTAGAAATCATGATGAATATGCATTCATCAAAACACCCCCGAACTTAGACGTTGCTCGTCCTCGAGTAACACAAAATCTGAAACAGTCACAAAATGAATACTTTCAATTTGTGTGATTGCCTCGTCTTCACATCATGATTGTTTTCTTTCTGCTCAGTATGACTCAGTATCTCAACCTCCTGAGACCACTGAACACATCTCACCATATCTTCGTTCCTAAGTTCGCTTTCCAATATCACTTCCTCCTCACCTTTTCCAACAACAAGCATGTCAAAGAGTTTTGTAAGAGTCCAAAGATACCCGTAGAACGACAAGTGTACATCTGATCTGACACTGGTGTTTTTTAGGGCATTGAAGGCTTTTATTGTGCCTTTAGGTAGAAAAGGGAGTGAGGGTGGTATGGAAGGAAGAAGTAAATATCTCCTCTATTCGACTCAAGATTTTTATTTTTTTTGCAATTTCATTTATTGCATTTTTTTGTGCGAATCTCTCCTCTGTTCGACTCGAGATTGCATTTATTTGTGTGCACTTTGGCATATTTTCTTGGTGGTACACCCCTATTAATTTGTGAGGGGTATGGACAAAGAGGATATAGAAGGAAGTGGTGTACCACCCCAAACTTAGGGTTTGACACTGTTTTGGCTATTTTTGTTTCTTTTTGATGGATGGAGGGGTACGAAGATGATAGAAGAAGTGTAGAAGAGAGTTCAGATCAGAATGCAACTTGATTTATAATTTTGTGCATCGGGTCATTCTCTTTATCGTACTCTGCTCAGATAATGACTTGATGAGGATCCGGTGGGGATTTAATGTTGTTTTTCCACTAGTTAGTTAGGAAGCATGATGTGTTTGATCCCTATCAGTTCGACAGACACTTGCCATTTTTGCATAAAGATCATGATGTTAGGAATCATAAGCTTCACAAGATGATTTTAATCAAAAGTCTTGTTTCAAAAAGTGGTCCTTTTGAGGATCTACTCCGAATAAGGAGGGTATAATGATTCAAAATGCATAGAGTTTTAAAAAGGTCCAAATTTCATCCAATATCTGTTCAAATTTCTTTGAAAAACTTTAAAATTTTGAAAATTTTATTTGAAAATTTTGAAAATTTAGGTCAAAAATGCGATGATGAAATCTTAAGTTTGATTTAGATGGGTGAAGGTGGAAAGTAAGATACGTACCACCCACCCTCCACCCCAAACTTAGAAATTTACTCGTCCTGAGCAAACTCTTAATCCGAGAAGGAGGGGAATTTTCATGCCATTTGGGCCACTTGATGTGGTTGCGTTCTAATCAGCGTGTTTCCTCCATCTAAAAACCTCAAACAAAAAGACAATTAAACTCAAAATAGCATCTTGCGATGCATTTTATTTGGTGTAGAATTATCTAAAAGGTAAAAATGAAATTAAGGAAAAATCCTTATTCAAAATTAAAACTAAACATGAATTTTATTTATCGAGTTGCCTCCCGACAAGCGCCTTTGTTTTATGTCGATGGTCAACTAGATTCCTTTAACTTCTATGATGGATATGTTGGATTGGTGAGATCCATCATCATTTCAGAGCCTGTATTAGGAGAGGTGAAATATCTCTTCAATCATTGACCATTTGCCACAAATTCACCTGTCTTTTCACTCCATAAAGAGAAAGCACCATGTGGGTAGATGCCCTTGAAAATGCAAGGTCCTGACCAGCGAGAATAGAGTTTTCCTGGGAATAACCTCAATCTAGAATTGAACAGAAGAACTTGGTCTCCAACTTGAATGTCCTTCCTCTTCAAATGGCCATTGGGACACAACTTTGTGCGTTCTTTATAGATTCTGGCATTGTCATTCGGAGCTCTTCTAGCTCCTGGAGTTGTAGAATCCTGGCTTGACATGCTTCTTTCATATCAAAATTAAGTTGGTTTATTTCCCACCATGCCTTGTGTTCCAATTCTACCGGCAGGTGGCATGACTTTCCATAGATCAGTCGAAAAGGTGTAGTCCCAAGGGGAGTTTTAAAAGCAGTTCGGTAGGCCTACAATGCGTCATTGATTTTTACTGACCAATCCTTCCAATTGCGCCCTACAGTCTTTTCTAGGATAGCCTTGAGTTGATGGTTAGAAACCTCTACCTGTCCACTCGTTTGTGGATGGTAGGGTGAGGCTACTTTGTGTGTTACACCATACTTTCTCAGTAAAGCTTCAAAGCTTCTTTCAAGGAAATGAGACCCTCCATCAGATATCACAGTACGTGGGACTCCAAATCAGGGGAAAATGATATCTTTGAACAATTTGATGACAGGTTTGGAGTCTCTAGTGACAGTTGGTATGGCTTCAACCCATTTTGAGACGTAATCCACCACCACTAGGATGTAGGAAAATCCATGAGAAGATGGGAATGGACCCATGTAGTTCACACCCCACACAAAAAATATCTCGACTTCTTGCCACAGGTTCAGTGGCATCTCATCTCTCTTTGTTATATTTCCTGATCTTTGACATTTGTCACATGATAAGACAAAGTCATAGGAATATTTGGATATGGTTGGCCAAAAGAATCCGCATTGCAAAACCTTCAAGGCAGTCTTCTTAGAGCTCATATATCCTCCAACTGGTCCTGAATGACATTGCTCCAAAATAAGTTGAGCTTCTTCTTCGGAGATACATCGTCTGTATAGATCATCAGCACATAGTTTGAAAAGGTATGTCAAATCCCAGTAGTACTGTTTCACATCATGCATAAATTTCTTCAGTGCATTTCCGGTGCATTGAGGATGAATAACCCCAGTAGCAAGGTAATTCACAAAATATGAGTACCATGGTTTAGCTTCTAAGGCCTTCATTAATTGGTCATCTGGAAGGGAGTCATTAATAGGAATCTTCTCGATGTCTAGAGTGTGGATGCGACTAAGGTGGTCTGCTACCACATTCTCTGTACCCTTTTTATCTCTTATCTCTAGATCAAATTCTTGCAGGAGAAGAATCCATCTTATTAACCTAGGTTTTGCATCTTTCTTTGCCAGAAGGTAACGAATAGCAGCATGATCCGTGTAGACAATAACTTTTGAACCAATAAGGTAGGATCTGAATTTGTCAAAGGCATACAAAACTGCTAGAAGTTCTTTCTCAGTAGTAGCATAATTCCTCTGAGCTTCATCGAGGGTCTTCGATGCATAATAGATCACATAATGTTTCTTTTCTATGCATTGGCCCAAGACAACACCCACAACATAATCGCTTGCATCACACATAATTTCAAAAGGGTGGTCCCAATCGGGAGCTATGATGATGGGTGTAGTAGTAAGGGCATGTTTCAGTTTGTTGAAACTTTTAACACATTCTTCGTCAAAATTGAATTCAGCATCCTTTAGTAACAGATTTTTCATCGGCTTGGTTATCTTTGAGAAGTCCTTTATAAATCGTCTATAGAAGCCTTCATGACCTAGGAATGCTTGAACTTCCTTTACATTGACAAGGATGGAGAGCTTGGAAATCACTTCGATTTTGGCCTTATCTACTTCGATCCCTCTATTGCTGACCCTATGGCCGAGGACAATGCCTTCCCTTACCATAAAGTGACACTTCTCCCAATTTAGCACAAGGTGTGCTTCTTCACATAGTTTGAGAACAAGGGAGAGGTGTTTTAGACATGAATCGAATGAATCTCCATACTCATAAAAATCGTCCATGAAAACTTCCATAATTGTTTCAGTGAGACCGACGAATATGGCATCCATGCAACGCTGGAAGGTTGCAGGTGCATTGCAGAGGTCGAATGGCATTCTTCTAAATGCATATGTTCTGAATGGGTAGGTGAAAGTAGTTTTCACTTGGTCATCTGGATGTATGGGTATTTGATAGAATCTAGAGTAACCATCGAGGTAACAGGAGTATTCTTGATGAGCCAATCGCTCTAATACTTGATCAAGAAAGGGCATTGGAAAATGATCTTTTCGAGTTGCCTTGTTTAACTTCCTATAATCAATGCACACCCTCCACCCTATGACTGTTTGCGTGGGGATGAGTTCATTGTTTTCATTTTGTATTATAGTTGTTCCACCTTTCTTTGGGATTACATGCACTGGGCTCACCCATGGCGAGTCCGATATCGGATAGATTATTCCACCAGTGAGCAGTTTAATGACCTTGTGATGGACTACTTCCTTCATATTTGGATTCAATTTATATTGATGTTCAATAGTTGGCTTGTGATCTTCCATCATAGGGATCTTGTGCATACACAACACTTAACTAACCCCAGTGAGGTCACTCATTTTGTAATCGATGGCTTTCTTTCTTTCCCTTAGTTCTTTCAGGAGTTTATCTTCTTGCTCGGTCATTAGATCGGAATTTATAATAACTGGACAAACCTTGAGATCATCCAAAAACACATACTTCAGTACCTCAGATAGGGGCTTCATGTCAGGGGCTTCTTGTTTTTTGTATGTATCTTCAGTAGCCTCCACAACCTTGAGTTCTTCCATTTTGGCTTCGGAGTCTTCTTCAGCAGTGTCAAGATCGAGAACATATTCTTTAACTTGTTTATTGATGGAATTATCAGCGGATGGGTTTGTTAGAGTCACTTCTAAAGGATTGTCTTGTTCATATCCCTCTTGTGTGAGGAGTGATACCTACTTTATGCAATCAATAAGATAAACTTCCTCTTGAATTCTTGGTCTCTGCATACTTTCAAAAACTTTGAATTTGAGAGTTTCTTTACCAAGTTTGAGAAGCAATGTTCCACCTTCAACATCAATTAGAACTCTTGTAGGGGCAAGGAACGGACATCCAAAGATGAGAGGATATTTGGGGTCTTCTTTTATGTCCATGATGATGAAGTCACACGGAACATAGGAATCTTTTCCTACCTTGATAGGTACATCCTCAATAATTCCTAATGGGTGTTTTATAGAATTGTCTGCGAGTTGTATGGTCATGCCGGTTGGGAGAAGTTTAGGAAACCCTAGACTTTTGCAAAGGCTGAGTGGCATGATGGAGATGCTGGAACTAAGGTCTTCCAGTCCTTTCTTGCATGAAGAATCACCGATATGGTAGGAAATACCAAAAGATCCTAGATCTTTCTCCTTCTTTAGCATCTTACTCTGGATGATATCTGAAGTAGTTTTAGCTAACTTGACTGTCTCATATTCTTCAGTTATATATTTCCTGGTGAGGAGAGACTTTAAGTACTTTGTCCATGCTGGTATTTCAGCCAGTGCATCCAAAAAGGGTATATCAACATGAAGTTTCTTCATAGCTTCTTTAAACTTATTGAACTGAGTATCAAGCTTGGTTTTCCTTAATCAAGCAGGGAAAGGTATATGAGGCTTGTATAAAGGGATATCAGGTTCTGGTGTTTTAGTTTCATCATCAATGGGTTTCTCAGGACTTCCCTTGTCTATCTCATCAGTGGTTACTAATTCTTTTGGTCGAGACTCAGCTTTTGTCGAGTCTTAGTCAATCACAGGTTCATCCACATCTGTAATAACTACAGGTGGCCTGATAGGAGGATCAGAATAGTATTTTCCTGACCTGGTGGTAACTGCCTTCAATTGTTCAGGATGCTTAGGATTATTCTCGGGTTGGCCAGAAAAAACCCCAGCTGGTGGCTTAATGCTAGTTGTAAGTTGAGCTAGTTGAGATTTAATAGTCTTCTACTGAGCTTGTTGGTTAGCTATCATAGTTTGCTGAGTTTGCAACATCTTTTCAATGGATGATAGCTTGTCATTAGGTGATACGGGACTGGCTTGTTGTCCTTGAGGTTGATTAAGATTCTGGTACTGAGAATTGTTTTGATAATTATTGAAGTTCCTATTCTGAAAGCTTCCCTTGAAATTTCCTTGATTTCTAAAATTCTGTTGTTGATTATACTGGAATATTGGTGGGCCTCATGGTTGATTGTTCAAACCAAATTGATGTGAGTTTACTGCTCTAAAGGGGTTTCCATATTGAAACCCTGGATGGTTCCTATTCTGATTTGTATTGTAATAACCTTGACCAGGGATGGTATTAACAACATTAAGATTTTCCATTTGACCATTATCTCCTTATCAACATACGTTGCTTAGAACAACATCATAAAGAACATTGCATGCTAAAGTGGAATGATCAGTTCCTTTACATGCTTCATAGAATAGAGAAGCAGACTTGATCTGTTCTTGTTGTTGAGTGGGTGAACGTCCTCTTCCAATTGCAGCAAGAGATGATTCAATATGGTCTTGCTTGGCAACTAAGAGTTTTAGGGTTTCAGCAATAGACTTGTATTCGGGAGTAGCTTTGGCCATAGCTACTTTCAAGACTCCTTTACCTACAGATCTACCCCAATTAGCTTGATTTTCAGCTCCAAGGGTGATGACCCTCCATGCGCTGTCATAACTTTGATTCATGAGGTTTCCTCTAGATGAGGAATCTAAAAACCTTTTGATATCATCATCCACACCCCTATAAAAAATTTCAATGAGTTGGTTCTTAGGAATTCCATGGTGTGGACACTTGTATAGAAGATCTTTGTATCGATCCCATGCTTCAACAAGGGTTTCTCTAGTGACTTGAGTGAAATTTATTATTCGGCCTTTGATTTCATAGGTGAGAGATGGAGGATACAACTTTTCCAGAAACACATTTTGAGGTTGTTCCCAAGTGGTGATGGGTATTTCACTTTGCAACGAATTATACCAACTTATAGCTCTGTCAGCAAGGGAATACTTAAAAAGGCAGAGTCGAATGGCATCATCGGATACTCCATTTTGCTTTGTCATGGCACATAGATCGATAAACCTTAGGAGATATCCCTGACTATCATCTCACTGCTTACCATAGAACCAGTTATTTTAAAGCAGGGTGATCCAATGTGCTCGTATCTCAAAACTATTAGCGTTGATGGGAGGAGGTTGAACTGGATGATGAACATCAGCAGCTTTAGGGATAGAGAATTCCCTAAGATCCTTTTGCAGTTCTGCTACTTGTGCTGTTAAGTTTTCTTGTTGAATAGCAGCTCGGGCTTCTTGCATGAGCCTCTCTCTCTGTGCATTGAGGTCTTGAGCTACCCTTCGAGCTATCTACTCCTCTTGAGCCATTCTTGATTGGTTCTCTCTGATCTGACGATGAAAAGTTTTGTTTATCTCAGGATCAAAGCTCACTGTGAGTCCAGGACTTCTAAACAGTGCATACACTATGCTTTGGGTTGTTCTTGAAATGGAAAAATCTTTCTGAAGTAAGGGTGATGGAATAGAAATGAATTCAAGTAGATGATCACTTGTATCAAAAGAAAAAGCACAATCCTAGATTAGCCTTAAGAGAACTAGATATGACTAACTGATTCTGTTGTCCCCAGCAACGGCGCCAGAATTTGATGTGGGAATTATCGCACTAACAAATTCACTCAGGGTTGAAATCCCTGAGCTTTTACCAAAACCTCATGTAATAATACCACCCACTAGCGGACGAGTCTTGTCACAGTATAGTTAAGGATCAAATCCCAAGAGACAACATTTTTAAGAAACTTTGTTAATCGAATCTAGCTCAAGTAAGACTAATATTTAAAACGATTGATTTGGCTGAGGTTAATTAAACTAAATGTAAGAAAGTAAAATAGTAGAATTAAAGTTTGTTCTAGATTAATGATACAAAATCATTGGGATGGTATTGGGTTTCACCACCACTGCACATGCGAACACATCCAAACACATAACATCCAGGCAAGCATCTAACTATCCAAATGGAACTGCTGCGAACCCTCCCGGAGGGATGTTTAGGCCCGCGTAAGCATCCCCTTAGGCATTATATTTCTTGTCGCCATCCGGATCATGCACTTACGGTTCCGAAGACACAACATCCAACTAAGGCTGTGGTCCTCCCTGAGGGATGTTTAGACCACAGAAGCATCACTGTAGGCTAGATGGCTCGTCCCCTCACGGATCATACACTTACGACCTCAATAAACCCCATTCTATTTCTAGTCCGGGAGTCAACCGTGCTAATCAACACACATGTAGGTGATTAGTTTACAAGCAAACATCGATGATTAACAAGAAGATACAACATCCAACAAAGGTTGTGGTCCTCCTTGAGGGATTTTTAGACCATAGAAGTGTCACCATAGGCTAGATGGATCGTCCCCTCATGGAGCATACACTTATGAACTCAAGGAACCCTATCAGATTTCTCGTCAAGGAGTCTACCTCATTAAACGACATTCTATACTACAAAGAGAAGAACCACATGAAAGCAAGCAGGCAATCAACTACAAGCATATCAATTAGCAATGAAATGGAGTTATATGCATTGCCTTGGAATGTTAAATGAAAATACATGGTTGCATGGGTAGCAGGGCTAGTCCCCGCACCCCTGTGAAAAGGAACTAGTCACTCATGATGCGAGAAACAAGAAGAATAAGAAAGAGAGAGGAATCTTCCATGAGCATGATGTAGAAGGTGGTCACATCTCAGTGAAGATTATGCGGTCTCCTACGTTGTATCAGAGTAGATCTAGATGAAGAACAAGGGATGCCAAGATAGATCATGCAGTCTTTCTCACCCCTCCTTCCTTCTCTTCTCGGTCTCCTTGAGTTGCAGCAGGAACGACAAGTGAAGTGACAGTGGTTGAAGATGGTGGAGGGTGGTGCGTAGGATGAAGCTTGATCAAACCTTGCACTTGGGCAGCCTGTCTACGTCCCTGGAACAATCCAAATGAGGACCCTTGCGGTCCTATTTATAGGCTCAGATGGGGTCTACACATTTTCTCCATGAACCTACTCCAAACGGTTTGGAGCAAACAGTCTTGTTAAATTGCCTGGAGCAAACAGTCTTGGAGACCGTTTGACATCCAAACGGTCTTGGAGATGTCCAAATGGTCTTGGATGGTGGCTGGCCAAACGGTTTGGAGACCGTTTAGGTGGCCAAACATTTTAGAGACTGTTTGGATGGTGAAATGGTCTGCATTCTTCGGTCATTCAATCGGTCATTGCTCATTGTTCAAACGGTCTCATGATCCTATTAGTCTCAAGGAACGATCACGGTGGTTTGATCATTCTCAGCCAAACAATCTTCCATACGGTCTAAGAAAATGGTCTTGGGACTGATACCTATCTGAACGCTCTTGGAGATCTTGCTCTATCGGTCTTGCACGGATGAGTCCAAACGGTTTGGGATCCCTAAGTCACCAAATTGTCTCTGCACTCTCTGATCATCGAACAATCATCACTTCTTGTTCGGTCTTGAGTCTGGGCGTTGGGCAACCGATCATGGTGCTGCTGCTCTATCAGTCTGAGACCGTGCAGGTGGCATGATGGAGAGGTGAGCAGCATTGGGCGCGGGCGACGAAGGTGGAAAGGGTGGACGACGGAAGTGCCAAGGCTACTGGTGTGAGGACAGCAGTACCGTCAGAGCTATTGTAGGTTGAGTTAGGACACAACTAATGATGGTGGTGGAAGGTGATGTTGCTGCAATAAGGTAGTGTTTGCAGGTGGGAACCAAGGCAGACAAAGAGGGGAAACATGTGCCATTGCTGTCGAGCTGCCCAAATGGTTTTGACTTCCCGATGTCAAACGGTCTTAAATGTCAGTGACACCAAACAGTTTTGGAAAAGAGTGAAGTCCAAATGGTCTTGGGGTAGAGGTCACCCATACGATCTTGAGACTGAATGGATGAAACCAATTGGTCAAGACCGAATGGTGAGACCGTTTGGTGAGATCGTTTCGTCAGACCGATTGGTCAGAACCAAGGGTGAGTGAACGGTGGGACCCAGCTGATTATTCAACCTCATCAAGACCTGCATCAAATCAACATAAATTCAGTTAAAATCATGATAATTAGAAAAATTAAGTAATTTTGCACATTTTGATATTTAGTAAATGAAATTGGATTTATTGAAACAAAAAGAGCCCAAGAAGGCGACTGAAAATAATGATGAATATGCATTCATCAACGATCAAGTGAGGTATCAGACATATAGAAAACTAATTATAAGAAAAATGTTATGTCAGGAAGGGAAATACAGTCATAGCTCAGATTCTATAAGACAAGTCTAATATTTATGAAAAAGTAAAGGACAAAATTTTCTCCTTGTGTGGATCTACAACTGACGATCAAGTTGTTGATGCACATCTCAGTAAGTAATTTTCCTCTACTGTAACATTTCTACTGGATGGAAGTCTTTTAAGTATGAACTTTGAACCTTTGAAGTTCAAGGTGAATTCTGAGCTGAGGACATCAAGATTAAGTTAAGATACTATCACAGACTAAACCCACTTTGTTGGCCAAAAGGAAGTGGGTTGCGACTAGCAGGAAGCTTCATAGGCCTCCAATCACCAATTCAAGAATAGGAAAATTTTTCATCACTACAGCATTTGCAGTTCTTTCCCTTCACATTTTGACATTGTACTCTAAGCGTAGACATGGCTCATCTATTGGTACTGGAGACACCAACAACCATTACTTAATATAGATGCATTTACTCTATTTCAAATTGTGATATTAACACAATATCAAGTATATAGCTATAAACTTGCATATTTGTCTTACAACCGTTTTCCCTAAAACATCATGGTGGTTTGATTAATGTGGATGAAGTGATCTATTTGGTGCCTTGGAAGTTTCTTATAAACACAAACATACTTAATTTCCATTGCAGACATGTAGAGAAATGTATGCTTATCCAATGAAGTCAGCAACATCATCAACTCTTCTTTAAAAGGATGGCTAGGATGAGATTATTGCAGTAGTAGAGAAACTGTTAAGAGAAATAGGGTATTAAAAATATAATGAAGTTCAGCTGCATCAAAAGAGCTATTGGCAACACCAATAAACTAGGAAACCTCCTCATGCATTAAGAAGCCAAGAAAATTTCCACCTCATCACAATAATAGCAATTGAACCAGCCTTATTATCCGATTTGTAGAGAAAATAACAAGAATAAAATCAGACAACCAACTCTTCAAAATATGACAGAGCACTTGTAGCTTCAATTTATTTTTTTCTCATAATGGGTGAGCAAGCATCAATTTCCTACAGTTCCATAAGACGTATCATGATAAAAAAGGGTTAAGAATGACAAAGTGCAGGAGTTACCGATAAAAAATGCACAAGCATTAGTGAAACCTGAATGCTAATACCTTATAGTGAATTTAAAATCTTATCATATAGACATTAGACAAAAAGAGGCCCAACAAATAAGCTAATTGAAATTTGCATCAGGGTATAATCAAAAGAAGAAGAAACAGTCTACACTTTAACAAAATAAGCAGTAGATATAAGAAATTGAATAGCAACATCATAAATAGAATTTGCCATTGTAGATGTCTCTGTGACATAGGAGGAAGATAAAGAGATGAGGGGAATAGTGAAAAAAGAAAAGTACATGACAATGAGGAAGTGATGCACTGGTATTAGGAGAAGAAGGCAGAAGCTTGGGACATATGTACGTGGTCTCTAGGGAGATTGGGTAGTTTTTCCCCTGTTACAACAACACAACACAGTGGGGGTGGAGGGTAAGAGATCCTAGTGTCAAATTGGCTGGTTGTAAAATTTAAAGGTATTTGTTTGACAGTAAATTTCAGGCACATGTGAAATCCGGTAGCAGTCACATAACCAAAAAATCTTGTAGAACACAACCACAAAATGATGAGTATGATTCTAAATTTTTTATAAAGTACATATCTACAAGCTAATAAATTGCCTTTATAACAACACGAACCACACATCACGATATTGAACATCCTTATCAATCTCGGTGTGACTGAGAACAGACTGACATAAGATGCTCACATCATCATTTTACTAAATAATTAGCTAGATAAAGATGAATGTTTTTGTTCTATTATTATGAATATGTTTTGTGTAACTATGAACTATGAAGAGACTATCATGGCCTACTCTATCCACGGTACACTTGAATGTCCTGTACGAATTAGACACTCATCAAAGCACAAAGTATAAATTGCTCTAATATTAAAACATTATACATTTTTCAGTTATTGGGACTGTCTTCTTTGATACGCAAGGCTAGAAGGGTTGGCACCTATGAGAATTTTGAGTGAAGAAACTATTAGGGGCCCCTTGTATATTTTCTTCTCCTGCTACTATCACTTTCGCTTATTAATAGAACTGTGGGTACTTTATGAAGAACAACAATGTTATTGTAAAGCTACACAATCCTTAGTTGGAATGTCATATCAGAATACCTTCTAGTAACAAAAAACTAAAGTAGATTAAGCAATTCATGGAGAATAGATCTCTTCTCACCAAGCATCGTAGTGGCCAAAAAAAATTACCAACAATCTTACTGAAATCATGTTTTAGCAATTCAAAACAGATGAAAACAAAATCATTGAAAAGGTTGAAAGTAGGGGCAATGCACTCACATCTTCACCAATGTGCTTATGTGTGGACCCAATCTGGAGTAGCTATCTAACACACACCATTGTGACTGTTCACTTCATCACCTATGCTAAATCGGTCTTCCTTTCATCAGGATCCTGCACATGGCTGTTCGGACTTCATAGAGATGATGGCAATCAGATAACATTGAGCGATCAGGACTGAGGAGAGTCAGTCATGATCTAATACATGAATGAGGACATCCATTAATGGAAGAAGCTGAAGCCGAGAAAGAGGCGACATATCTAAAAAGGTACTAGGGTGTTTAGGAAAAGGGGCGAAGGATTGACAAATCCAAGATGAAGTGAATGAGAACGAGATGAGAAAGGGAATATGGACAAATATCGATGATGAAACCAATCTAAAGATTGTACAAAGGTAGATGACGTGATCGTCTTCCAAGTCTCATTCCATTACTATAGTTTTGGTCCTGGCCACAGGAGAAACACTCTTGATTTGGGGACAAACATGGGGATGGTGCCGGAAAAATTCAAAAACATGGTAATTAACAAGTCATGAAAAATGTGGCGCCAAACCAACTTTGGGCCATTACACGATGGAAGGAAGTAGTGTTTGGGTGGAACGAAATAAGTTACACATTCTTACGATTAACATTTTTAAGGAAAATATAATTATTACTTATTTCCTTTGTTAACTACATATATTGTTACTACGATTATAGTGATTGTAAGGAAATACAATTTTAGCTACATGTAAAGTATATGTTGGTAAACTAAATGTAGTTAATTCTTATTTTTTTTTGCAGTGACTCTTGGCGACTAGGAGCGGGTCGGAGTGGCTACCCGCGGGTGGAGGGGTCTACGAGCCACTCAGTGAGAGGGTATTGCTACGTGTGGTGGGATACAGGGGCCACATGTCACATGGCACCCAAGATTTGCTACATGGTGCTTGCATGGAGCGTGACTAAGAGAGAGAGAGAGAGAGAGAGAGAGAGAGAGGGCAAGGGGGCATGTGGGTGTGGGCCTGTGAACTCCCACGTGGTGAAGAGAGTGAGACTGAGGGGGGATGGGGAGAGAGAGTGTGTGTATGTGTGAGCAGGGCAAATCTGGACCATCAGTGATCGATCCAACACCCTCAGCGCTGTCCCTACCTCACGCATAAGCTTCCTAGCCTTTGAGTAGGTGTGGAGATGAGGCTCGATAGAGCTATCGAGTGCCAATCGCAAGGGCGAGAAACCAAAATGAAAGAGCGGGGCTTGGGAGAATATATGGGAGTTCTTATAGGCAGTGTGGGTGTGAGGGGTGTGAACTAGGGTTAAGAGATGGTCGACAACCATTGGAGGTGGAAAAAGGGGCAGCACAACCCCATAACTGCCTCGCCCATGGTCCTCTAGGGCCTATTTGCTAAGGGCGTGGGTCAAGCGGACAAAAGGGGGATAGGTGGTGAGTCTGAGTGGCCAAGAGGTGAGGGAAAGGAGCTTTAGGTTCCTGTAAGGTCTACTGCAATGAAATCACCAGATTGGGGAGGGAGACCACATAGTGGCCATTCGATCATGCCCTAATCTGTGGCACAATTGATCCAAGGGTCAGAAATGGTTCAAGCCACACTCAAGTGAGATCAAAGGAGGAGCCGAATAGAAAAAAAAAGAAGGGAAGAAGAGGAAGGAGGCCGTATGGTCTGACTCCTAAACTTGGCCCAAAACATCCAGTTCATGACCAAAAGGTGTCCAAAGAAGTAGAGTTAGGATTTTGAAGGTCAAAATTTTCAATTAGACATAACTCTGTCATACAAGATACAATTTAGGCACAAAAGGGTGAGTTGGAAAGACAATTTGAACCTCTAGAACATGAGTATAAGAATGGGGTACAAGATCTATTAAGGGTATGATCAAAATTTAAGAGAAAAGTGAGGGTGTGTGATATCAATGAAAACTTCATTTTTATCAAAGTGAGTATTACCAAGGTGGTAAAAGCATACTAGATGGATCGATTGTGAATCAAACCACATACATAAATGGAAATTATGGTGTAAAAAGAGTGACGCTAAGTTTCACAGTCACATTCAATGTGTGAAATTCCATCTTATCACACTTATTTCCAAAGTTCTAAATGTGCATACAATTATTCAACATAGTCCAAGTATCGACATTAAGCTCTAAGTCTAGGTGAACTATCCACATTATGAGAGTTACTAGATAATGAAACATCTCTAATTTTGTAACATGGAAATAATGGTATTTAGATTATCATCAAGGTTTAAACATGCAAGTTCAGAACTACTCATAGCAGACCCATTTCATGCAACATGGTCTCTTTTCCAAGTCATATGATCATAAAAGGGCATAGGACATGTCAAGTTAGTATTTAGTGTTACAAGTATGATAAATCTACTAATTTTATATCATTAGATAGCATAGATAACACTGAAGCATGATCTAGCAAGGTTAGAGCCTAACCATCAATATATGCATTTTGATCACACTAGGTATTACATGTAGTCAAAAGGACACATGAGTGTTCTTCATGGAAATTTGAGTCACAAATAATTATATCGCCTAATTTGGAGGTCAACATAGAGATTGGAAACATTAGGTGTCACCATTTAAATAAGGATTTAAAGATTGAAACATATAAGTGTATAGATATCTTATTTTTAGGGCATAAGTATACAAAGGTAGATCTTATGTCATTGAAAAAATACATAAAATATTAGTAGAGAATTATACATAATTAAAATAAGGTTTTATTTTTTTCAAAAAGGGATAGACATTTGATGATTAATCAAACCAAATTTGAAGTCTTGATTAAGTAGTAACATGCCTTAGCATTAAAGATTTACCTTTAGGTCAAGATAGCCATTAGGGGTACGACAAGATTATCCAAGATATTATTCAAGTCTAAGGTGAAGTGGAGTTACTAATTCTGAAATGATATATAGCAATAGCTTCATTGAAGTCACAAGGGTAGCATAATTGAGCATGTTGAAATCATTAATCATTACAACATGGCTTACGATGAGAATATTTGGTAATCTAGTTGTGATAGTAGTACAACTAGGTTGTAAGATTATTATTAATGGGAAGGGATAGATATCTATATTAAAAATAACATTTTACATGATAGATTTGGACAAGGGAGTCACGATTGAATTACAAGTTTAAGAAGATTTGGGTGAAAATTATAGAAGTCAGAATATCACCTATGATTTGTTGACAAACACGAGCCATTGATCATAGATTCGAGGGCCCCTGAGCACACCCAATGCACATGCCCTTGTGAACCCTTGGGTCTTGGCTGGGTGGAAATGTGGTGTGGCCTTTGCTATTGGGCATTTGCCCAGGTGAGGGGGGGGGGATGGGACTAGCCAGTTGTGCCTGGTCTCCAACCCGCATCGTTAGCTACTATGAACCTACATGGTTGGGGCTGCAACTGTGTGGTAGCTCCAACAAGCTCCATAGGGTCAATGCTACCAACCGTTGTGGAGCCTCTGGTGATCCCCTATCGGTGTTTTCCCAACTCCTCTGAGGTCAACCTAGCTAAAAGGAAGCACTAAATGGGAGAACAAGCAACTGGATCATGGTGGAAGGGTGGTGAAGCCATGGGCTAGATCTAGGTTTCGACATAGGAAAAGAAGTCAAATAGGATTTAGGAGGCACAAAATGAAAAGACAAGAGGGGACCAAAAGAGGGAGGTTAAATAGGAAGGTTTGAGGGGTTCAAAATGCCAAAAGGAGGTGTGAAAAGAGGTGCCCCATTTCTCCTCCTTTCCTAATCACATGGGTTGTACAGAGGTTAAAGACAAAGTGATGGTCGTCAGATCATGAGTGGAATCCATCGCAAAACAATGGGTGGATGGAATTGTCCAAAAAGGATGGGGTGGATCCTTGGTTTGGAAAGGGGGTGTCTCCTTTAAATGGGTTGTGTGCACAGAATGTGGACCTAAAAGGGCTATTTTCATTCCAAAAAGAGTTGTAAATCTAGTTAAATCAATGGAATTTCAAATGAGCATATATATCTCATCCTAGCATGGTATTGAGTGAAATTTGATGCTTTGGAAATGTTAGAGTGTCTTTTAAATTAATAAAATAAGTTGAGGGTAAGAAGATACCCATATATAGTATAAATAATGGATGAGAGAGAATGACATATAAACTAAGAGAAACTTTGAATTTATATCAAAATAAGTGTCACCACTTGTCATCGGAGCAGATAAGAATTCAAAGATCATCAAAAAACTAAAATCATCGAATGGGGTAAAGAGTGAGAATACTAATGCAATGATGAAGTAGATAGTATTCACATGAGCAGACAGACAAATCTAGGTTATCTCGATCCTCTTAAATATACCCACATTATGGCTTAGAATCTTGCCCCTTCATTTGAGGGGTTGAGATCTAAGATTGATCGATCAAGTCAATTGATTGTAGTGGTTGATCGATATTTCTTTGAATGAGTTTGGATCTTTATAGAAGCTCCTCTTTTGAAGTATTAAACTAATCAAACACTTGGTGAGTGGTTGGTGGTAGAGTCAACTTGTTGATTGGTCTAGTGTTTGTTCGTCACTCTTGGTCTTTGAATTAGAAGAGCAGGATCTCTACTTGATACCTCCAAAATGAAGACATGGGGTCCTATTTATAGGTAGAACTTGGATTGTAATCAACTTCTAATTGGTCCATGTGGTGGTGGGCTAATGATGTTGATCTGAGATCATCATTCTCACCTATACTAATGAAAGCCTTGAGGGTCAATAGGTGACTTTTCTACTTGTGAAATTTTGGCTTCAAATGATGCATATCATGATGGATACTCTATTGTCAATTGGGTAACTAGTGGGTCCAATGAAAAATCCATCAAACTCTTTTCTTGATAGTTGCATGTCGATTGGGTGTTCTATTGGTCAAGTACATCGACGTTTCTAGTCGATGGTCTGCTCAACCAATATGCTTGATTGAATACCTCAATCAAAATGTGTTTCTTGATGTCAATCATATTCAAACCTTGACCAATGGATTTTCATTTTTGGTTGATCAATGGGCATTGACTGCCACAACGATGTATTGAAGTAACTTGATTGAGAATTATTGACTAATAAACGTCAATAATAGTTGATCGAGTTAGCTCCAATGTAGTCCAAATTTTAGATTATTGAACACAATTTGGCTCAATAAGAGTGAATATACATGTACATATTGTATAGTTGATGTTGACTCTAAGAAAAATAAAGCATAAAAATCCATAAAATTGGATGTTATCACCTAGAATAAAAATTATCATAGAATTATTGACATGGAGTCGTATAAGGCTTTGTATGGAATTCAATTTATTCACCATTTTGTTGGTTTAAAGTAGGTAAATATCAAGTTTTGGTTACAACATTAGTACAACTCATAAGACATATAATCAAGGTGATAAAAAAGTTTATGGTAGTTTCTCGATAGAAAAAAGGTTGTGTGATGACAACCGTCACAGAATATTGGAGTTACAGGTTGGAGACTGTGTGTATGTGAATGTCTCATCATGGAAGGGTGTATTTAGATTTGGATAGAGGGGTATGTTAGCTCCTAGATTTATGGTACCTTACCCTATCACGAAATGATTTAATAATGTGGTCTACCAATTGGAGTTGTCACCAAAGTTTCATAGTGTGTTCCATGTACGTAAGTTGAGGAAGTGCCATACCAAAATAGAGCACCCTATCCATCTAGTGGTTGTACAACTAAATGATGATGTATCTTATGTTGAGGGCCTGATCTTGGCCTTTGATAGATATGTTTATAAGATGAGAAATAATTACATAGTTATTTTGAAGGTTTTGTGGTATCACCGTGGTGTGTAAGGAGCTACTTGGGAGTTAAGAGGATGAGATGAGCAGGAAGTACCCATAATTTTTTTCTTATTATTTTTGGAGAAAAATCATTGTTAGGGGTTTATGTTGTCATTCCGCTTACCTATATAGCCAATAATCATGTTTTATAATCATAATTGGATGTTTGACTAAGTTTGTAAATCAATTGATTAGGAGAAATCTGTAATTTTACTCATTTTGCACTTTTCTTTGCTTTTTCTTTTTTGAAAGTTCCAATTCCCATTAACTTCAAGCCAAATTGGCACTAGCTACATTAAGGAGTTCGGCTGGAAAACTATGCGAAAAAGACAAAGCATGGTGCTGTCTCATAACTATAGAGGCTACTTCGTGTGCAACACGATTTCTAGTTCTACTGATAAAGGAGAAGCTAATGCTATCAAAAAGACAGCTAAGAAACTTGATGTCTCGCAGGATAACGCCTAGCTGGTCCCGTCGTGTGTTCTCCGTCTGCATTGCCTGGGTGATAACTTGACAGTCCGTTTCCACTAGAACTCTCCGCCACCCCTGGTTGCGGCTGGCTTTGAGTCCTTCTCTAATGGCCACGACCTCCGCTAGAACAGCCGTTGTTGCAGCATTGATCTGGCGCCCTTCCACTTGTTTCATTGTACTCGAGTGGTCTCTCCATACCAGTCCAATTGTTGGCCTCCCCATTGGTTGTCCAAGCTGCATCGATGTTTAGCTTTATCAACCCTTCCTCCGGTGGTGTCCACCTGCTGCTGTCTTGGCGTCCACCTCCTGCTCCTCCATGTCATTAGCTCGTCCGTAGTCCATGAGCCAAGCAAAGAGATTCCTATGGATGTATCTAATGCTGCTCGTCGCTCCCTCAAACACCCAATTGTTCCTATGTGTCCACACTGCTTATAACGTCACCGGCATATGGTCTGCCTCCTCTGCCTGCCGTACTGTAAGAAGCTTTGGAATAGCTTCCGTCGGGCTAATGCTCGCCGCCGCTCTGACCTCCTCCTATGTCGTTGCCTCGTAGTGGTTCCACAGCTCCCAGGCATGGCTACATGAGAAGAGCATATGGGGGATCGTTTCTTTTTCCTGGTGGCACATTGGGCAGCTTCCATCCGCATGGTAGTGCCCGTCACGCTACGCCATACATGCGTCATTGCTGTAGAACGTATAAGGGTACAAACCACTATGAAAAAGCGTAAACATAAAAGAGTATACCAGAGTATCGCTGAGGCGTGCGAGATTCACTGTCCTTAACAGTATCTCCGCGGTACTCGACGGCGAATATCTGTGAAGTAGTCTCCTGCGCGGTACTCTCCCAGGATCCAACAGCGTGTGTCGACGTGAAGCGTGCACACAAAGTCACGACGACAGACGAAAGGTAAATGATCGTTCTTCCAGTGGGCAGACTGCTGGCGGAGGAGAAGAGAGGAAGAAGAAAACAAGAGAGAGGTTTTTCATCTGTGCCGAACGACTGCGGAAAACAAACATAAATAACCAGGAAAGAAAGTGTGAAAGGATGCGTTCGGTTGCAAACGCGGTGCGGTTTGGAACTGCCAAACGAACAGATGCATTACAGCGGCCCAGGTTAAAAAAAGGTTCAATGAACCGAAAGGAAAAACCAAGCCGGGGCCGCGCCCGCACAAGGGGCTCCGGGAGGCCGGATTTGCACCCCCCCTGCGCGCGGGATGCGACGTGCGCCGACGCGCCCGATTAAAGGGTTTTCGGACCGGGCCGACCCAATCCCCATTGGCAAGGCCCACCATGCGCGTGTGTAGGGCCTATTCCCTTCCATTCCTCAATTGTACTATGGACAAGGGTCCATATATAAGGAGGAGGGAAGTCTCCAACACAACCAATATGGGACTAAACCTTTTGCCTTATGGTTTGAAATACAACAAAGAAGTATAACAATCCCCCACTATTTCAAAACAAACAATATAAAAACCGAGTTGACCACTGGAAGAACTTAAACAAATGACACGCATAAGCTTTGGTTGAATTGAGTTCTTTGAACTAAAGCATAGAGTAGATGTACGTAATCTGTAGAAGATTAGTGGAACTATGTTCTTGAACCATTCTCCTCGAAGTTGAAGACCATTTTCTCAAGTCAACATCAAAAACTAACTCCACCTATTAAGGTTTGGCTCATTGATTTGATCAATAGGTCACTAATCGATTATACTTCAACTTGTTGCCCTTCAATCTTCAACAACTTATCCATGGTCAACCCTAGGCCTGCAAACGGTCTTGTGTGACCCCCAAACGGTCTTGGGATCATTTGTACATCCTACAAACGGTCTTGAGACTGTTTTCCCATTATTGCATCAAAAACCAAGTCAATCACTTAAAGGTTGAACCCTAAATTTGGTCACAAAATCAGTACTTAATTGTTTAACAATTCAATAGCATTGGACCTTCAATTGGTCAACCCCTCTTAACCCTAGACCTCCAAACGGTCTTGGGTGATCAACAAATGGTCTTGAGACCGTTTGAGTGATCCCGAAATGGTTTTGAAACCGTTTGGGCCACTCAACCCAAACTTCAACATGATTGCATCATTGAAATCAACAACTAACCCGATTAGGGTTTAGATGACTAATGTGCCTTCAATTGGTGATTTACTTGGAATTACTTGATGATTTTTGGTGGGTTATTAGTCCATAATCTGTACAAAAGATCTCCAAATGGTCAACGCCTGGTCAACCCATACAAACGGTCTTGGACTGGTTTCTCCCAAACGTTCTTGTGAAACCGTTTGCTTTCAAACGATTTTGAAACCGTTTGCTCCAAACGGTTTGGAAAACCATTTGAGAAAGAGGTGGAAGACCGTTTGCTAAAGTAAGATTAGGATAAACTTTGGAAATAATTTCATCATCTTCTATCTCAAGAACAGGGGTTGTTCTTCATGGAATTACTTGCAAGAACACTTAGAAGTGTCTAAAGGAAGAAGAACAAGCAATTATACTAGGAGAAAAAGGTGCAAAAGCAAAGCTTAGGGTTTAGAGGTATAAAACCCGCCTTAGATCTGATCTAGAGCTCCAAGATTCGTATCTATAATGGTGGATGAAGCTCCAAAGGTTGCCCAAGGTCCGTTCTTCAAGATTTGGATGGAGAAGAAGGCTAGAAAGAAGAGTTGTGTAAGGAAAGCTAACAAACCAACCTTGTATAAGGATTTCCACCATGAATTTGAGATGGATGATGATCATGACTTACCCAAAATATCTCGGTCGTCCTCCTCTGCTCCTGAGCTTCTCCTTAGTCAGCCAAAGCAAGAAGATAAGGGAAGGAATGAAGGGAAACGATCCCTTGCTTTGTGTAAAAAGGATACTTATATATTTTAGGGGTATTTTCAAGGCAAAGAGGATTATTTCTTTTATTTCCCAAATATCCACCAAGTCCTCCTCCACTTCTTGGACATGTTCTCCTTATTTTATCCTTATGCAAAACTCCTCCCTTATCCAAGATTACAAGGAAAAGAAACCAAACACCTTACTAAGTTGCATACATAAAAGGGTCATTTTGCATAAAAGTTGGTTATTTAAATATTTAAGGTTATCTTTCTTATTTGATTATTCAAATGAGGCGCCCTCCTCATTATCCTTACTCTAATTGATGTCAAGAGTCATAAGGGATACTCTAGAGCATACATTTTACATGTTGGACCCTAGGTTTTGGGTAATTTGCACATTACACCAAATCTAGGTTTTAACGCACAAGGATTGCTCTACAGCTATATTTTTGGTGCTCAAACCTGTGGAATCCATCCCACCATATCATATACACTCTTATGATGTCTCAACATCAGAGGAACATCTTAATCATGTGCAATTTACAAGTTAACCCCTTTAATTGGGTAATTTGCACTTTAGTCCATTTTTAACAAAATGATATTACAACATTGTTAAAAAAGGACTGAAATGAAAATATATGTTCCTCAGAAGCTTTAATTACATATCAAAAGATAACCACAAGCATTTAATCACATATTTAAAAAAAACACCTAGGGTTAGTTCATAACCTAGGTCAGGGACGTTACAAATTATCTACCCCTTACAAGGATTTCATCCCCGAAATCAACAAAACACATTAAGAGAAAAGAGCATGGTATTTCCTTCTCATCTCTTCCTCTAGTTCCCATGTGGCTTCTTCAACACCACGGTGATTCCAGAGGACTTTCACAAGACTTATGTCTTTCTTTTTCAGTTGTTTAATTCTTTTATCAAGGATCGATACTGGTCCTTCCTCATAAGTCACATCATCATTCAATTCTACTTCCGAAGGTTGCAGAACTGATTCTGTATCGGGGTGACATTTCCTAAGCATGGAAATGTGGAATACAGGGTGTAACTTTTGTAATTCTGGTGGTAACTCTAGCTTATAAGCTACTCTTGCAATCTGTTCCATGATTGGATAAGGCCCCATAAATCTAGGAGCTAACTTTCCTTTCCTTCCAAATCTCAGAACTCCTTTCCAAGGTGAGACTTTGAGATACACTCTGTCTCCAACATGGAATTCTAAAGGTCTATGATGCTTATCAACGTAATATTTCTGCCTATCCTGTGCAGTCTTTATTTGTTGTTGTATTACTTTAACCTTCTCAGTGGTCTGCTGCACAAGATCAGGACCTAACAGTTGATGTTCACCGGTTTCATACCAACATAGGGGTGATCTACAACGTCTACCATACAAAGCTTCATAAGGTTCCATGTTAATGCTATGTTGATAGATATTATTGTAGGCAAACTCTATGAAGCTTAAATGTAGATCCCAACTCCCTATAAACTGAAGAACACATGCTCTAAGCAAGTCCTCCAAGGTCTGTATAGTCCTTTCTGATTGTCCATCAGTCTGAGGATGAAAGGCTATACTAAACCTTAACTGTGTGCTTAAAGCTTTATGAAGTCGCTCCCAAAAATGACTCGAAAACTGGGGACCTCTGTCAGAAACAATGGTGACTGGGACTCCATGTAATCGTACTATCTCATCTACATACAACTATGCTAACTTCTCAGCAGAATAGGTTGTTTTGACATGCATGAAAAGTGTTGTCTTTGTCAACCTATCAACTATTACCCAAATGGAATCATGTCCTTTGGCTGTCCTGGGTAGGCCAACAACAAAGTCCATGGTTACATGATCCCACTTCCACTGTGGTATGGGTAAAGGTTGCATTATTCCTGCAGGCTTCTGGTGTTCAGCTTTAACTTGCTGACACACAGGACACTGCATAACAAACTCAACAACATCTTTCTTCAAACCAGGCCACCAATACATATCTTTTAAGTTTCGATACATCTTGGTGCTCCCTGGATGCATAGCATACATTGAAGAATGAGCTTCTTCCAGGAAAAGCTTCCTCAAGTTATCCACATCTGGTACTATCATCCTACCATGATAACATGCTACTTGGTCATCCGAGTCATGGAAACCTTCTCATTTCTCACTACCATACTCCGATCTGATCTGTTGAACTACAGCATCAACTTGTTGTGCCTCCCTAATTTGTTGTCTCAAAGTAGGTTTTATATGCATCTCAACCAACAACCCGGCTAACAACGATACTCTCAACTGTACATTGTCTTGTCTTAAGGAGATAAACATATCTCTCCTTGAGCACACTAAGGAATTCATATGTGCTCTATCCAAGGCTGGTGTTGCTGATTTCCTACTCAAAGCATCTGCAACTACATTGGCCTTCCCTGGATGGTAATCAATCGTACAATCATAGTCCTTGATTAACTCCATCCAGCGGCGTTACCTCATATTAAGCTCATGCTGAGAAAAGATATACTTAAGGTTCTTATGGTCTGTGAAAATCTAGAATGTCTCTCCATAAATATAATGTCTCCATATCTTCAAGGCATGAACTACAACATCTAGTTCTAAATCATGTGTCGGATAGTTCTCCTCGTGTTTCTTAAGCTGTCGGGAAGCAAAAGAAATCACTTGTTTATCCTACATCAACACACATCCAAGTCCATTCTTAGAGGCATCACAGAAAACTATATATCCATTTCCTTGTTCAGGTAACACAAGCACATGTGCACTTGTCAACCTCTCCTTCAACAGCTGAAAAGATTGTTGACACTTGTCACTCCATGTAAAAGGAACATGCTTTCTCATCAACTTAGTCAAGGGTAAGGCTATAGAACTAAAGTTCTTAATGAACCTTCGATAATAGCCCGCCAACCCTAAGAAACTACAGATCTCTGTTGGTGTCTTCGACTGTTCCCATAGCAGAACAGACTTTACCTTCTTAGGGTCAACATGAATACCTAAAGAAGATATTACGTGTCCAAGGAAAGATACTTCTGGTAACCAGAACTCGCACTTGCTAAATTTAGCATATAGCTTATGCTCTCTCAGCAAAGTTAGAGCCTGACGAAGATGTTGTTCATGTTGTTGAGCATCTCTACTATAGATCAGGATGTCATCTATAAAAACAATAACACACTGATCGAGAAAAGGGTGAAAGATTCTATTCATGAGTTCCATAAATGCAACTGGTGCATTAGTTAGTCCAAAGGACATAACTGTGAACTCATAGTGACCATACCTTGTTCTAAAGGTAGATTTTGGTATGTCACCATCCTTAATACGTAGTGGATGATATCCCGACCTCAAATCTATCTTTGAGAAGATAGTTGCACCACGCAACTGGTCAAAGAGATCATCAATCTTCGGCAGAGGATACTTATTCTTTATTGTTACTTTATTTAACTATCTGTAATCAATGCACAACTGCATTGAACCGTCTTTCTTTTTGACAAAGAGAACTGGAGCACCCCAGGGTGAAGTACTTGATCGGATAAAACCCTTCTCAAGCAATTCTTGCAGTTGTTTCTTGAGTTCTACCATCTCAACAGGCGCCATCCTATATGGTGTTTGTGCTATAGGTTGCGTATCTGGGATTAAATTGATTTCAAAAGCAATCTCTCGAGGCGGTGGCACACCTGGAAGTTTTTTAGGAAATACATCTACAAATTCCCTGACTATCAGAACTTCAGCAGGGTTAGGACTTTCCATGGTAGTATCTACCACATGGGCCAAGAATGCATAACATCCTTGCCTAATCAGCTTCTCAGCAACCATAGCTGACACAAGACAGGTGGGTAGAATCTTTCTCTCTCCTTGAAAGATCCATGTGTCACTATCATCAACGAACACAACTTGCTTGGATTCACAATCCAAGACAACCTTATACCTTTCTAAGGTATCCATCCCAAGGATTATATCAAATCCATGCATTTCAAGTGGTATAAGATCCAATTGAATGTGATGCTCAGAAAAGAAGAGGATGCAGGGAGAACATACCTCCTGCAACACAGCAGATCCCATCAATGGGGTTTCTAGTAACAAACTATCTGCTCTATGACTTATAGTCAGGTTGCAGTCAAGAATCACTCTTTGAGTGATAAAGGAGTGTGTAGCACTCAGATCAATTAAAACAGATACAACGCAAGATGTAGACTTATCAGAATATAACAATTCCATCTGACCTGCCACAACCTGAGGGTTGATCACTGCATCAGGTGGATTCATTGCGTAAAATCTTTCTGTTGCTTGTGGTTGATTCGATGCTCGTTGACCTGGTGCCGATGATCCAACTTGGGACGCTTGTCCACATCCTCTAGTTCCTCTTGGGAACTGTCTTCTTTGAGACCATTGCTGACTCTACCTTTGAGGTTGAGTTACACTCACTTCTCTAGCTCTACAATCCTTCATCATATGTCCCATCTTTACCCATATATAACAACTTCTATTTAGTTGTTGTGGTCTGGGTGGTCCTGTAACTGACATAGATGCTGAACTGCGAGCTCCTTCTAATGGTAGGCTTCGTCCTCTACCCCTATTCAACATCCACTTTGTCTGGGTACTCAATCTTGATGGTGGTGTAGGCACAGAAAACCTAGGTTTCTTGAAACCTTTAGATGAAGATCCTTGGAATTGGGGATACATCCTCTTGTTCTGGGCATGTCTCTTCTCTGCTAAAGACCTTTCTATCCTCCTAACTGACTCCACAAAGGTAGCAAACCTTTCTCTATTCTCTAGAGCAGACACAGGAGTAGTCAACTCAGCGTTTAACCCTTTCTCAAAACGCCTAATCCTTTCTTCATCTGTAGCTGCCATGTGCGGACAGAACCGCAACAACTCCATGAACTTAGCCTCATATTCGCTAATGTTCATCATACCTTGTCTTAACCTCTCAAACTGAGAGATTTTCTCATCCAAGAACGTCTTGGGGAAGTATCTATTGATAAATTCCCACCGGAAGACTTCCCATGCAACCTCTACACCTAGCCTCTTCTTCTCTTCCATGGTCCACCAGTGACCAGCACTCCCTTTGAGAAGATACACAACATGTATAACCTTCTCAGCTTCTGGGATGTTCAAGATTCTAAAGGCCTTCTCTAGTTCAGTTAACCACAAGTCAGCATCTGCTGGGTCAGCTGTTCTAGCATACTCTGTGGCTCCAACTCGGCGAAGTCGTTCAAACGTCTTGTTGATTCCTTGTCCTTCAGGATGGGTAGGTGCCCTAGGTGCAAGTATAGGCATCCTATCAGTCATATGTGTCATGGCAGTCATAAACTGCCCAAACATGGCTTGAACAATTGGGTTCCCCATGTCAATTGAATTGAACTGGGGTGGTTCAGGCACATATTCTTCTCTTTCTTGGTTTCTTGCACCTCCTTGGGGTGCAGTGACACTACTTTCTGCAACATGTTCCTCGTGTTCTTCACGTGGTCCATACATTCTTAGTTTTTTCTTCTTCTCCTGAGGAGTAGAAGACACTATCAGATATACTGGAAGACACTAGAACAGACTCAACATCCTAAATCCTATGTCTCTGTAGACTCAGTGAACCTAGAGCTCTGATACCACTAAATTTGTGGCGACGCAACTTGCAAACACGAGATTAACTTAAGCGGAAGCGATTAACTAATTAAAACTAATGAGGAAGCGTTTTGTTAGCAGAGGAAGTATTAAAAATCACTAGAAATTAAAACTTCTTCATAAAGAAACATGATAAGTTGTTTACATACTGATCCATCATCACATCTCTGTGATATCACAACTCGAGTATTACAAACATCAATTACCTTGTTAACTGTACAAGGTAAGATACAAAATCTCGAGGCATTAAGCCAAAAATATCAAATCTACTTTTAAACATTTAAGGACTCCTAGGACCTGAGAGTACAGAGACGACACATAGGAAAATCTATCTACAGACTTGACAGACAGTGTCCCCACCTGAGGATCACTGTTGTCCTTGATTTTGTTGTTGCTGCTGTTGCTGCTCACCCACTGAAGGGTTCCTTCCTCTTCTTCGGTGATTACCTAAAAATTTAATCCCACGGGGGTGAGACAATTGAATAATTGTCCCAGCGAGAGTTATAACTCTCCGCCAGAAGCTTTGTTATTGCATTAATGGAATAACATTAAGCACTAAAATTATAAGCACACAACAACAGGTTTAACATTGTATAAACTAAGTGAAGCAACATTCTTTTAAGCAATCATTTTAGTTATAACTTAATTGAATGACAAGACATATATCAATAAGGAATATGAAGAACATGTATACTAGTTATGTAACTAGAACACTATAAGCAATGTAACATCATTCATCATTTTTCGTAGTTCAACCTAAGAAATTATGCTACGCGGCTGATTACATTTTACAAACATGATTATGCCCTGAGGAGATGACTTACACCTCTCATACTCCAACCGACCATTACAAAATCGCAATCGGTACCATACATAGGTCATAAGAAGAGCCGAAATCCTATGACCTCATCATCCTCAGTCAGTATGAGGAACAACTTGTAGGACATCTTATGTCTCTGTCATAATAGCTTTCCAGGGTATTCTGGAAACTTCGCTATTAGAGTCACAGTGGCGTTCTGTACTCTCTTCGCCATCGAGGGATTTCTTGTTTATCTCTCATCGATGTGGCATTAACAACATCATCGGGAGATTAGTGATACATCATCCCGGCATAAACATATAATGAAGGATTGGGAGATTAAATAAATATCTCGCATCAATGCCTACATTAGGACGTAAGGATATTCGCTTCCATAACCCCCACATACTCAAAAGTATGCTCTCCAGGAGTTCCCTTAGGAAAAACCTGTTTCACCATCATTTAACTTCTGACAATGATGGATCGATAGTCAGGGCTCTACATGATATCATTATTCTTGATTATTTAAGTATATTATAGCATTCTTTTATCATCAGGCATGTTTTCAAACATAAACCAATAAGACAATTGCAATAAATAAAGAGTACTAACTGTATCAAGTTCATATCACATTTGTTAATATTGGGATGTTAATCCCTAACCATCTCATCATTGTGATTCAGGATCACAGGATGTTAAACACTTGTTACCAAGTAACATACTATCATCAAGTCATTTAACAGCATGACCTTGCTATACAAGTTTGCTTGGAAGATTACCAAGACACATCATCTCCACCCATAGTGAAGATATAGCCACTTGTAGATTTCAATTCATCTGAATCCGAAATCCAATTGGCATCACAAAATCCTTCTAGCACAGTTGGAGATCCACAAAAAATCAATCCATGATTAATTGTTCCTTTAAGGTATCTTAAAACCCTACGTAGAGCATCCCAACGATCCTTATTAGGATTTTGAGTATATCTACTTAATCTCCCTACTGCATATGCTAGATCTGGACGAGTACAATTCATTAAGTACATCAGGCTTCCAATTACTTGTGCATATTTGACTTGTTGAACACTATTACTTTTATTTTTCTTGAGATTGCAATTAGGATTAAAAGGAGTACTTACCGGCTTACAATCAAACATTGAAAACTTATTGAGAATTTTCTCAACATAGTGTTCTTGGGATAGCATGATGTAATCATCATTTTTAAGAAGTTTAATTCATAAAATTACATATGCCTCACCCATATCTTTCATGTCAAAATTAGAAGCCAAGAAACCTTTTGTACTATTTATTATATCAATATTAGTGCCAAAAATAAGCATGTCATCTACATAGAGACATATTATAACACAACCTTGGTTATCGACTTTAGAATATATACATTTGTCTCCTTCATTTATATGGAATCCATATGATACAACGACCTTATCAAATTTCTCATGCTACTGTTTAGGTGCTTGTTTCAAACCATAGAGAGATTTGATTAGTCTGCATACCATATGTTCTTTTCCCGAAACTACATACCCTTCAGGTTGATCCATATAAATTTCCTCATCTAAATCTCCATTCAAGAAAGCAGTTTTAACATCCATTATGTGTATAATTAATTTCTTAATAGACGCCAAAGCAATTAAAATCCTGATTGAAGAGATTCTAGTAACAGGAGCAAAGGTATCAAAATAGTCAATATCCTTTTATTGTTTATATCCCTTGGCAACCAAACGAGTTTTGTATTTATCTACAGTCCCATATATTTTCAATTTTCTTCTAAATATCCATTTACATCCTATGGGTTTAATACCTGGTGGAAGATCCACTAGTTCCCATGTATGATTAGATAATATAGATTCAATCTCACTATTAATTGCTTCCTTCTATAAAGAGGAATATGTTGAATTAATAGCTTCATTGTAAGATTGAGGATCATTATCCACTATAAAGGAATAGAAATCATCACCAAGATTCTTTTCTTTCCTCATCCTAGTGGATCTTCTAGGTTCTATATCATCCGGTTCTAAAACATCATTAGAATTGGATGTACTTGGGATATTCTCTAAAATTTCATTTGAAGGATTAGCTAAGTTTTCTAAGGGAGTTTCATAGGAAAATTATGCTAAAAAAATCAGCATTTTAGATTCAACAATTGTATTAGGTTCTACAACATTGTTGCCACTTCTAATAACCAAGAATCTATATGCAGCACTATTCTCTGCATAACCTATAAAAACACCATATAGGGTTCTAGATCCCAATTTTCATTTTTTAGGCTCAGTTAATAAGACTTTAGCTAGACACCTCCACACTTTGAGGTATTTCAAATTAGGAGGATATCCTTTCCATAATTCATATGGTGTTTTATATGTCTTCCTACTAGGGATGCAATTTTGGAGAAAACAAGATGGCAAAATTGCTTCCCCCCACAAGTTGTTGGGTGCTCCTGAATTGATTAAAATAGAATTCATCCTCTCCTTTAGAGTTCTATTTTTATGTTCAGCAATACCATTTGATTGAGGCGAATATGGAGGTGTGTATTCATGTAGAATACCATAGTTCACACAAAATTCATTAAAGGAAGAACAATCATATTCACCACCCCTATCTGAGCGAAGACGTTTTATTTTCTTGTTGAGTTGATTCTCTACTTCTATTTTATAATTAACAAACATGCCAAAGGATTCATCCTTTGAATGTAGTAAATATAATTTTGTATATCGAGAGAAATCATCTACAAAAATAATGTAGAAATGTTTCCCACCTCTAGATAGATTTCCTTTTAAATCTCCAAGATCAGTGTGAATTAAATCTAGCAATTCAGAATTTCTATGTGAAATTTGAGGACACAGTTTCTTTGTAGATTTAGTTTCATCACATATTTGACATTTATTATTTAAATTAACAACACCATTAATATCCTTTAGTAAACCTAAAGATTTCATGTGTTGTAAGTATTTAAAATTAACATGTCCTAATCTATTATGCCATATATCAAAGGAATCAACGATATAAGCAGAAGGACTTATTTCATTAGCAGAAGAGTTTGGTACATTCAGTAGAAAGAGCCCATTAGAGCATTAACCCATGCCTAGGTAGTCCCCAGACTTGGTGAGAATGACCTTGTTTGATTCAAAGGAAACTTTCACCCCAAACTTAAAAAGTTGAGAAATAGAAATTAAATTAACACGAATATCTGGGACAAACAACACATCCTTGATCAGCAGAATTTTTCCAGAAGTCATCTTGATCATGACATTGCCATTTCCGGTCACATGAGAAGTATGACCAGGTTTGCCACAAACATAGAAAAACCATTCTTTTTATTAATATCTTTGTTTCCTTTATATTTATTCTTATTTCCTTTCCCTTTCTTATTTTTCCACTTATTTTTAGACTGATCAGTAGAAACTTTATTTTCCTAAACTTCATTATTAACAAAGTTAGCAGTACATGAGAACTCTTTATTCAGTTCAGATTTTTCTCTAGTACAGTTTTGATCTTCAACTCGGATATGTATTATTACATCATCCAGTGACATTGTCTTTCTTTTGTGCTTTAAATTGTTCTTGTAATGTTTCCAAGAACCAGACAATTTTTCAATTAAAGAACCCACAACGAAAGACTCAGGAAGATCAATTTTTTTCATTTTTCAAATCATCAAGTAAAATCTGAAATTCATGAACTTGAGTTGTTATATCTTTATCTTCAGTCATATGAAAATTTACAAAATTCACAACAGTAAATTTTTGGGTAGAAGCCTCTTCCAGAATATATTTCTTATTTAGACTTTCCCAAATTTCGGATGCAGTTTTAATTGGAAAGTAGGCGTCACACAGTTGATTAGATAATGTACTTAAAATCACATGTCGGAAAATGTGATTTGCTTTTTCCCAATCAATAGAATAATTTTCAGGTTTGGGTTCAGTTAAAGCAAACAACACATTAGAAACTTCTAAAGTAGTAATAATTTTTTCTTGCCAACGCCTATATTATTGTCCATTAAATTGTTCAATTTTCATAACATCAGGGATAGGTGTTTGCGAAATACTAGAAATAGTGACGATTTGGTTGTTATTATTTGATGGCATCACAGGCGTAAAGGGGGTTTCAAAACCTTCCATATTAGTACCAATTAGAGAAATAAGTTACTTGTAAGATTGTAGAACATATAAGGGTACAAACCACGATGAAAAGGTGTAAACATAAAAGAGTATACCAGAGTATCGCTGAGGCGTGCGAGATGCACTGTCCTTAAGAGTATCTCCACGGTACTCGACGGCGAACGTCTGTGCAGTAGTCTCCTGCGCGGTACTCTCCCAGGATCCAACAGCGTGTGTCGACGTGAAGCGTGCACACACAGTCACAGCGACAGACGAAAGGTAAATGATCCTTCTTCCAGTGGGAAGACTGCAGGTGGAGGAGAAGAGAGGAAGAAGAAAATGAAAGAGGTTTTTCATCTGTGCCGAACGAATGTGGAAAACAAACATAAATAACCAGGAAAGGAAGCGTGAAAGGATGTGTTCGGTTGCAAACGCGGTGCGGTTTGGAACTACCAAACGAACAGATGCATCGCAGCGGCCCAGGTTAAAAAAAGGTTCAATGAACCGAAAGGCAAAACCAAGCTGGGGCTGCGCCCGTACAAGGGGCTCTGGGAGGCCAGATTTGCACCCCCCTGCGCGCGGGATGCGACGTGTGCCGACGCACCTGATTAAAGGGTTTCTGGACTGGGCCGGCCCAAACCCCATTGGCAAGGCCCACCATGCGCGTGCGTAGGGCCTATTCCCTTTCATTCCTCAATTGTAGAATGGACAAGGGTCCATATATAAGGAGGAGGGAAGTCTCCAACACAAGCAATATGGGACTAAACCTTTTGCCTTTTGGTTTGAAATACAACAAAGAAGTATAACAATCCCCCACTATTTCAAAACAAACAATATAGAAACCGAGTTGACCACTGGAAGAACTTAAACAAATGACACGCATAAGCTTTGGTAGAACTGAGTTCTTTGAACTAAAGCATAGAGTAGATGTACGTAATTTGTAGAAGATTAGTGGAACTATGTTCTTGAACCAATTCCTCTTTTATCTGATTAGTGGTACATTACTCACATGACATTCATAAAATCAATTACCTTTCTTACGGATTGGTGCCTTTTGGCCATGCGCCTACTGGGAAAATTCATGAATGCTCTAGAGATCTGCCTAAATCTCAATAGGAGTGGCCCCATTCCACACTCATATAGTTGTACTTTCATCAAGCATATATTGCAGTATATACATCACCATTACTGGCTAAGAAATCCGTTAAGAAATATATTCAACTGAATCATTGCAAATTGTTGTTTACATCATAAGAATGAGATACATTTATTACAACACATTGAGTCATCCAGTGACTTCGTTTTTCCCATTGAACCTTCTTCCCGGGATCACCGTTCATGAAGGTTGGGTATCCATCACTTCGACATTTGGTAAGGGCATAATCCCATTCTCCTCAATGTATCACTCACTAGTCTTTGACTTAATGGCTTTGTCAGAGGATTGGCCAAATTTAATTCTGGCTTTACAAAATCCATAGAGATTATGTTATCACATACAATTTGCCTCACAATATTGTGATGTAGACGAATATGTCTACTCTTCCCATTGTAAACTTTGTTTTTAGCTCTTGCTATGGCAGCTTGATTATCACAGTGTATAAACACTGGTGGAGAAGGTTTCTCCCAAATGGGAAGATCCATTAGAACATGTCTTAGTCATTCGGCTTTAGTTCCAGCCTTTTCTAAGGCAATAATGTCAGATTCCATAGTGGAACGAGCTATACAAGTTTGCTTGGAAGATTTCCAAGACACAACACCTCCACCCATAGTGAAGATATAGCCACTTGTAGATTTCAATTCATCTGAATCTGAAATCCAATTGGCATCACAAAATCCTTCTAGCACAGTTGGAGATCCACAAAAAATCAATCCATGATTAATTATTCCTTTAAGGTATCCTAAAACCCTATGTAGAGCATCCCAATGATCCTTATTAGGATTTGGAGTATATCTACTTAATCTCCCTACTGCATATGCTAGATCTGGACGAGTACAATTCATTAAGTACATCAGGCTTCCAATTACTTGTGCATATTTGACTTTTTTTTTGAAAGAGGGACGGGAAACCCTATGATTGGGGCTCCCTGTTACTATTACTAACTAATCAAATCAAGGTTCACAAGAGACTGCAAGTTCAAAGGGAAATGACTCGACAAGGAAAACCTAGCTACATGACCCCGAGGAGCCAAGTTGGCCACCTCGTCGGCTACTCTATTACATCTACGATTAACATAATTTAAACTACAAAAAGAAAAAAGACTATTCAACTCTTTGACATCTTCAGAAATAGCTCCAACATAGTCCTGACGCGCCTTCTTGCTTGTGCATGCATGGACAGCCTCCAAGGAATCCGTCTCAACTTCAATGTCATCGTATCCTTTCTCTTTTGCCCACTGCAGCACTGCTCTTACCGCTAACAACTCTGATACAATGACGCTTGTCCCTGTGCTAACCTTCTCCCCTGTAACCCCCACTAATCTCCCCACATCATCCCTAACAGCCAAACCAATCCCCGCCCCTCCATCCTCCCCGACAGACCCGTCGACGTTGATCTTCAACCTGCCTTGCAATGGCTTCCTCCATCCACAACACCCCCCGCCAGCTCTCCCCGCAACACCTCCCCCCTCACTTCCCTGCTGGCTGCTGACACCCCTCCCATCACAGTCCACGACGACGTTGCCTCCATCCCACCCCGCATCGACAATGCTTCTATCCCGCAACATTGCGTTGGCGCCCTCTTCATTCCCACTCCCCGTGGTGTTGCCTCCGACCTGCAACGTAGCATCGTTGCACCTGTCACGCAATGCTACGTTGGCGTTCTCTCCAGTTCCACTCCCCACCTTGACACTGCCTTCTCTCCTTCCATGCCTGGCGCCCCCCTGCCCAGCTCATTGGTCGACGTCTGCCTCCCCACCACCCCTCTGCCCGTCATCGTTACCACGACGCTCCCCGTGCATGGCTATCCCTTGTCCTAGCCCGCGCCCCATCCGTGTGTGACAGTTTCCTCCTTTACGCACCGTCGTCATTGCTTCACGCAGTGGGTAGCTGCTGCACACATCGCTTGTGCTTATTTGACTTGTTGAACACTATTACTTTTATTTTTCTTGAGATTGCAATTAGGATTAAAAGGTGTACTTACCGGCTTACAATTAAACATTGAAAACTTATTGAGAATTTTCTCAACATAATGTTCTTGGGATAGCATGATGCAATCATTATTTTTAAGAAGTTCAATTCCTAAAATTACATCTGCCTCACCCATATCTTTCATGTCAAAATTAGAAGCCAAGAAGCCTTTTTTACTATTTATTATATCAATATTAGTGCCAAAAATAAGCATGTCATCTACATAGAGACATATTATAACACAACCTTGGTTATTTACTTTAGAATATATACATTTGTCTCCTTCATTTATATGGAATCCATATGATACAACGACCTTATCAAATTTCTCATGCCACAGTTTAGGTGCTTGTTTCAAACCATAGAGAGATTTGATTAGTCTGCATACCATATGTTCTTTTCCCGTCCTTGTGCATATTTGACTTGCTGAACACTATTACTTTTATATTTCTTGAGATTGCAATTAGGATTAAAAGGTGTACTTACCGACTTACAATCAAACATTGAAAACTTATTGAAAATTTTCTCAACATAGTGTTCTTGGGATAGCATGATGCAATCATCATTTTTAAGAAGTTTAATTCCTAAAATTACATCTACCTCACCCATATCTTTCATTTTAAAATTAAAAGCCAAGAAGCCTTTTGTACTATTTATTATATCAATATTAGTGCCAAAAATAAGCATGTTATCTACATAGAGACATATTATAACACAACCTTGGTTATCGACTTTAGAATATATACATTTGTCTCCTTCATTCATATGGAATCCATATGATACAACGACCTTAACAAATTTCGCATGCCACTGTTTAGGTGCTTGTTTCAAACCATAAAGAGATTTGATTAGTCTGCATACCATATGTTATTTTCTCGAAACTACATACCCTTCAGGTTGATCTATATAAATTTCCTCATCTAAATCTCCATTCAAGAAAGCAGTTTTAACATCCATTTGGTGTATAATTAATTTCTTAATAGATGCCAAAGCAATTAAAATCCTGATTGAAGAGATTCTAGTAACAGGAGCAAAGGTATCAAAATAGTCAATATCCTTTTATTGTTTATATCCCATGGCAACCAAACGAGCATTGCAATTATCTACAGTCCCATATGTTTTCAATTTTCTTTTAAATATCCATTTACATCCTATGGGTTTAATACCTGGTGGAAGATCCACTAGTTCCCATGTATGATTAGATAATATAGATTCAATCTCACTATTAATTGCTTCCTTCCATAAAGAGGAATTCGTTGAATTAATAGCTTCATTGTAACATTGAGGATCATTATCCACTATAAAGGAATAGAAATCATCACCAAGATTCTTTTCTTTCCTCATCCTAGTGGATCTTCTAGGTTCTATATCATCCGGTTCTAAAACAACATTAGAATTGGATGTACTTGGGATATTCTCTAAAATTTCATTTGAAGGATTAGATAAGTTTTCTAAGGGAGATTTCATAGGAAAAATATGCTCAAAAAAATCAGCATTTTTAGATTCAACAATTGTATTAGGTTCTACAACATTGTTGCCACTTCTAATAACCAAGAATCTATATGCAACACTATTCTGAGCATAACCTATGAAAACACCATCTAGGGTTCTAGATTCCAATTTTCGTTTTTTAGGCTCAGTTAATAAGACGTTAGCTAGACACCCCCACACTTTGAGGTATTTCAAATTAGGAGGATATCCTTTCCATAATTCATATGGTGTTGTATTTGTCTTCCTACTAGGGATGCGATTTTGAAGAAAATATGATGACAAAATCTCTTTCCCCCACAAGTTGTTGGGTGCTCCTGAATTGATTAAAATAGAATTCATCATCTCCTTTAGAGTTCTATTTTTACATTCAGTAATACCATTTGACTGAGGTGAATATGGAGGTGTGTATTCAAGTATTATACCATGGTTCACACAAAATTCATTAAAGGAAGAACAATCATATTCACCACCCCTATCTGAGCGAAGACGTTTTATTTTCTTGTTGAGTTGATTCTCTACTTCCATTTTATAATTAACAAACATTCCAAAGGCTTCATCCTTTGAATGTAGTAAATATAATTTTGTATATCGAGAGAAATCATCTACAAAAATAATGTAGAAATGTTTCCCACATCTAGATAGATTTCCTTTTAAATCTCCAAGATCAGTGTGAATTAAATCTATCAATTCAGAATTTCTATGTGAAATTTGAGGACATGGTTTCTTTGTAGATTTAGTTTCAGCACATATTTGACATTTATTATTTAAATTAACAACACCATTAATATCCTTTAGTAAACCTAAAGATTTCATGCATTGTAAGTATTTAAAATTAACATGTCCTTATCTATTATGCCATATATCAAACGAATCAACGATATAAGCAGAAGGACTTATTTCATTAGCAGAAGAGTTTGGTACATTCAGCAGAAAGAGCACATTAGAGTAGTAACCCATGCCTAGGTAGTCCCCGGACTTGGTGAGAATGACCTTGTTTGATTCAAAGGACACTTTCACCCCAAACTTAACAAGTTGAGAAACATAAATTAAATTAACACGAATATCTGGGACAAACAACACGTCATTGATCAGTAGAATTTTTCCAGAAGTCATCTTAATCGTGACATTACCCTTTTCGGTCACAGGAGAAGTATGACCAGGTTTTCCACAAACGTAGCAAAAACCATTCTTTTTATTAATATCTTTGTTTCCTTTATATTTATTCTTATTTCCTTTCCCTTTCTTATTTTTCCACTTATTTTTAGACTGATCAGTAGAAACTTTATTTTCTTTAACTTCATTATTAACAAAGTTAGCAGTACATGACAACTCTTTATTTAGTTTAGATTTTTCCCTAGTACGGTTTTGATCTTCAACTCGGATATGTATTATTACATCAACCAGTGACATTTTCTTTCTTTTGTTCTTTAAATTGTTCTTCTAATGTTTCCAAGAACCAGGCAATTTTTCAATTAAAGAACCCACAACGAAAGACTCAGGAAGATCATTTTTTTCATTTTTCAAATCATCAAGTAAAATCTGAAATTCATGAATTTGAGTTGTTATATCTTTATCTTCAGTCATATGAAAATTTAGAAAATTCGCAACAGTAAATTTTTGGGTAGAAGCCTCTTCCAGAATATATTTCTTATTCAGACTTTCCCAAATTTCAGATGCCGTTTTAATTGGAAAGTAGGCGTCAAACAATTGATTAGATAATGTACTTAAAATCACATGTCAGCAAATGCGATTTGCTTTTTCCCAATCAACAAAATCATTTTCAGGTTTGGGTTCAGTTAAAGCAAATGACACATTAGAAACTTCTAAAGTAGTAATAATTTTTTCTTGCCAACACCTATACTGTTGTCCATTAAACTGTTCAATTTTCATAACATCAGGGATAGGTGTTTGTGAAACACTAGAAATAGTGACGATTTGGTTGTTATTATTTGATGGTGTCACAGGCGTAAAGGGGGTTTCAAAACCTTCCATATTAGTACCCATTTGAGAAACAAGTTACTCTTAAGATTGTAGAACGTGTAAGGGTACAAACCACGATGAAAAGGCATAAACATAAAAGAGTATACCAGAGTATCGCTGAGGCTTGAGAGATGCACTGTCCTTAAGAGTATCTCCATGGTACTCGACGGTGAACGTCTGTGCAGTAGTCTCCTACGTGGTACTCTTCCAGGATCCAACAACGTGTGTCGACGCGAAGCGTGCACACACAGTCACGACGACGGACAAAAGGTAAATGATCGTTCTTCCAGTGGGCAGACTGCAGGCGGAGGAGAAGAGAGGAAGAAGAAAACGAGAGAGGTTTTTCATCTGTGCCGAACGAATGCGGAAAACAAACATAAATAACTAGGAAAGGAAGCATGAAAGGATGTGTTCGGTTGCAAACGCGGTGCGGTTTGGAACTGCCAAACGAACAGATGCATTGCAGCGGCCCAGGTTAAAAAAAGGTTCAATTAACCCAAAGGAAAAACCAAGACGGGGCCGCGCCCGCAAAAGGGGCTCCGGGAGGCGGATTTGCACCCCCCCATTCGCACGGGATGCGACGTGCGCCAACGCGCCCGATTAAAGGGTTTCCAGACCAGGTCGGCCCAAACCCCATTGGCAAAGCCCACCACGCGCGTGCGTAGGGCCTATTCCCTTTCATTCCTTAATTGTACTACGGATAAGGGTCCATGTATAAGGAGGAGGGAAGTCTCCAACACAAGAAATATGGGACTAAACCTTTTGCCTTATGGTTTGAAATACAACAAAGAAGTATAACAATCCCCCACTATTTCAAAACAAACAATATAAAAACTGAGTTGACCACTGGAAGAACTTAAACAAATGACACGCATAAACTTTGGTTGAATTGAGTTCTTTGAACTAAAGCATAGAGTAGATGTACGTAATCTGTAGAAGATTAGTGGAACTATGTTCTTGAACCAATTCCTCCTTTATTTGATTAGTGGTACATTACACACATGACATTCATAAAATCAATTACCTTTCTTACGGATTGGCGCCTTTAGGCCATGCGCCTACTGGGAAAATTCATGAATGCTCTAGAGATCTGCCCAAATCTCAACAGGAATGGCCCCACTCCACACTCATATAGTTGGACTTTCATCAAGCATATATTGCAGTATATACACCACCATTAATGGCTAAGAAATCCATTAAGACATATATTCAACTTAATCATTGCAAATTGTTGTTTACATAATAAGAACGAGATACATTTATTACAACACATTGAGTCATCCAGTGACTTCATTTTTCCCATTGAACCTTCTTCCCGGGATCACCGTTCATGAAGGTTGGGTATCCATCACTTCGACATTTGGTAAGGGCATAATCCCATTCTCCTCGATGTATTACTCACTAGTCTTTGACTTAGTGGCTTTTTCAGAGGATCGGCCAAATTTAAATACGACTTTACATAATCCATAGAGATTATGCTATCACATACAAGCTGCCTCACAATATTGTGACGTAGACGAATATGTCTACTCTTCCCATTGTAAAATTTGTTTTTAGCGCTTGCTATGGCAGCTTAATTATCACAGTGTATAAACACTGGTGGAGAAGGTTTCTCCCAAATGGGAAGATCCATTAGAACATGTCTTAGCCATTCGGCTTCAGTTCCAGCCTTTTCTAAGGCAATAAAATTAGATTCCATAGTGGAACGAGCTATACAAGTTTGCTTGGAAGATTTCCAAGACACAGCACCTCCACCCATAGTGAAGGTATATCCACTTGTAGATTTCAATTCATCTGAATCCGAAATCCAATTGGCATCACAAAATCCTTCTAGCACAGTTGGAGATCCACAAAAAATCAATCCATGATTAATTGTTCCTTTAAGGTATCTTAAAAACCTACATAGAGCATCCCAATGATCCTTATTAGGATTTTGAGTATATCTACTTAATCTCCCTACTACATATGCTAGATCTGGACGAGTACAGTTCATTAAGTACATCAGGCTTCCAATTACTTGTGCATATTTGACTTGTTGAACACTATTACTTTTATTTTTCTTGAGATTGCAATTAGGATTAAAAGGTGTACATACCGGCTTACAATCAAATATTGAAAACTTATTGAGAATTTTCTCAACATAGTGTTCTTGGGATAGCATGATGCAATCATCATTTTTAAGAAGTTTAATTCCTAAAATTACATCTTCCTCACCCATATCTTTCATGTCAAAATTAGAAGGCAAGAAGCCTTTTCTACTATTTATTATATCAATATTAGTGCCAAAAATAAGCATGTCATCTACATAGAGACATATTATAACACAACCTTGGTTATCGACTTTAGAATATATACATTTGTCTCCTTCATTTATATGTAATCCATATGATACAACGACCTTATCAAATTTCTCATGCCACTGTTTAGGTTCTTGTTTCAAACCATAGAGAGATTTGATTAGTCTGCATACCAGATGTTCTTTTCCCGAAACTACATCCCTGATCCATATAAATTTCCTCATCTAAATCTCCATTCAAGAAAGTAGTTTGAACATCCATTTGGTGTATAATTAATTTCTTAATAGATGCCAAAGCAATTAAAATCCTGATTGAAGAGATTCTAGTAACTGGAGCAAATGTATCAAACTAGTCAATATCCTTTTGTTGTTTATATCCCTTGGCAACCAAACCAGCTTTGTATTTATCTACAGTCCTTGCTATTTTCAATTTTCTTTTAAATATCCATTTACATCCTATGGGTTTAATACGTGGTGGAAGATCCACTAGTTCCCATGTATGATTAGATAATATAGATTCAATCTCACTATTAATTGCTTCCATCCATAAAGAGGAATCCGTTGAATTAATAACTTCATTGTAAGATTGAGGATCATTATCCACTATAAAGGAATAGAAATAATCACCAAGATTCTTTTCTTTCCTCATCCTAGTGGATCTTTTAGGTTCTATATCATCCGGTTCTAAAACATCATTAGAATTTAATGTAATTGGGATATTCTCTAAATTTCATTTGAAGGATTAGCTAAGTTTTCGAAGGGAGTTTTCAAAGGAAAACTATGCTAAAAAAATCAGCATTTTTAGATTCAACAATTGTATTAGGTTCTACAACATTGTTGCCACTTCTAATAACCAAAAATCTATATGCATCACTATTCTGAGCATAACCTATAAAAACACCATCTAGGGTTCTAGATCCCAATTTTCATTTTTTAGGCTCAGTTAATAAGACTTTAGCTAGACACCCCCACACTTTGAGGTATTTCAAATTAGGAGGATAGCCTTTCCATAATTTATATGGTGCTTTATTTGTCTTCCTACTAGGGATACGATATTGAAGAAAACAAGATGACAAAATCGCTTCCCCCTACAAGTTGTTGGGTGCTCCTGAATTGATTAAAATAGAATTCATCATCTCCTTAAGAGTTCTATTTTTATGTTCAATAATACCATTTGATTGAGGTGAATATGGAGGTGTGTATTCATGTATAATACCATGGTTCACACAAAATTCATTAAAGAAAGAACAATCATATTCACCACCCCTATCTGAGTGAAGACATTTTATTTTCTTGTTGAGTTGATTCTCTACTTCTGTTTTATAATTAACAAACATTCCAAAGGCTTCATCCTTTGAATTTAGTATATATAATTTTGTATATCGAGATAAATCATCTACAAAAATAATGTAGAAACATTTCCCACCTCAAGATAGATTTCCTTTTAAATCTCCAAGATTAGTGTGAATTAAATCTAGCAATTCAGAATTTCTATGTGAAATTTGAAGACACCGTTTCTTTGTAGATTTAGTTTCAGCACATATTTGACATTTATTATTTCAATTAACAACACCATTAATATCCTTTAGTAAACCTAAAGATTTCATGCGTTGTAAGTATTTAAAATTAACATGTCCTAATCTATTATGCCATATATGAAAGGATTCAACGATATAATCAGAAGGACTTATTTCATTAGCAGAAGAGTTTGGTACATTCAGCAGAAAGAGCCCATTAGAGAAGTAACCCATGCCTAGGTAGTCCCCAGACTTGGTGAGAATGACCTTGTGTGATTCAAAGGACACTTTCACCCCAAACTTAACAAGTTGAGAAATAGAAATTAAATTAACACAGATATCTGGGACAAACAACACATCCTTGATCAGTAGAATTTTTCGAGAAGTCATCTTGATCATGCCATTGCCCTTTCCGATCACAGGAGAAGTATGACCAGGTTTTCCACAAACATAGCAAAAAATATTATTTTTATTAATATCTTTGTTTCCTTTATATTTATTCTTATTTCCTTTCCCTTTCTTATTTTTCCACTTATTTTTAGACTGATCAGTAGAAACTTTATTTTCTTTAACTTTATTATTAACAAAGTTAGCAGTACATGACAACTCTTTATTCAGTTCAGGTTTTTCTCTAGTACGGTTTTCATCTTCAACTCAGATATGTATTATTACATCATCCAGTGACATTGTCTTTCTTTTGTGCTTTAAATTGTTCATATAATGTTTCCAAGAACCAGGCAATTTTTCAATTAAAGAACCCACAACGAAAGACTCAGGAAGATCAATTTTTTCATTTTTCAAATCATCAAGTAAAATCTGAAATTCATGAATTTGAGTTGTTATATCTTTATCTTCAGTCATATGAAAATTTAGAAAATTCGCAATAGTAAATTTTTGGGTAGAAGCCTCTTCCAGAATATATTTCTTATTCAGACTTTCCCAAATTTCAGATGCAGTTTTAATTGGAAAGTAGGTGTCAAACAGTTGATTAGATAATGTACTTAAAATCACATGTCGACAAATGTGATTTTCTTTTTCCCAATCAATAGAATCATTTCCAGGTTTGGGTTCAGTTAAAACAAACGACACATTAGAAACTTCTAAAGCAGTAATAATTTTTTCTTGCCAACGCCTATACTGTTGTCCATTAAACTGTTCAATTTTCGTAAAATCAGGGATAGGTGTTTACGAAACACTAGAAACAGTGACAATTTGGTTGTTATTATTTGATGGCATCACAGGCGTAAAGGGGGTTTCAAAACCTTCCATATTAGTACCCATTAGAGAAACAAGTTACTCTTAAGATTGTAGAAAGTATAAGGGTACAAACCACGATGAAAAGGCGTAAACATAAAAGAGTGTACCAGAGTATCGCTGAGGCGTGCGAGATGCACTGTCCTTAAGAGTATCTCCGCGGTACTCGACGGTGAACGTCTGTGCAGTAGTCTCCTACGCGGTACACTCCCAGGATCCAACAGCGTGTGTCGACATGAAGCGTGCACACACAGTCACGGCGACAGACGAAAGGTAAATGATCGTTCTTCCAGTGGGAAGACTGCAGGCGGAGGAGAAGAAAGGAAGAAGAAAATGAGAGAGGTTTTTCATCTGTGCCGAATGACTGTGGAAAACAAACATAAATAGCCAGAAAAGGAAGCGTGAAAGGATGTGTTTGGTTGCAAACGCGGTGCGGTTTGGAACTGCCAAACGATCAGATGATTTGCAGCGGCCCAGGTTAAAAAAAGGTTCAATGAACCGAAAGGCAACACCAAGTCGGGGCCGAGCCCGCACAAGGTGCTCCGGGAGGTCGGATTTGCACCCCCCCCCCCCCCCGCGCTTGGGATGCGACATGCGCCGACGCGCCTGATTAAAGGGTTTCCGGACCGGGCCGGCTCAAACCCCATTGGCAAGGCCCACCATGCACGTGCGTAGGGCCTATTCCCTTTCATTCCTCAATTGTACTATGGACAAGGGTCCATATATAAGGAGGAGGGAAGTCTCCAACACAAGCAATATGGGACTAAACCTTTTGCCTTTTGGTTTGAAATACAACAAAGAAGTACAACAATCCCCCACTATTTCAAAACAAACAATATAAAAACCGAGTTGACCACTGGAAGAACTTAAGCAAATGACACACATAAGCTTTGGTAGAACTGCGTTCTTTGAACTAAAGCATAGAGTAGATGTACGTAATCTGTAAAAGATTAGTGGAACTATGTTCTGGAACCAATTCCTCCTTTATATGATTAGTGGTACATTACTCACATGACATTCATAAAATCAATTACCTTTCGTACAGATTGGCGCCTTTAGGCCATGTGCCTACTGGGAAAATTTATGAATGCTCTAGAGATCTGCCCAAATCTCAATAGGAGCGGCCCCACTCCACACTCATATAGTTGGACTTTCATCAAGCATATATTGCAGTATATACACCACCATTAATGGCTAAGAAATCCATTAAGAAATATATTCAACGGAATCATTGAAAATTGTTATTTACATCATAAGATTGAGATACATATATTACAACACATTGAGTCATCCAAGGACTTCATTTTGCTCATTGAACCTTCTTCCCGGGATCACCGTTCATGAAGGTTGGGTATCCATCACTTCGACATTTGGTAAGGGTATAATCTCATTCTCCTCGATGTATCACTCACTAGTCTTTGACTTAATGGATTTGTCAGAGGATCGGCCAAATTTAATTCTGACTTTACATAATCCATAGAGATTATGCTATCACATACAAGCTACCTCACAATATTGTGACGTAGACGAATATGTCTACTCTTCCCATTGTAAACTTTGTTTTTAGCTCTTGCTATGGCAGCTTGATTATCATAGTGTATAAACACTGGTGGAGAAGGTTTCTCCCACATGGGAAGATCGATTAGAACATGTATTAGCCATTCGACTTCAGTTCCAACCTTTTCTAAGGCAACAAACTCAGATTCCATAGTGGAACGAGCTATACAAGTTTGCTTGGAAGATTTCCAAGACACATCACCTCCACCCATAGTGAAGATATAGCCACTTGTAGATTTCAATTCATCTGAATCTAAAATCCAATTGGCATCACAAAATCCTTTTAGCACAGTTGGAGATCCACAAAAAATCAATCCATGATTAATTGTTCCTTTAAGGTATCTTAAAACCCTACGTAGAGCATCCCAATGATCCTTATTAGGATTTTGAGTATATCTACTTAATCTCCCTACTGCATATGCTAGATCTGGACGAGTACAATTCATTAAGTACATTAGGCTTCCAATTACTTGTGCATATTTGACTTGTTGAACACTATTACTTTTATTTTTCTTGAGATTGCAATTAGGATTAAAAGATGTACTTACCGGTTTACAATCAAACATTGGAAACTTATTTAGAATTTTCTCAACATAGTGTTCTTGGGATAGCATGATGCAATCATTATTTTTAAGAAGTTTAATTCCTAAAATTACATCTGCCTCACCCATATCTTTCATGTCAAAATTAGAAGCCAAGAAGCCTTTTGTACTATTTATTATATCAATATTAGTGCCTAAAATAAGCATGCCATCTACATAGAGACATATTATAACACAACCTTGGTTATCGACTTTAGAATATATGCATTTGTCTCCTTCATTTATATGGAATCCAAATGATACAATGACCTTATCAAATTTCTCATGCCATTGTTTAGGTGCTTGTTTCAAACCATAGAGAGATTTGATTAGTCTACATACCATATGTTCTTTTCCCGAAACTACATACCCATCGGGTTGATCCATATAAATTTCCTCATCTAAATCTCCATTCAAGAAAGCAATTTTAACATCCATTTGGTGTATAATTAATTTCTTAATAGATGCCAAATCAATTAAAATCTTGATTGAAGAGATTCTAGTTACAGGAGCAAAGGTATCAAAATAGTCAATATCCTTTTGTTGTTTATATCCCTTGGCAACCAAATGAGCTTTGTATTTATCTACAGTCCCATCTGTTTTCAATTTTCTTTTAAATTTATATTTACATCCTATGGGTTTAATACCTGGTGGAAGATCCACTAGTTCCCATGTATGATTAGATAATATAGATTCAATCTCACTATTAATTGCTTCCTTCCATAAAGAGGAATATGTTGAATTAATAGCTTCATTGTAAGATTGAGGATCATTATCCACTATAAAGGAATAGAAATCATCACCAAGATTCTTTTCTTTCCTCATCCTAGTGGATCCTTTAGGTTCTATATCATCCGGTTCTAAAACATCATTAGAATTGGATGTAGTTGGGATATTCTCTAAAATTTCATTTGAAGGATTAGCTAAGTTTTCTAAGGGAGTTTTCATAGGAAAAATATGCTCAAAAAATTCAGCATTTTTAGATTCAACAATTGTATTAGGTTCTACAACATTGTTGCCATTTCTAATAACCAAGAATCTATATGCAGCACTATTCTGAGCATAACCTATAAAAACACCATCTAGGGTTCTAGATCCCAATTTTCATTTTTTAGGCTCAGTTAATAAGACTTTAGCTAGACACCCCGACACTTTGAGGTATTTCAAATTAGGAGATATCCTTTCCATAATTCATATGATGTTTTATTTGTCTTCCTACTAGGGATGCGATTTTAAAGAAAACAAGATGACAAAATCGCTTCCCCCCACAAGTTGTTGGGTGCTCCTGAATTGATTAAAATAGAATTCATCATCTCCTTTAGAGTTCTATTTTTATGTTCAACAATACCATTTGATTGAGGTGAATATGGAGGTGTGCATTCATTTATAATACCATGGTTCACACAAAATTCATCAAAGGAAGAAAAATCATATTCACCACCCCTATTTGAGCAAAGATGATTTATTTTCTTTTTGAGTTGATTCTCTACTTCCATTTTATAATTAACAAACATTCCAAAGGCTTCATCCTTTGAATGCAGTAAATATAATTTTGTATATCAAGAGAAATCATCTACAAAAATAATGTAGAAACATTTCCCACCTCTTGATAGATTTCCTTTTAAATCTCCAAGATCAGTGTGAATTAAATCTAGCAATTCAGAATTTCTATGTGAAATTTTTAGGAAACGGTTTCTTTGTAGATTTAGTTGCAGCACATATTTGACATTTATTATTTAAATTAACAACACCATTAATATCCTTTATTAAACCTAAAGATTTCATGCATTGTAAGTATTTAAAATTAATATGTCCTAATCTATTATGTCATATATCAAAGGAATCAACAATATAAGCAGAAGGACTTATTTCATTAGCAGAATAGTTTGGTACATTCAGCAGAAAGAGCCCATTGGAGTAGTAACCCATGCCTAGGTAGTCCCCAGACTTGGTGAGAATGACCTTGTTTGATTCAAAGGACACTTTCACCCCAAACTTAACAAGTTGAGAAATAGAAATTAAATTAACACAGATATCTGGGACAAACATCACATCCTTGATCAGCAGAATTTTTCCAGAAGTCATCTTGATCATGACATTGCCCTTTCCGGTCACAGAAGAAGTATGACCAGGTTTGCCACAAACATAGAAAAAAACATTCTTTTTATTAATATCTTTGTTTCCTTTATATTTATTCTTATTTCCTTTCCCTTTCTTATTTTTCCACTTATTTTTAGACTGATCAGTAGAAACTTTATTTTCTTTAACTTCATTATTAACAAAGTTAGAAGTACATGACAACTCTTTATTCAGTTCAGATTTTTCTGTAGTACGGTTTTGATCTTCAACTCGGATATGTATTATTACATCATCTAGTGACATTGTCTTTCTTTTTTACTTTAAATTGTTCTTGTAATGTTTCCAAGAACAAGGCAATTTTTCAATTAAAGAACCCACAACGAAAGACTCAGGAAGATCAATTTTTTCATTTTTCAAATCATCAAGTAAAATTTGAAATTCATGAATTTTAGTTGTTATATCTTTATCTTCAGTCATATGAAAATTTAGAAAATTCACAACAGTAAATTTTTGGGTAGAAGCCTCTTTCAGAATATATTTCTTATTCAGACTTTCCCAAATTTCGGATGCAGTTTTAATTGGAAAGTAGGCGTCAAACATTTGATTAGATAATGTACTTAAAATCACATGTCAGCAAATGCGATTTGCTTTTTCCCAATCAAATGAATCATTTTTAGGTTTGGGTTTAGTTAAAACAAACGACACATTAGAAACTTCTAAAGCAGTAATAATTTTTTCTTGCCAACGCCTATACTGTTGTCCATTAAACTGTTCAATTGTTGTAACATCAGGGATATGTGTTTGCGAAACACTAGAAACAGTGACGATTTGGTTGTTATTATTTGATGGCGTCATAGGCATAAAGGGGGTTTCAAAACCTTCCATATAAGTGGATTTAGGGTAATAAATAGTTCCATGATAAATGGTATTAGAGTAATCAAATATTATATATGCATGTTTAACAACCCAATTCCACATGCCTTAAAGAGTCTTCTAGCATCTTATCTCTTTGTCAAGGACAACCCTAAGCCACCCATTAGATGATTATTAGCTTCTCCTCTCCTCATGTGATTCTTCCACTCGCGACTATCAATCACATGATCTCTTGATTATAGGTAGCTTATGTATGGGGAAAGACTAAAATTTGAACAAAATGGTAAATTTGAGTAAAATAATGACAATAACATGATCTGACCTTAATACGAAAACTCAGTTTTGCCCAATAAAAAATACTCCTAGTGCGGGGTACTCATGTATGACCGCTCAGATCATGTTAACTCAAATTTACCAAATCAAAACCACGTGCTTTCTATGTTTGAGGTAAAATGATAACACTCTTGATAAGATGAGATAAGAAGTATGTGTACATTATACCTCACAGTTTATGAGGTCCCTATTTGATTGAATCCATGTTGCTCTATTCTTGACCAAACCTCAAACATGATTAAGCAAATTTTCCCCTATATGATATGAACCATGAATATGCCTTGGAATGACTATGCTCTTGGATTCTCAAAATCATGACGAAATACTTTGATAGAAGAGACTTCTTTATATTAATTTATATGTCTCTTTGTAATCGCGATTATGAATTATATGATGGATACATATCCCAATCTTTCCCCATTATAATCAAACTCTTGAGTTCCCAATTCCACTTCTAAATTTCCAAAATAAACTCTGACCTTGACCATAAAGGAAGGGAACGCAATTATGACCATGATATATTGTGGAATCTTGAAATATGGTTTCCCTTCTAAAATCTTAATATTTGATATTATGACTCAATGAAGAATGATTTGGTGATTGATACTCTTCCTATTTTTATATGCTTTATGGATCATGCCTATTATTAACTAATGTTCTAGATTAGGGTAGTAGTTTACTTATGACTCCCCTAACCTAGGTCGCATCCCCATTATAAATACCTCTCAATTTGCATCTTATTTATTATTTAGAGTTTGGAAAGGTAACCCCTTCCACCCAATTGTGATTTCTTTACCTTAGTCCCTAATAGGTTAACTCTATGATTATAGTGATACTCAATCTTGAATCTCTATTGGATGATCTTAAAATATGATGATGTTGACTATAGCTTTTGGATGACTTCCTAGAAAGACCTAGGTCTAGATCATTCATCAATCTTGATTACCATGATAATGAACCCGATATTGATATTTCAAAATGTTGCTTGAATAATGCTTAAAATGTTGCTCGACAGTTGTTCAATTTATGTATACAGATGAATGATCACACCTAAGTTCTAAAGTAGGAATCTGAAACTAGCTATAAAAATTTGGAACCATTACCTTGATGTCCAAACTTGACTCTCAATATTAAATAATGAAATCTTGACTCATGATTAATGATACTGATATTGATTTGACTCCTATGATCACCCTATTTAGATCTTGAGGTCACCATCTATATATGATTATTGACTTCCATGTTCCAAATCTCAAAAAATTAAAATGATGATTATGTTAACTTGCTTGATTTATGACTTAGCTTTCAGCTCCATGTGGATTAGGGTGGTCCCTTCCATCGATCTTGAGCATAAAATCATGATGTTGAAATATACTGTTTGTGTCGATTTGTTGAAATACAAAATCTCAATCTTGGATGTATAACCCCACCTAGACCAATGTAGAAGAAAGGAACCTAAAATGTTGGGATAGAAATTCATTTTGTACTCTTGATTCAAGAGGTCTATTGGTTTGACGTAAGATAGTGATCTCTCCAAATTGGTGATCTACGTGATAATATCTCTAGATTTGCAACTCATATGATGATCTTTCCAACATGATGGTCAATGTGACTATGCTATGATTTTGATACACGATTTCCTGATTTTGGAATGATATTGAAAGCAACGATGATGATTTAATGGATTTCCATGATGAATTATTGATGTGGAAAGGGAAATCCCAATCTTAATTGAGGAGTTGTTTTAATTTGGGGGACAAAATTTCTTTTAAGGTGAGGAGGATGTGATAACCTAAATTTTCTTTGTCATCAAATTTATGTACACCTTGACTTATTAGACTCTTTAATGTACTCAATAACCTCCATCACCCTTAATTTGATGACTTTGAGTCACTTTATGCTCAATTGATAAGTTATCTTCAATTAAATATCACCTTGTACTTATATATTACTTTAATTTGAGTTTTGAATTGAGAGTCATGCTTATTATATATCATCAAATTGCAATCAAAATTGAAACCATTCAACGAACTCTCCTTGCTATAAAATGTTTTTCATGATGTAGAGGATTCCATTAGGAATCCAACTATGCAAACATCACCTCAATCAAACCATCATAGCCCAGGTTATGGCCTTCTAAAGTTTGACTCTTATCCACTTGATTTAATTGATTTAATTCATTTTTGAACCCTTATTGGGCTTAATTTGGTTGGCGTGTGGCACGTGTATACTCCTTTTTTATTTTCCTTATACACGACGACCCACACTTACCTTGTTGGACCAATCATGAGGTTGAGATAAATGTGCAAGGGATATCAGCCCTCAGATCCTTTTGGCCCAAATTTATCCCCCCATCTAACGACCATCTTCTTATCTCCCACCTCCATACACCTTGGCTGGCGAAAATGGCGTCGAGCCTCACCTAACACCTTCTTAATAGTATTTCTAGCCCATTTTGAAGGCACATTCTCCTCTTTTCTTCTTCCCCATCCTTCCTACTCCTTTTTCTTGGCATCTCGGGTGCCCTAGCGCCCATATTTTTTTCTATTGCTTTCTCCTATTCGTGGTGGCACTACTGGTGACTCGGATTAGGGTTTTCCTCCCCGTTCCTCCTCTTCCTTCCTTTTTCCTTTCACTAGCATTATGCGATCGAGGGTGTGCTGGGCGACACCTTTGCATGCTGCGAGGTGCCCCACACCCTTGTCTTCCCCAATGTTGTTGAGGTTTGTCGGGCATACGTCCACCTCTTCTCACATAGGCAGAAACTCGAGAATGATAGACCTCACGCATTGGATCTCCATCTAATTCTTGTGCGCAAATAGAATGTAGGAAAAAGGGGGGAGCTCCAGGGTCTAATGGTGAGTAACCATAGGTGGCTGGAAACCATTAGTCAAGCAATGACCATCACCCAACAATGGCTATCAATGATGAGACCAGTATACGCGATGGACCCTACTCATAGGCCACTCTATCTATAGTCCCAACAACCAACCAGTGTGGCCGCCCAGCAGACCACTCCCCTGCCTTTGCCCTTTGATCATAATCTGATGATCAAATTCCATCCATTCAAGGTGAATATTCAAAACTGCATAACTTTATCATAATATCTCCAAGTAGGAGTTTCAATATATCATTTTGACCATAAAAATGAGATCTTTCCAATAAAAAATACTTTTAGCCTCTAGTTTTGCTTTCTCTTCTACTAATATCTCCTAAATCATGCTTTTATGTCTTATTGAGATGTTTATCTTATTTGAATGCATGATCTTGATGTTTTATGTCCCCAAAACTTGATGTTAGCCTAATCTCAGTATCTTGAACCGCTTTATGCATCAAGATTTGAATTTTATCCATCTATGTACTCCAAATGATCTTATGTTGGTAAAATGACCTAAAAATGGCTTTTATGCTAAAAGTTACTTCTTTAGTGGCTAACCTTGATTGATGTACCCTAAAACCTTATGCTTGATCCAAACTAGTCATTTTGCTGCATGCTATACGATGAGTTTAGATGTGTTCATAATTGTAACCCATTTTGACTCTATCATGTGCAAAGAACTATGAGATGTGTTTTATGTAAGCTCTAGATATTAAAGCTTGCACCTTGCTCAAATGTTGATATAGTTCTTCTTGAATCCTTTGTGTGACCTTGAAATCAGTAACTTATCATGCCTTGTAGCCTTAAATTCCTTATGAATCATTCATGTGCCCTAATCTGGATAAATGTCCTAATCTTGACTTGAAATGTAATCTAGTAATCATTTTGGTAAATGGCGAACTAATCTTATGCAAATCTTGCCCCAAATGATGATCTATACTACTTTATGACTTCAAATCTGTATCTTAATGATGTTTATGACACAAAACTCAAGTAGACCCCATCTATACCCTAATGATAACAATCTTGTAAGATAGTGATCCAATATGACTAGTTATGCCAATGTTGATGCTTATGTTGACTAAGCTTGCTCAAATCTTATGATTACTCTGTTTAATTCTTGGAACTCTAATAATATATCCCTGATCTAGTTGTGATGTGTCACTCTAAGTACTAATCAACCCATGACGTACTATGTTTCTTGATAATGCCTATGCATGACCTAGTTGAGATATTGAAATCAATGATGAAAGATACCATACCTAGACTTAGGTGACACATCAAACTACCATGATATTGATTAATGAGACATAGCCTTGTTGGTTTTAATCTATTTACACTCATTTCTTATCCCAAGATCACTTGGTTGACTCTATTTCCATAAGCTAGTCAAGCTTGCTATTTAAGGTTTTTTAAATCAATTTTTTGATCTTGTGCTCTACTCAAAGTACTCTTTATCCTCCTAGTAGCTAGACTAATGGTATTGAACTTGCTTGTATGAATGTATGCTTAAACTTCTTGGCCTTATATACTTGTTTGAGCTACTTGTTCCCTATGAATGTACATTTGTTTTGCTTGAAATATGTTGAACACATCTTGAACATAATTGAACTTGTCCATTATACAAACCTTGTGTACCTGCCTATATTCTCAGAGTAAGGGAAAAAGGCATGTTGAATTAGGGTTAGATCATTGACTTCGGTCTTGAGGTCCCTCACATACAAAAAATGGTTAGTTAATATTGAACACCCTTACACACCCTTCCTTTGAGGAAGTTGGAAATGGCCATATGTTATTGTTAAGTATAATGGAAATATACTTAAAAAACACTTGCATGTTAATAAGAAAGTCTTTACTATTGTTGTTTCTTTCTTTCTAATATATTAAGTTTTTCCAACCATATATGCTATCTTAAACCTGTGAGTTTATATATTTTATAGTGTACTTAGCATAGTTGTGCTGATGTGTACCCTTTTTATGATTTTAGGTAATAGGTACACTATGCCTCTTTCTATGATCTATGCTTCCTCTTTATTATGATAATATGATACTCTTACTATGATGATCTCTAATATCATGCAAATGGTTTTCACACGGGATGATATATGGGTTTAAGATCTGTGGTATGTACTAGCTTAGTTATCCTCATGTGCCATTTTGCCTCTTATCTTGTTCTTGTTTGTGGTTTTGTTCATGCATATGTTATGTGATCCATTCTAAGAACAAGTGACTAGGTATACTTGCCTTTAGTTGTGTAGCCATTAGGAGTGTGGACTTAGGGTAATAAGTTGTTCTGTGACAATAACATTGAAACTAAGGACGTATGGTGATAAACATATCACCTCTTGTATGACTAGTGTGGTAGTTGAGGTTCCTATGCACACCTACATACCCAAACTAGATCCTAGATTGATTAGGTTTCTTTCATGCAAGCCTAGAGAGTTTTCTAGGGTGTCACCTCTTCTTTAAGGACTACATAAGCTACACAACTGGATGATGATTTGTTAGCTTTCTCATTTTTCCATGTGATTCTTCTCTCATGACCATTGATCACACAAGTTCACATTTTTGGGTAGATATGCATGTGAAAACAAAAATTAATTTGAATTCATGAAAGTTGATTAAGATGGTAATGACATACTCTTATCTTAGATGGAAAACCCTATTTAATGTATGAGTTTCTCTTGGAAGTAATATACTCATGTATAATATCTCTTATCATGCCAACTCAAGGTTACAAAATCTAACATATATGCTTTCTAAATTTGAGGTAAATCACAAAAATCATCAATTGGTGAAATAAGGTGGAACTCATGTCTTATACCTCATGGTTGATGAGGTCCCCAGTGATTGAACTTATAATGCCCCTATTTTGGGCCAAATATTAAACATGATTAAACAAATATATCCCTATTTATATGTATCAGACCCCACACATTGATATGACTATGTATTTGAACCCCCTAGATCATGATAGGAATACTCATTCCAAGAGGAAAATTCTCTATTGATTACTGTTTCTCTTTATAAGGATCAATTTTAAATGACACAAATCATAAGAAGTTTTGACCATGTCATATTATGCTCAAACTCTTGAGTACCCCATTTTACTTCTCGATTTCTAAAATGCACCCCTTTCATTGATCTATGTAAGGGGGAAATATTATGACCCTAAATTTGGAAAGTTTTAAAATATGGTTTCCCTATCTCATGATACTATGAAGTAAGATTTCGTAGTTGATAATCTCCCTATTTTTGTAGGATTGATGGTTCATGACTATGAGCACTACTATGTTTGTTAGGGTGGTAGTTTATGTATGAATCTTGATCGCACACCTATTATGACAGCCTCTACATTTTTATCTTATTGATTATTTAGTGTTTGGAAAGGGAACCCCTTCCACCCAATTTTGATTTCTTGACCTAAGTCTATAATATGTAAAATATATGATCATAATGATTCTCAATATTGAACCTCAATTTGATGATGATCTTGAAATACAATGATATTGACTATATCTTGTGTGTAAGTTCCTAAAAATACATAGGTCAAGATCATCCACCAACCTCGATAGCATGATAATAAAATTAGTGACTGATATCACAAAATATTGCTCGATTATTGAATATGGATTATAGATCACCCCCAAGGTCATCTAAACCCTATCATTGAAATGTTTGGATCAATTAATCTTACATCCAAATTTTAACTCTCAATATAGATTGGTGAAATCTTGACTCTTGTTTATCGATATTTATAATGATATGACTCCTATTATCGCATTATTTGGATCTTGAGATGATATATGACTGGTGACTTTTGTATTCAACAAATTTTGTAAATTTTGAAGGAATGACTATGTCAATTCACTCAATTTATGACTTAGATCTATCTCCTATAGACCATGGGATCACCATTGAAATATGATGTTTGTCTCTAAATATTGAAATGCAAATTCTCATTAATTGATGTATAACCCCAACTAGGCCAATGCAGATCCTAGGACCCTAAAATGTTGGGGTTGAAAGTGATTTTGTACTCTTAATTCAAGAGCTATATTCATTTGACCTAAAAAATTGATCTATCTAAATTGTTAATATATAAAATGGTATCTCCTAGTATGGTGATCTATGTGATGATCTTTTTTATTTGACGATCCATGTGACCATGTGTTAACTTTGATGCTTGATTTTGATATAGTATTTATATTCAAGTAATACCAGGATGAATATTATATAAAGTATGAGTCCCAATCTCGATTAATGGGTTGTGTTAATTTTGGGGATAAAATCCTTTTAAGATGGGAAGGAAGTGATAACCTAGCCTTTTCTCTCTCATCATGTATGTTCTATTAACTTTATCTTTCCTCATTTTTTAATCTTAATTGAATGTGTATTTATGCTTGATTGGTTTGTCTTATGTACATGTTTCTTGTGGGGACACTCAGTTTAACACAAAAATCTAGTTGCAACCACATCATACATTACCCTTTTCACCCCTATTTTGAGTCCTTCTATATTTTCTTTCTACAAAAAATGTAGTTATGGTTTAGGCACATCCCCAGATTTCAAATACACCTAATTTCACTGAAATTGGAGCAAGGATGAATACGATCCGCACATTTAAATTTCATCCTATAAAATCTTGTTTTCACCCTTGTTTCATCCCGGTTTTGGGCCTTCGAATGGCCCGATTGGGCCCTAGAGATGGAGCTTAACCCATTGGTACTCCACATTTCCTTCTTTTTCCTTATGAACTCTATTTTCTAGCCCAGGGTCATAGTGGACCATTGGGTCAAGCGAGCGATGGATTCAGGAATTAATCCAATGAACGATGACCATCGTCCACCTATGCCATGTAGTAGCCTTACTTCTTGCTTCAGCCAAACACATGCCTTGCTCGCCTCTTTACTTTCCTTGGCATCCTATGACTCGTAAAACCCACAACTAAAAGGTATATGAAGTGTTGGATCTATGGGTGGAGCATGGGGCACTCTATCTCAACCCCTCTTTCCCATTCTATGATCTTCGGCCTTAGACAACCCTAAATAGAACTTCGTCGACACATATAAATAGTCCCACACCCTCCTCCAACCTCTCTTCTTTCTTTTTCCACTCCATGATCATTGAATTCAGACAACCCTAAACAAAACTCCCTCAACACCTATAAACAGACCCACACCCTTATCCAACCTCTCTTCTATCTTCTACCACCTTCTTACTTATATGTTAACCCTCCTATGACCCATATGCTAGCTGCGACCACCAACAACGGGTCTGAAGAACCCTAAATGAAGATAGGGAATGACTCCTAGCTTGGCTCATTTCCCTACCACTCAAGAATGTGTGATAGTCCCACACACCTCCGCCCGTTTCCACCCACCATCACTAGGTGCCACACCCAGATGCCCACTATTTCCACAGACCATGATGGGACGGATCCATAGTGACAAGCTAGGGAGCACACTGAATAGATCAACCATGGGTCGGACCCTTTGCCCCTCTGCTCACCCACTAGTGATAAATCCCTCCCAAAAACCCCAATCCAGGGTTAAAATTCAAACCTCCTTATCTCCTATGTCCTTTACTGAAATGTAATGATGTTACATGTCATTTTGTTCAACAAAACACATATTTACAAGGATACAATTATATACTGTTAGTTTTTCTCGACTTTCCCTTATATACTACAAATCCCTCCTTTATGATCTTTAAATTAATAATAGCACATAAAAATACAATCTTATATATTTATTGATATCTAGCTAATGTAATCCCCTAAATTGGTAATGTTAGTCCACTTTTACTACTTTAACGCCTTGGGCCATCTAAATGCACTCTAATGATCATTTTAACCTTATAAAACTACCTTTGACCCAAAAATGGTTCTTTTATGTGCATACATGATCAAATATAGGGCCTTGAATTATGTTGTCATGATGTAATCCATTAACTATGAAATCAATAGACTAGTGACACTATGTGTTAAATTTGTGTAAGATCTTATGCTATATTATCCATGAGTAGCTCAAAGACTCACTTTTGTACACTATTATGTCTTAATGTGTTATTCAAGTACTTACATGATTGAGCCTTTAATTTTTATGCAAAAGTAGATCCTTATGTTAAACCTATATGTTAACCCTCAAGTCAGTCCTTATCATGACTTCTGACACAAAATGCCATGCAACACACACATGTGCTCTTTTGATTATATATGACCTATATATGACACCCAACATGCTTCTTATGTACATGTTAATTGTTGGAACTCCAATCCTGAAAGAATCATGCCCTGAAGTTATGCATGTTATCTTAATGACTAAAATCAATGATTTTCTCATGCTATAGCTCTAAATCATAACTTAATATACTCCATGCATATTATGACCCATAACTTGGAAATATGACACTATTGCATGAAATTGATATATGATGACTTAATTATGATCTTTCATGTTGAAACATGATATTATCTAAATCATATGATTCCCCTAATTAAAAATCAGAGATTATTTTTATCTTGAATCACTCTTAATGTGAATTATTCACCTAAACCTAGAGTTTGATGTTGATGCTTGGACTATGTGGAATAATAGCATGCAATTTTAATTTGATGGAACTATACTAGACCTTTTAAAACCTATGACTAGGGAGAAATATCCACATGACTTCAAATATGTTTATCTTAACTAAATTTATTGATATAAGACCCCAAGTTATATCTTTTTACATTTTAGGTCCATGGTAGGTTGGGCCTTCTCTAGGAATCTCACTCATGAATTATATCTTGTGCACTACTCACATGGTACAATTAATCCCTTGAACTACTATGATATTGTCTTGTTTGTATATGTATGTTTGAATTAATGCATGGATACTTACTATTTTATTGAGATATTGTTCGTATGGAAATTACTTTCATGTTTGATAATACAATGTTTACAAACCTTACACATAATATAGGGAAATCCATTATATAAACCTTGTGTACCTACTTGAATTCTCAAGGTAAGGGAACAAGGCATGATTGAAAAAGGGTCAGATCATTAGCTTTGGTCTGGAGGTCCCTCATTAGAAATTGGGTAACATACAGACTACGAGCCTTGAATGTCCTTCATGGACCCTTCCTTTCGAAGTGCTTAAAGGCCTCTTCTTGACATAATGGAAAATGGAACCTAAAATTTGTGTTGTATAAAGAATTTCTTTAAGCTTTTTCACCTTGTTTTCTCTTATTGCATTTTCTAAAGTTTCTATCAAAGAAACTTTTATTATACTGTCAAACAATGCTTACATGTCATTTCATAATGTACTTAATGCTTTAGCATTAATATATTTTGTCTATCATTTTTTAGATGCCAAATGAAGATATGTTGCAGCCACTCTATGAAATGAACTACCAATGGGATAACTTGATATAGAAATGGGTACATGTCTCTTTCTACCTAATGTATCTTGTTATCTCTTTAGTTTTTTTATTGCATTTTTATAAATATTTATTGTGTAAAACTAAGTGCTACAGACAGACGCCCAAACCCCAATTCCATTATCCCTTTAGTTAGTGGGGGTAGGATGAAGGTAACAAATAGTTCTATGACAGTCTCTCTAGACCCAATGTCCCATTTATTTATAAGAGTGGGCATGCATAAGTTCGATACCGTATGCATCAAACTTTGGGTATAGAATGTATGCAAAGTTATGTTCACACCCTATAATGTCTTGTATGCATTGAGAGTGATGAGTAGATGCCTACCAAATCTCGATGCAGGTCAATATATATCCACCCAAAAATATCCTATATTACTTAAGAAGAATATACCAACGGTCAATTCATAATATACAAAGGTTAAGAAGATTTATTTGTAAAGGGTTACATTGATTCAATCTTCCAAACTGACAAAGACGATTACTAATTTCAATAAAGATTTATGTTTTTACTAAATAATAGGATTATAAGATGGAAGAGTTCCAAGAAAGGGACAATATCATATTCTACACTAGAAGGTGATTATATTGAATCTTCCAATGAAGCAGTATGGAACAAGAAGTTCACTAGTGTGCTTGGGGTGGTTCAAAACATAGATGATGTAGTAGAGCTAATGTATGATAAGAATGGAGCTATTGAACAGGGTAAGGACCCATATTGCATTATTGTTCCAAGAATATACTATGGAGATATCATCTCACATGAGGAATCACAGATCAAGGACATGTAATGCTTTGTGAAATACCAGCTGAAAGCAATGTTGCTAATCCCTTGAAAAAAGAACTTTTGCAACATACGCATAATGGTCATATTAAATCAGTGGAATAAGATTCATGAGTATTTGAATCTATTGCAAGTGGTAGATTTTTTGTTGTGTTCCATAATAGCCATCATGTGATGATTGTAATGGGATACTTTTTGAATGATTTGATTGTTAAAGAAAGGTAATTCCACTTATTATGTCGGTCGATATTGTGATATTAATTTAATGCGTTAATGATTTAAGCATGTTTTGACTCGATGGAATATGGTTGAATTTAATGACATGAACATGAGACCATATGTATACTTAGATTAATCATTCTTGATATGTTGATATTCATATATTATTATGGATATTGCAGGAAAATAATAATACATAGACTGGTATGTGTGGTGACTGATGACTACATCTCATTTGTAATGATATTTGATATCAAGTTGGATTGATTGGTTCTTGTTAAGAAAAAGATGTATTGGACATACCTCCTAGTGAGTGGCACATGAAATCCATCTAATGGTGGTTAAAGTATTGTCATCAATATATATGAAGTCCTACATCCATCACATGCTCTTTTTTGTACTTTAACACTACCCAATGTGACTTTGAATCAGGTTTCCATACATGTAATGATTGGTTGCACAGTGAAATTTTTAGATTATTGTGAGTGACTTACATGTAATTTATCCTTCATATTAGAGTGAGTTCCTAGAACTTGATAAGTGAGACTATGAAATGCATGGTCATTATCATGTGAGTCAATATATGATATTGATCTCACACAATCTAAATAGTCTATCTGGTTAAAGAAATATAGATTGAAATTTTTTAAGAGGATGACTACTATATGCCTCTAGTTAAATATAGATATATATGACAAAGATAATATAAAACCATGGTAACATTGGTAGCTTATAGGTTGGACTTTTTCCTCATATTATTCTGATTACTTGGGCATAATGATTTGTTACTAGATATCAATCTTTGATTGTGAGGTTTGACATCACTTCCAATGTAATATGAAACCTATTGGGTCACATATAGAAGGATGGTTGAGGGAAAACAAGTTTATGATGACATGCATAATTAGAGTAGTTCTTAATTGTGTAGATCTAGATTTCCAATCTATCCAACGACTAAACAAGTTAGTCAAATAACCATTGATTTATGACCAACATATTGATTGATTGTTAACCAGTTGGTTGGTTGATCAATTAGGAATGTAGCTAGTTATTTTTATAGATGTCATTGTTGATAGATTAGGAATATTGATAAGGAAAGAAGAAAAAAGGAAACTAGATTGGTTTTGAATACAATTGGCCGATAGAATTGGAATTGGATGTGCCACATTTGTCTAGTTAATTGACTAGATATCCAATGGACTGATAGGTTGTCCTAGTTAATTGATTGATTGTCCCAGATGATTGACTAGAACCCTATCAAATTTTTATTAGTTTGATTCTATTTGTGAGTTGCAATCAAGAATGAGATTGGGTTTTTGCAAAACTATACCCCATGACCACTATGTAAAGGGTGGATATTCATGAATGAGAACACCCAAGTTTCCTTCAAATTTCATCCTATTGGACCCATATTGATAACAACACATGTGATAGGAGGACGATAATAACAAGAAACTCTAGAATATTTTAAAACACCCATTTCACTTTTTCTTGGCAACCAAGGTGGTGCACCAAGAGTTCCCACACCTATGTGGATGATGAACATAGTTCATACTACTTATTATTCCCCAATATCATGCATTAAATGGCCTAAATATCATCCTTTATCTACATAAGTAGCTTGTATTTGCTTAAATAGGTTAGAAAAACTTTTTTATCATCTAGACTAATTGAAAGTGTTTTGATATAGATTAGATAAAGTTTGTTTCATTCCAAAACAAAGGTCACCTTGATCAACTCAGAGTTATTTTTTATTCTTAACTTAGTAGTTAGATGCATGACATGTACCATCAATTACATGTTGATCACTAACCCTGGAGCTTCCTAACTCCACCAAATTAGAAAAAAAATGTGCATACTCCAATGTAAGGCATGCATGATCCCAAACATTTCCAACAACAAAAAATCCAACACGCATAATGTCCATCATTCAATACATGATGTGTTCCACCATAGTACCAACATCATAGATGATCACCTCTAGGGACCACAAGCCCATCCTACGACACAATGTAAGATATTATTAGTAAATTCCTCTGTTGGTGTACTACATGATGTGCACTTTCAACTACACACTATGCCAAATAGTTTTTATGATCGATCTTGGCAACTTCTAAGGTGCACGACATGCATGACCCCATGCATGATGTGCAACTCATATAAGTTGATATGTATATAGAGTAGGAAGTCATTTACTATGGGATATCTCTCTTTTGTTTCAACTCTAACTTGGGGAGAGTGTAGGAGGTGACTTCAGAGAGGAAGAAGCTGAAAAGAAGAATAAAGGAGGACATGGAGGTGGATCTTTGTCTATCTCTCCAACCCGTGGAAGCACATTACATTTATTACTATAGATTACTAAAATATTTTTGTTGTATACCTTTTTTGGGTCATCATTCAGCATTATGGAGTAATCATTCTTGTATTTGTAGCCTAAATGACACCTATTTGTCATATGTGGACAACATTTTTTGATATTCCAAATTTTATCTCATGTTTCTAGTTATTGTTAATTGTGCATGCAAATCAATGGCTATGGCTTTCTATATCCCTATATATGTGCCTGTAACATACCAGATCTAGAACCCTACCCTAGTAGTTTGACCTTTTGGTCTTTGGCCAAAAAAAGTTGAGGTTAGAGTGATCCTAATAATCTAATTCATGAAAAATGTAATCTAACATATCATATAATTTATTTGGTGATAATAAGATGATAAATAACTTAATTGGATGCATAATATGGTTAATGGGCCTCTAATGGGCCATATGATGTAATCTATGTAATAAAACCTCAAAATAAATAATAGACTTCAAATTCGTAATCTACATATTAAAATAAGCTTTCATGTCAATTTTCAGGAAGGGCGGCAAGAGCGTGCTCTGACCTAGCGGTGGCGGCGTGCGTGCTCTGAGGTGGGCGCCCCTTCGGCGGCGACTCCGCCAAGCTCAATCTCGGTTAGGCACTCCGCCTACCGAGATCCACCCTCTTGGTTTTCTGAGTTGAGATTGGGAGCAGCATGCTACCCTCTCCGTTTACGAGACGGGTCACTCGGCAGAGCGTGCAGGCCATGAAGGCGCGGCAGGCCGTCCATGAAAGGCGGGAGGGATTTTCTGTGCTCGCCATACCATCGGATACCGTCATCCAGGACATAAGGAATGTCCTCCGCTTGCCAAGCCCGGTGATCGGCCAGAAGGAGTCAGAGGTCAGCGAAGACGGGGATGTTGCGGTGGTCCAGGGAGAAGAAAGACCGGCGACGAGAGCGACATCACCCGGACAGACGGACTCGCGTATCCACGCTGAGTCAGGGAATGCTTTGATCGAAGACGAGGCTACCGCAAGGGAAGAAGGGATGATGGTCCCGCTGGTGGCAAACCCTAACCAGCATCTTGACCAAAGACCTCGACCGGACGATGAAGGCGAACAGCGACCAAGAGATACCCATAACAGAGATGCGGTGCAGGCGCTAAACCATAGGCCGGCTGCTATGGCTCGCGATCCTAGAAGATCATCTCCAGCCAAATGGGAGATCGGAGTGCCAAAGGACACGTGTTATAGGTGTTTGGGGAAAGGACATTGGCAGTCCCAATGCCAGAACATCATTGTTTGTTACAAATGCAGAAAATCGGGCCATGTTGCTAGAAGATGCTCCTACGTTCCTCGTCCTCAACCTCCCAACATTTTTTCCATGGAAGATTTCCTTGCGATGAGGTCTGGTTCTATGGCTCGAGGCGGGCCTCAACATGTTCCCAAAAGGGTCGCTGTTAACCTAGGACCCGATACTGATGAGAGAAAGAATAGAGCTATGGCTCTTGGTCGAGCAGTGGAGATAGCTTGGAAGACCCCTACATCCTGGGAAGATCTTGGCCCTGTGTTGCAGAAAATGTGGCCGCACGCGACGGACATTTATCGTCATGCTCGTAGTAAAGCAGTTGCCTTTTTTGAATCTAAGGAGGTAGCGATGGATGCTTGCAAGAACGGTGATTTTCAGTTTCATAACAACAAAGTTACCCTCAAATCCTTGGAGGACGGAGAGCATTGTTCCAAGAAGGAAGCCTTCTGGTTTTAGATTGCAAATCTTCCTATTGTATGTCGAGATGATGAGGCTATCGACAGTATTGTTAACAGCTTTGGTAGATTGGTCCTTGTTTTGGACTGGATGAGAAACCATGACGACATATCCGGTATCTTGGTCCTTGTTGAAGCTTTTAGCGAGGACGTGCCTCAATATGTGGCCCTTACTTATGGAGATCGACGTTCACACGTGATGTTGCAGATGGTGGCACGAGGGAGTCCTAGATCATCCCTCTTCTCGCGTACTGAGATCGGGGAGGAGCTCGGCATTCCTTTGGAAGCGCTTTCTATCCATAGAACTGCTTATGTCAATGCAGCAATACAGCCGAAGATTCCTGTGGTAACAGCAGTGATTACAGAGCCTGAAAAGAAGGATGAGCAGCCTTTGCATGTCGTTGAAGATGAACCAGTAAGAGATGATGATAGCCAGCAGCAGCGTGCGACACATCACAGTAGAATTGTGTTCGATGGTGAAGGAAATAGAGTCCGTCTACAGCTGAGCAGGGTGAAAGACTTCATTCACTTAGGAGATGGGTGTTCTAGAACAGCTCATAATGGTAGCAGGCGTCGTCCAAGACTTCCTTGTGAAGAGGGTCCTTCATCTCAGTTTGATAGCAGGATACGCAGGTTACATGATCAGCAACCGCATGGACACAGAAGAATATTATCTGAAGGCGAGACTCCTTTCTCGGATGATGACTGGATCGATAGAGAAAGAGGAGATTGCTAATTCGGCTGCTAGCAGTAGTGTGATCTTTGATCCAAATCATATGGATTCAAAAATCTTATTCTGGAACATCAGAGGAGCGGCGAATAACAAAACTAGAAAAGTCCTGGGCAGGCTTTGTAGAAGACACTCACCGAAGATTGTTTGCATTGCTGAACCTTTCCTCCATGCTCTTGTTGCAGAGGAGCTGCTTGATATTGTTAGGCTTGACTGGACGACCAGCAATGAGATGGAAGGCGGGAAGCTATGGATTTACGTTGACAAGGAGCTAAGCCCCACCATGGTTCGCATGCATAGGCAGCACATTACATTAAAGCTTAATGTGGAGAATACTTCTGGTTTCTTTGTTACTATGGTTTACGCTAGCTGCAATCACGTGACTAGAAGAAATCTCTGGGAGGATATCGGCGATCTTTCTACGGCGATGGGGGATGCAGGCTGGATGATTACGGGAGATTTTAATATCATTAGAGACAACGCGGAGAAGAGAGGGGGCCTAGACAGAGGTTTCCACGAGATTATGGAGTTCAACTCTTTCATTCATGATGTGAATATAAGGGAGGTCCCTTTTGAAGGTAGCAAGTTCACCTGGGTTGACAAGCAGTATGGTACCCCTACCATCTGGGAGAGACTGGACAAAACTTTTCTTAATGACGCATGGTGCACAAAGATTCCAAATGCTATGTCTTCACACCTTACCCGGTACAGGGTTTCTGACCACTGCCCTATTCTTTACCAGCCTGGGATCACGAGGAACTTTAGGAGCAGAAGAACTTTTTCTTTTATGCAGATGTGGTTAAGCCATGAGAGTTGTCATAACCTTATAAATGAGACTTGGGATATGGTTTCGTGGGGGAACCCGTCCGAGTCTTTCTTCTTCAAGCTTAAGATGGTCAGAGAAGCTCTTAAGACGTGGAACAAGCAAACCTTTGGTGACATTGAGCAGAGGAAAAAAGATCTGGAAGACATTGTTTACACTACTCAGATTGCTTATGATGACAATCCATCGTTTGAAAATGAAACAAATCTCAGAAAAGCGGAGTATGAGCTTCAGGAGGTCCTGGATACCGAAGAATGCATATGGAGAGAGAAATCCCGTATAAGCTGGCTTAATGATGGCGAAAGGAACACTAGATTCTATCATGCTATTGTCAAGGCTAAGAGGAAGCATAACAGTGTTCGTAGTTTGCTGCTGGATGATGGTTCGGTTTTGGATGATCCGCGTGAAATTGCAAAGTACGCAGCTGAGCGCTACAGTAATTTTTATAAAGACTGTTCCACGTATGATGAAGATACCCTTGATGAGATGTTGCAGTCTATTCCTGAGATGGTTTCTATGGATGATAACAGCTCCCTCACCGCCATTCCTATGGCGGATGAGGTCCGAGCTGCTCTACTGCAGATGGATACGCACACCGCCCCGGGTCCTGACGGTTTTACTGTTCCCTTCTACACTACTATGTGGGATACCATTAAGAAGGACTTCATGAAGTTGACTGAGATGTTCTTTAAAGGCCTTGTTTGTCACCGGATCCTCTTTAGCTGCAGAATCCTTCTTGTTCCAAAGATAGAGAATCCTAAAAAGATTGAGAAAGACTTCCGTCCTATATCCATTGAAAATGTTTCCTTGAGGATTCTTGCTAGAGTTGTTAGTAACAGAATGGCCCAGTTGATGCCTTCCATTATTTCTGAGGAGCAGGCGGCTTTCATTCATGGCAGGGAGATCACTCACCACATCAGGATGACTAAAGAGTTAATGCATGATATCCATAAGGGCGGAGAGCAGCCAAACGTGATGATCAAGTTAGATATGTCGAAGGCTTTTGACAGGGTAGAATGGCCTATTCTCAAGAAGATTATGATGAAATTTGGGTTCTCGGATGATTTCTGCATGCTTTGCCTTAGCTTCTTCTCCAACGCGTGGGCTACGGTCTCCATCGGGGGTGAGTATGATGGTTTCTTTCCTATGCTCAGGGGCCTCAAACAAGGGAATGTGATCTCCCCCTTTCTGTTTATCATCTATGAAGAGCTTCTCAGTAGATACATCCATCACATTGACCATGTTCACAAGCTGGATAGATTCTGTACTCGAGGCACCGGCGCTGCTCCTCTCTTCCTTCTTTATGCGGATGATGTTGTGTTGTTCCTGAATGCGCATCCTGACACTTTGCAACGTGTACAACAGGCTATGAAGGCTTATGAAGCTGCATCTGCACAAAAGATCAATCGTGCAAAGTCCATTTGCACGGTGGGCAGTAAGAGTGATGCAATCATCTCCAACATTGCGCACACTCTTGAGATTGACACTACTGCGGATTCGTTTCTTTATCTGGGAGTTAACATCAGAATGGGAAGATATGCTCTAAATGACTTTGAGGGCCTGTTTCAGAAGATTAAACAGAAGATGGCATCCTGGAAATCTAGGCTCCTTTCCTTTGCTGGTCAGAGGCTGCTCATAGCTCATGTCCTCTCATCGACGACTGTCCATACTGCTGCTGCCATTGGTATCCCTTGTGGAGTTTCTGATCGCATTGACGCTATCCTTGCTCGGTTTCTTTGGGCAGATAGAGAAAACCATAATCGTAAGGTGTGGATCGGCTGGAACAAAGTTGCTAAGCCTGTGGAGTATGGTGGTTTGGGCCTGCACAATACGAGATTAGTTGATAAGGCTTTCATGGCTAAAGCTTGTTGGGAGATTTTAGCAAAGGACACGATCTGGGCAAGATTCTGTAGAGAGAAATATGCGAGCAGGGCGCATAGTAGATCTGAGTTGTATCCGCATAATGTTAGATACAGTATTTCGGCCTCTCCTTACTGGAAACATATGTGGAATTTGTTTCCTCTGATTCTCCCTCATTGTAGGTGGCGAGTTGGGAAAGGACATATCCATTTCTGGGACTCTTTATGGTGTGATGAGAGGCTCTTTGATCATGCTTTGCATACGAGTGATCGTAACCACCATTTCCTCGTTTGTGACTTCTGGATCCATAATGAAGGCTGGGACTGGTTGACCTTGAGGCAGCTTCTTGATGAGGACGGCATAAATCTGATAATGAAGGCAGACCAGCAGATAAATGAAGATGATGATATGCTTGTTTGGTGTCCGGAGGTGACAGGTCAATTTTCTATAAAATCTGTGAAGAAGATTTTGACTATGGACCACAGTGATGCTCCTTCCGCTGCTCAGAAGATTTGGTACCTCGACGCGCCTAAGGCCTGCACGCTCATTTGGAAGCTCTTTCATAGAGCCCTTCCAACGGATGACAACATTATTAGATGCCATATTGCTATGTCTTCTAGATGTGAATGTTGTGATGATCCCGTTATGGAAGATATGGATCACCTTTTCTTTCATGGAAACCTTGCTGCTACTTTCTGGAACAAGTTCTCTCTCCTTACTGCTAAAGCCCGTCCTTATAACTTGTCCGAGCTGTTGTCTCTCTGCGCTCGAGGGAGATCGTCCATTGTCATGGAGTGGATTGCAGCTTGCCTTGCTACGCTTACCCCTTTCTATATCTGGAGATGGAGATGCCGCGCCAGATACGACGGATGTAAGTCTCCTATTGCCCGGGAAATGAACTGCATGATTGCACAGCTCAACTTTATGTTGAAGAAGAGGTGGTTCCGCGTCCTTGCTCAGCCGGAGGATCATAGACGCCTTAATCATTATGGCATTGATGATCCAAACTATGCTCTTAGAGAAGTTCACCTTATGAGATGGATGACTCCTGACCTCAATTCTTTGAAGATGAATGTCACGATTGGTAGAAGCAAAGAATCTTCTGGACATTATAGGTGGTGGATGGCTAGTATCATGAGGAATCACTGGGCTGCAATCTGTCAGACTGCTAGAGCATGGTTGACTGCAACTGATCATCTTTCTGCGTCCCTTCAAGCATGTGCAGTAGGTTTGAAGTTGGCAGAGTCTCAATCCTTGCAGATCGCTGTGGTGGAATTAGATGATGTCAATACATATCACATGCTATGGGGCACGTCATGTATTCCATGGAGGATATCTCGTATTGTCAGGGAGTTGAAGAGCTATATGGAGGACGAAGGCATTGTTGGATCGCTTGTTCACAGGGCCATCAATTCCATTCCTAGACAGATTGGTAGATGGGGCGCTCTCAGTCAGGATCTGATTGTGATTTCCGAGCCTAGCAGCTTGCCGGCTAGAGTTCGTGGTATGGTTTTCCTCGAGAGAAACCACACACCTTACGTGGTTTTGAAGATTAAGCATCCATAATGCTTGGTTGAGGTGTTGTTTTGGAGTCTGTCTTGTTTGGTCGTTTTGTTTGAAGGTTTTTTGCTGTGGTCCTTGTGTTGTTGAGGGGTCACGTGGGGGTTTGACCTGCATTTTATAAGCAGGAGCTGTATTTGAATCCTTTTATGCTCACACGAGGAGGGTGGGATGAATAGAATGACCTCCTGACTTAACTAAAAAAAAAATGTCAATTTTCATTTAATTTGAGCAACCTTGAAATAATATGGTAATATTAAGAGAGAGAAATTGCCTAAAAGGTGTAATTAATAAATAAATATAATAATTGACTCCAAAAGAGGAGAATAATCTTAGATTCGTGATCTATATAACAAATATAGCTTTTGGGTGAATTTTCATCCAATTTGGAGAAAGTTTGCTTAAAAGGTAAAATCAGGAGAGAGAAAGTGTGTAAACCTTCAAGAAAATTAAATAAATATGAAAATATATCCAATATGTAAAATTGATGGCAAATTCGTATCCAACACATTAATTATGACTTGTGTGTCAAGTTTCATAAAATTTGGATAATTATAAAGCCATTAATGAAAGAAGAAAGAGAAAATATGATTTGATTTATTTAACACATTAAAAGTTTCCAAAAGGCAAAAATAAGTGCATAATCGGAATCTACATGCCTTTATTGGCCTCTGTGCAAAATTTGGTTTAATTTGGATAATGTTTGAACCCTTATTTGAAGAGAGAGAAACAAAGAAATAGACTTTAATGTCACTTTAATCCAAAATCGATTAGATTATGGTTTTCCCAATTTTCTCTGTCACGCTTGCTTTCCTAACCTCGGGTTCACTGTCTACCATCAGATTTCTTCTTTTTCTGATCAAACGGTCCATTGGTTTGCTTTCCCAGCCGCGGTCACACCGTGGACTCTAGTTTTGGATTGTCCGATCTGGGTTTCACGGTCCAGATTGTGTCTCCTACCTTGAGTAGGAGACGACATTTGATGAATAGTACAACCGCGTATGGTTTCCTGCAGAGAGGTTTTCTCAGACTTCAGTGCACAGAATCGACTGAAACAACTTGCTTTATATTCGGGAGAGAGTTTCGAATTCAATGATATCTTATTCGAGACCTAGTTTTCCCTATTTTTGAACCGCCCATATCTCGAGCATGAAGCTTCGCGGCCACCCTTTCCTTTTTGGGTTATCATATCCCCGCCTATTTATACCTTAGCCTACAACTGCGTTTTGCTTCCTGCTACCCTCCTCTCATCTCAATTCCTCCAATCGTAGCAGGTGTTGCCGCCGGTGATTGGGTTTTTGGCGGGTGTTTGCGGTGGCGTTCTTTCCCTGTTCTCTCCATCTCCGGCACAATTATAAACACCATCAGGTTCGGTTTTGCATCTTCTTTCTTTTGCATCTTCTCTTTTCGATTTTCGTGGTGTATCTTGAATTTGCCCAATTTGGTGCTTCACATGCTGCCGCCATGGCACTCGAGCAGCAAAGGAAGATGATTTGATGCGTTTTCTCGGGTCTACCCTCATCGCCTCTATTTCCTTTCTTTTCTCGCGAGGGACATTTTTGTCTTTTCGTAGTGTTTGCTTTGCTTTGTTGCGGGTCAGCGGTGATCTTGACCGTGTGACTTGGCGGTCCCTGTGGTGCCAGGTCATGTGGTGGGGTCTCTCCCTCTCTTTCTCAGTCTCTCGTTCGATAAACGCTGATGTGGATTTTCTCTGCTTTCTAATTGGTTGATTTTGTAAAATCAATAACTAATAATCCACAGATCGGAAAAATACAAATAAATAGCCGTTGGATTCAGAAAAATAAGGGCTTTCTAATGGAATTGGTTTTATTGCCTGAATCTAATGTTTTAAATAGGTGTTTTTAATGGATCTAATTAATGATGAATTAACTTCTAAAATGCATAACTAATAATTTATAAGTCAGAAAAATATAATAAAATATGTTTTGAGCTCAGGAAAATATAATCTAAAATATGGAATCATTTTGGAAACATAATTCACTTATAATAAAAAGGTGGTTTTTAGGGTTTATGAAATCAATATAAATCTAACCTTAATTCCACATATATGCTTAATAGGTTCTTTGGAGGCCTAGGCTTGGACCTAGATGTGACCTTGGATCGTTTGACTCTGAAGTTGAGGTATGATTGCATACCCTACTATTTCTATATTCAGCAATTTCTTATTCGTCTCTCTTGATGTATGACTGCATCCCACATTAATTCTGTATTGAGCAATTTCTTATTCATATCTCTTGTTGTATGTTGTATTCCCTATTCATCCATATTGAGCAATTCACCTATCTTATCTTTCTTTTTTACTTTTGCCTACACACATGTCTATTCTCTTGTTATCATGGTTCATGTGAACTATCCTGGTTATTGTGATCTTGGATAATTTCTTGGAATCTTTTGTTGTGATATGGAAACATGATGATATTGTTGATGGTATCTACCACTATGATGTGGAAGTTTATTGATGTTTCATATGTTGACCATTGTGGAAAATCTTATTTGATGTTTGATACTTTCCTACTTGCCTCTACATTTTCCTTCTATGTGATTCAGTAACCCTAGAGTAGTATAATTGCATTGGTTTTGTCTCATTATCATTTGTGGCAATATTTTGATATTTTGGATGGTGGATGTGTGATTCCCCATTCCCGGGTAGGATGTGTGATTCCTGGCCCATATTATATGTATATGATGATGGATGTGTGATTCCCCATGCCAGGGCAAGATGTGTGATTCTTGGCCCATGTCTCACCAGGGTCAAGATGTGTGATTCTTGACCGCTATTGTTATTTATATTGTTCTAGAGCTATGTTTATCTCACATGCATGCAGGATATTGATTGTGGGGTGTGTGCCCTACTTGTGCTTTGTTTCCCACCATGGTAGTGGATTTATTTATGGCACAATCCTTTTATATGTTATTTTATGGCAAGTATCCCTTTTGTCATGTTACTTTTCTCTTGATACCCGTTTGGGTGGTACTTATCTCTTGCATGGGAAGCCTTTACATTTGATGTCCTTTATTTCCTTATATTGCTCAAAGTTTCTTTTAGTATGCACATACCAGCTTTTTGCTGATGTCTCTTTTTGTTTCTCTTTTGCTGGGGTATGCTTCCAACCCTAGGTGGAGGACTTGGATGACAAGACGTGATGACCTAGACTTAGTTTGTGAAGATGAAGGTTGGAGACAATATTGAGGTAGTTTAGATTTCCTCTACTTGGAACCTTATGATGTAAGTTTGTAACCCTTTGTTTTATAATTGAATAGTCAAATATTTTCTTTCGCTGCTATACTTTGGTCTTTTGATCACCATTAATAAAGATTTGAAAAATTTACACCCACTCCAACATACCTTTTGAGTGTGTTTGGACTGGATGTTTTGTTATTCAAATTTTAGTAAGGAAGTGATTTCACTTCTTTACAGTGCCTTTTAAGAGTTACACATTTAGCGAAGAATAGATAGAGATTGAAACTTTATTACTTCATGTGTTAGTCTCCCAGTTCAATAAATGAAGGTGGATTTATGGTTCTCCTAGACCAATCTCAGAGAGCTTAAAATTAAAGTGAGGTCATTTTTCTAAAAGATATGTAAACATAGTTGGCTATGCAATCAATAAGAAAAGGCTATTAATTGTTATGTCATGTGATATATGGACAAGAGAGAGAATGATACCCATTTTATATGTTTAATCATCATATAATTAATAGATTATTGGTAGTATGTAGGTCCAGAGAGCCAATCATACAATAATTGTAGTGGGACATCATATACTTGATTTGATAATTATTATGGTAATTTCATGTAATATGTTTGTCTCAATCATGGGATGATGATACAAACATAGTCGATGTCTAAATAATGATGTTACTCGATGACAAATATCTTCAACTTCAGGACTTGAACAATGATATTATATGCATGATAAGAGTACATACATTCTTGTTATGTCCATCTTCATATATTATTGTGGAGGCAAAATATACAACAATAATGTATAAGACTAAAGTGTGTGTTGACTAATGACAGAGTCTCATTAGTCATGATACGTTTAATCAAGTCAAGCACACATGTACATGGTAGAGAATAGTGTATCAAAAAGAGCCACCTTGAAAGTGGAACATGGAGACCATGTAATGGTAGTCAGAATCAACTCTCATACTGATAGTGGTGATTGTGATTCTTAGACCTGAAACCACTACACTCATCACATGTTATTTGATAAACTTTGACATCATCAAGTGTGACCTTGAATAAGGGTTTCCATAAAGGTGATGCTCAAATACATTATAACACATGGGGACTCAGTGTGAGTGATGTAGATGGGATCTACCCCTCTTATAGGATATTGATATCTAGACAACATAATAAGCGAGACTGAGAAATGAATGGACATACTCATGTGACTCAATATGTGTAATTTGAGCTCACATTCTTCTCAGAAAGTATGGTCTAGTTCAAGGAACATGGATTGAACGTTGATAGGATTACAATTTCATGCCTCGAGTTCAATTTGGATATCAGAGACAAAGGAACTATATGATCATGGTAACACTAATCTTGTATTGTAGGTTGAAGTTGTTCTCCATATTTCCAAATTACTTGGGTAGCAATGATGTGTTGCTAGATACCTCTCATTACTTGTGATGTCGTAAGTTGGTTATGGACTTTCACTACCAATGTCAATTGGTACCTATAGGGTCACACACATAGGATACACTTGGAAAAGGATTTTATTCATGGATGATGTTTAACTTGATTATTAAAGTGTTTAGATATTCAATTTAAACCAAAATGGAAGAGAATTGACTGACTAGACTATGAACCGATAAATTCAAGTGTTGAACTGATCAATTCAAGTGTGAAATCAATTTAAACTACATTGGTTGAACATTGTCTAAACTAGGACATGAACCGACCGGTTCATGGTCTTAAATGACATGTTCAACTTGTGATCCACCCGGTTCAATGATAAATATGATAAGATCAAGGATTGATGTTAATGTCATGTTGTGCATTAGCCAAATATTAATTTCCAATATAATTTCTATTGGGAAACATAGTGAAATGACAGGTTCAAGTGTTGAACCGATCGTCTCAAATTTGAACCAACTGGTTTAGATGTGAACTAACCAATTCAATGTTCACAGGTTCTGGAAAATTCATAAAAATCAATGTATTCAACTCCTGCTCAGACTAGAAGTCCTAACCTTGACCCTTCTATAAATAGAGGGGTAGTGGAGACCTTCCAGATACACAAAAGTCTCTATGAAAATTGTTGTCTCATCTCTAGTTTTGGTGACGAAGAGAGTCGAGCAAGTCCTACCCATCAAAGGGAGGGATAGAAAGGGAGAGACAACTTAGAGAACAAGTCGGTGCTAGCAGGATGACTAGAAGGGAAAACTTCTTCTTATAAGTTCATCTAGAATGACATGAGTTTCTTGTGGTCCACGTGGAGTACTATAGAGGCTAGGAGGTTATTTCCACCTACTAGGAGGATACAAACAACCATTGTCGGTGGTGATCAACCAAGAAGCCCCTGATGTTATTGTCCAGGTGCAACTTCAAGAAAGTCGCACACTACTTCAAGGGATTGTTAGTGGACTTAATCTAGGATCAGGTATAAACCATGCAGCCCTCCTTTCTATTACATAGTTGTTGATGCAATTTGTTGTCTAAGGGAAATATGACAATAAAATTTTTATTTCCGTTTCCTTATCTGATGACAATATTTCCCTATAGTGGTATCAAAGTCATGTCAATTTACTATTCTTTGGGATTTAATCGATGTGATCGGATTTTGGTTTTATCATTTATTTATTGCATACCATCTGAATATTAAATAATTAATGTGAATATCTGATTAAATACCACATATGACCTCAACTATATATATATATATATATATATATATATATATATATATATATATATAGAATTTGTGTTTAATGCCCGCATGGGTAGATTAGCGGAGCTACCCATTTCAGAAAATGCGGTGGCACGGTTACTAAATATTGGAAAAAAGTAAGGACATGCTAGTACATTAAAGAAGAAAATAACATACCAATCTCCACCTAAAAACCCCATTTCTACCTTCTTCCCACTCCAAAACTCCTGAATTCGTCGACCTTACTCTCCATTGCTGACCCCCAACTACCAAATTCTTCGGTCTGTGGTCTGCATTCCCCTACATTTGGGCGATTTAGTCTACATTTGTGATGTCGTGTATGCCATTCTTCTCCATTGTAGCATTTGCCACTGTTTCTACCACTGCTGCTTTAGCCAGTCTCTGTCGCTGAGATCAAAATGGGGAGAACAAAGGTAAAAGCAAGGAAGGTGCCAAGTAAGGGAAGCAAAAATGTAACAGAAAGTGAAGTATAGTAAGAAAGAACTATGATGTTGTGGACAACATGGTAGAAGAGGTATTTGTAGACATAGTGCAAGGAGATGAAATGGAGAAGAGTGTTGAAGAGCACAACGAACATGTTATGATGAGAAAAGCAAAGAAAGGTAAGAAGAAGAAAGACAGTAGTAAGAAGACTAACACTGTCCAGAAGCCTACTGGAGATGACGACACATCAAGGGAGAAAGATGTGGATGACGTTACTGAGAAATGGTTAGCTGCAGTGCGTGAAGAGAATGAAGAGCCAGAAATAGAAGACGCTGAAGGAGAAATATCTATAGTGAAAGAGAAAAGTTCTGGAGAAGAAGTGGTTGCTGAAGGTCTAAATGAAGAAATAGGAGTTGAAGAGGAAGTGGTTGCTAAAGGTCAGAATGAAGAACTTAAACTTGATGAAGCAAAAGATTGCAAAGTAAAGCAGAAGAAAAATTTGGAGCAGAAAACCAAACAAAAAGGCAAAGCAAAGATTGCAGGAGAAGATAATATTGTTTATTTTTATACTTGTATATGAAAGTGTAACTTGTTGGACTAAAGAGTAACAGTACTAACAATAGAGTAACTTGTAGCAACCTAAGAGTATTTATGAGTATATAAATAGTAACTAAATCAACTATGAAGTAACTTGGTTAACAGAAAACATATCTATATGAAGTGGAAAGTAACTTTGAAAACAAAAAAATATCTCATACAATAGAAGAGTATCAACCACAATACGAAGGTAATTTGGCTAACAAAAAAGTAACATTATGAAAATATATACTTCCTCTATATATTAGTAGGTGTAAAATGTTAACAAAAAAGTATCCGTATGGAATAAAGAGTAACAATGTCAAAACAAAAATATGCATATGTGCTTGAAAGTAATATTGTGGACTACCAAAAAGATATTTATACTTTACTCGATATATTTATATACATTTATGTTAGCATAACCACTCTAATACTCCACACACTCACCTTATCTACAAATGATAACTAAAAAGTAAATTTACTGAATACAATGTAACTCTGAAAAATGAATACTAACTCTGAAAGTAAAAAAATAACTATGTGAAAACAAGAGTAATTGTGACAGATAGAGAGTAACATGTTGAACTGAAAAAGTAACACTGAAATCTAGAAAGTAACTAGACAAATTAACACAAACTTTTTGATATAGTTATAGGTACACAAAAGCTTTTCCATATATGCTACATAAAAAGTTACAACAACATACAAAAAACATGTTGTTTAGCACAAATCAAATGAGGATGATGAAGTCAACCGCATTTGTAAATCTGATAGCCATGCCTCATCTTACTGTAGATGTAACTCTTTTAGAAGATTTGATAGAGAGATATGTTGAAGATGACAAATTCATGTTAGCACCATGTTTTGAGGCAAGGATGACTGTAGACGATGTAGGGGTGATACTAGGTTTTCCTAGTAAAGGTATGGATATAGTTCCACAAAAGAAATCACAGATTGTAAAAAAAATATGGGAGGATTTTGCTAATGGAACAAAAGGGCAAGATAAAGTTGGTGAAAGTAGTAAGAAAATAAGAGAGAAGGATGTGTTAAGAAATGAATACTTGGGTAAACTTTGGCAGGAATTTGCAAAGAACGACTCTGAAGAAAACTACCACAATATGTGTCGTACATGGATGTTGCACTTGTTAGAAACATTCCTTTTACCGGTCACCAGCTATTGTGCCCCCAATTACCTTCTACACTATTTGGATGATGTAACTGCTACAGGGCAGTTAAACTGGGCAAAGTTAGTCCACGACAGCATATTCAAGAGAATGAAAGTTTTAAGTGAGAATATAAGGATGAGGGGAAGAGGGGAAACCAGCAAAAGCACACTCTACACAACTGGATGTGTAATGTGCTTGTGTGTAAGTGACACATTGCATAGTTTATTTGGTTACATTAAAGTACCATATATGAACATTTAAAACTCTAATTTATACTTTTCTTGTCAACACAGGTCTGGGCTTATGAGTTAATAGGGATAGCATAACCTACATTCCTTGAGACAAAACCACAGATAAAGAGATGGGCAACTCCTATTAAGAGGGTGAAGGATTTTGAATGTTTGGACAATGAAAATGTAAGAATCAGTGTGGTTAAAGTGAAAATAAATATACAAATTAATATAAGATTTTTATGATAAATTTTGTGCACAAGTTTCTACAGTGTTGAAGAAGGATGACAATGATGATTGGGAAGCTACAAAGGCAGTGAAAGATTTGCCTTATTATCTCACAGCAAATAAATCCAGGAGCAAGGCAGTTAGTAACAAGTTACTTACATCAACTAACACAAGCAGAGAAGTCTCATAAAGCTTGGAGAATAGAGTATTGATTCTTGAGGACGAGTTGAGACTGCAGAAGGAAACATGCATTAGAATTACCCTAGAAGCTTTTACTGCTTTAAGAGAAGAAAATGAGCAGTTGAAGAAAAGACTGGAGGAAGTTGAAGTTGAAAATAGATTGCTAAGGAGGAATGATGACAATGACAAGCATGTACAATATGCAGCTACACCAACTCCCAATTTCATTCACAATGAAAGTTGGGATTCAGATTATTTAAGTGTAATTAGACAGAGGACGCAGGATCTGAGGAAAAGGTTGTTGGAAATGGACCAACATGGACCTATAGAAGAAACACCAAGATTGAACACACTTTGACTAAGGCGAAATGTAGTGGAGAAAAGCCATAAGAAAGATTCAGAGAAAGTGCAAGATGATAACAAAGACAAATAAGTAGAACCCAAATGACAGAAAATGTCCCACAACATTCAAAGAAAGTAGAAGAAGATCAAGATGAAGAAACGAAAGAACCAACACAAGATGAAATGGAAAAAGATCCATCTGAAGAAGATCCAGCTGAAGAAAAAGACCCAGGAGAAAAAGAAGAACTAGCAGATAAAAAAGAGCCAGCAGAAGATGTAATGGAAAACATAATGATGGATATAGACATTGAAGCTTGAGTGAATGTAAAGGAGATAAATTCTAGTGAATTTGAGAAGAGAACAACTAAAATGTTGAGAAAGAGGAAGAGGAAGATGCAGACGGGCATTGGGAGCATAGAGGAAAATATCAAGATAAGAAGGCATGCACAGGTAAAAAAATTTTTGTAATGTTTCTCGTTCCATCAATGAAGCAACTTTCTGAGCTGAAAAGTAAAATATGTCATTCGTAAAGTAACTATGTTAATAGAAAAAGTAACTGTGATAATGATAGAGTAATATTATGGAATGTAAAGTAATATTATGGACTAAATAGTAGAGTAACTGTAAGAATATATGTCTTTTACATAGACTACTAACCAAATTTAGACTCCAAAAATAGCAAAAGAATTCAACATTCGTAGGATTCGAGCACTTCAAAACAAAGGAAATGAAAGAGGATGTACAAGAATTTATTGAGAACATTGATGAAGTGTAAGTATATACTTTTTAAAGTTCGATGAGTCACATGTTTATTATAAATTAGTTGATCAATCCATAAATTTTTTTCTCACATCTTCAGTATGAATTCTTTTGAAAACATTTAAACATGCACAGGTCAAGAAGAGAATGGATTTTTGGAAAGGAAACATGGTGCACGGGAAAGGACTTATCAGTGTTGTTGTTTAAAGATAAGATGATGCAGTCAACTGTAAGAAATGGAATAGTAAGCATTTATCACGAAATTATGGATGGCTAATTGATGCTTGTGCATTTTCAGATAATGGATTTCTTTGTATAAATGTTGAAAGAAACAACAAGCAAAAAGAGGAAGAAGGGACTTGATGCGATGATTTTGAGTCGCATTTATAGACCTGTTTTATATGTGGTTTATGCTTTAATTAGTCATTTCTATGGTTAATATCGCATAATTCATCCATTTTGGTCTTTGCCATCATTTTATGTCAAATCTCCTTAGTTTTATCATTTTGAGCATTAATTATCACATTATTATTATTTTTGTGGATTTATTTGATCTTGTCTTTGAATTTCAGAACAAACGAGTATTTGCTTCCGTCGATACCATCGACAAGGCCGCAGGTTGCCAGCCGAAAGGAGCAGGAAAGAGTCGATACCATCGACGCTAATGTCGATGGTATTGAGACGTCTTCAGATTGCTGGCAAAGGAGCAATCGATAGTATCGACACCAAGTCGATACCATCGACACATGGAGGCTACAGCGTCGCAAAACGACAGAACCGACGCCAAAAAGGGAGTCGATACCATCGACCCGAGTCGATGGTATCGAGATGATGTCGGGCGCGACAAAGGAAGGGTTTGCAGCCAGCCGCTACTGTAGCGGGTCGATACCATCGACTCGCGTCGATGGTATCGACGCCGTAGGAAATGAGTTTGCTTTCTAATGATCTCAATCGGACGGTTGGAGTTAATTAGTGACCTAATTAGGGACTTATACCTAAGGACGGCCACCCAGACGGAAAGGAGATCGGATTAGCCATTGCACAAGTGCCGAGGAGGGAGAAAAAGGAGAACGGAGGCCAGAAGTTCATACCAGTCAATCCGGACACTTCCGAAGACGGATTCACCACCGAGAGGCGGGAAAGCACGTGTTCTACGCAAAGAATCGATCGGTTCTTCTCCGTTCAGGGGTTTTCCCTTTCAATTCACGTTTTTTCATATGATTTCCCCTATTTCTTCCATGTACTTGTGTGAGATGAACATGCGGGGCTAATCCCCTTCATCTTTAGGACTGGGAGTAGCCTGGGAATTCATTGTATGACAGTTTTATAATAGTAATTCATATTTTCTCTCTTAAATCCGTGGTATAGCTTTGTTTTCTCCATATATTGTTATGCTTGATCACCATAATAATATCCTAACGCCCTCAATCACTTCGACAGAAGGATTAACGGCTGAAAAGAGACGAAACCTACATTAATCGATAAATCCCTTGAACAAGGTGGTGTAAAATTAATAGTGGATATTGAGAGATCGTTTGTAATGCACTTAGTTTAGGGAATAGGTTACTACGATGGTGGAACCGACCTAAACCTAAGTAGTGAATTGCACCACGACAGTGGGCAATTCTGTTTTCAGCCCACTACCCGGATAGAGAGAGAAGATTGAGGACTTATATAAAATCTAATACAATGAATACCCGCAATGAAACCGCAATCCTAAAGATTCCTTTTGAATTGATTAAATTAACCTTTAATCGATTGTTTGCTTTGTTTTATTTTTATTTTCTTTTAATTTTGACAACAAACCCCAATATTCGGCTTAGCTGATCGCAAATAGTTAGTAGGAGTCTCTGACAATTCTGAGTATCCCTGTGTTCGACTCGGGCCTCAAAAAGGCTTGTACTACTCGACGCGTATACTTGTGTTTTTAGCGCGTAGTAAAATACACGTCAAGTTTTTGGCGCCGTTGCCGGGGATACGGCGATTGTTGGCACTTCGAGTGCTACGAGAGGCCACTCTAGGCCAATTTTTTTATTTAGATTGAAACAACTTCAAATATTTTTAATTTGTTTGATAATTTGAATACTCGTCATAGCACTGTATTGAACTCGAATTTTCTCATTTCAGGTACTGTGTATGGTGCAGACGCGTAGTACTGACTACGCGGAATGCGCACTCGAGGTTCCATTTTCGGGACCTGAGGACGAGGAGCATTCCGAGCAAGAGTACCAAGAAGAGGTAGATTCTGAATCTGAACCAGAAGAGATGGTCGAGCCACAGACCATATGGGAGAAGATCAAAGCTTCTTCCTCATCAGCTTCAAAGGGGCCTATAAAGAAGCAGGCGATCAACATACCGACATATAAGATCGATCCAGCATTGATTAATTTGGTGAAATCAAATGCGTTTCATGGGCTGAAGAATGAGGATCCTGTTGCACACATCAGCCAGTTCTTTAAAAACTGCGACATGGTAAAAATAGATAGGTTTCCACAAGATGCATTGTATCTCAAGCTTTTCCCAAGTTCCTTGGCGGGAGCAGCAAGAGAGTGGCTACATAATCTAGACGATGAGTTCATGGAGTCTTGGGACCATATGGTGGAGGTCTTCTTTGAGAGGTTCTTCCCTCCTGAGAAGACTAACGACATGATCCGGAAGATTCATAATTTCAACCAACAGGCTGGTGAAACATATTCTGAGACCTGGGAGCGATTCCAGGTTATGTTGAGGAGGTATCTGCATCACGGGTTGGACAAGGAAACACAGGTGAAAATCTTCTATTTTTCTCTCTCCGAGCATGATAGGAGTAATCTGGATTCAGCCGGGTCGAGATTTTTTCTAAACAACACAGACACTAGATGCTGGGAAATACTCAAGAACATGGCTAGAAAGCAATCTTGGGGAGAAAGAGAGAGAGGCCCAGTTGAGCAAGCACGAGTTGCCAGTGAATCAAAGGCAATGAGAGAGCTGAATGAGAAGATGGATCTTCTCGCAAAGAAGTTACTGCAAAAGGAAGATAATGAGTCCGAGGATGAGGCTCAAGTCAAGTACATGAGACAACAGCAAGGGTATAGGAACAATGACTACTCATGGAGAAAGGACAAAAAGTTCTCATGGAAGGATCCGGACAATTTTCTGCAGGATCCGGAAGCCAAAACCGCGCCGGCTGCAGAAGACAAGAGCACGGAGTTGCTCAATCAGGTCATCAAGCAAAATCAAGAGTTAATGAATACATTTGGGCAGCAAATCAAGCAACAAGGAGAATATATGAATCAATTTGGGCAGACATTGCAGAGCCATGGGGCTCAAATGAGGACCATAGAGACATCCATGGCGCAGATGGCAGCCGAAATAGCTAGTTTGAAGAAACCGGCACATCTGGGTTTTCTGGGGAATACCAATGTTCCCGGGGGAAACCAGCAAGCTAAGGCTATTCTACTGAGAAGCGGTAAGAAAGTGTTGAATCCAAGAACTGATGAAACAAGCACACCGCGAGATGAAGTTGAAGGTGAAACCAATGTGGAGTAGCCCACACCAGTCTCAGGGCAAGTTGAAGACATAGCAGTGGAGAGTACTCAAGAACAGGATGCTGAGGAGGAACCGTAGAAAAAGACGCCTTATGTGCCACCTCATCAAAGGACACAAGCTGTTTCGGTCCCTTATCCAAATAGTGTGAAGGCAAGGAAGGTAGATGCACAGTTCAAGAAGTTCCTGGACAGTTTTAGGAAGCTTTCAGTCAATATCCCCTTACTGGAAGCCATTGAGCAAATCCCTTCATACGGGAAGTTTCTAAAAAATGTTATTACCAAGAAGAGGAAAATACTAGATACTGAGGTCGTTGTGCTAAAGGAGAAAGTGAGTGCCTTCATTATGGGCACTTTTCCGCCAAAGAGACAGGATCCAGGGTGTTTCAACATTTCTTGTTATATCGGGAAGTGTAAATTTGGAGAAGCATTGTGTGATTCAGGGGCAAGCATCAACTTGATGCCCCTTTCGACATTTAAAAAGTTGGGACTAAAGGAGTCACGGCCGAGCAATATGACTATTCAATTGGACGACAACTCTGTGGTGAAGCCATATGGAATCTGTGAAGACGTCTTAGTAAAGGTGGATAGATTTGTCTTTCCGGCTGATTTTGTAGTTATGGAGATGCAGGATGAGCATGGCAACGAGTTGTTACTTGGACGTCCCTTCCAAGCTACAGCCGACATGATCTTAGAGATGGGGAGAGGTCACTTGACCTTGGGCATAGCAGATGACCGCTTTGAGATGGTCATGCCTTCTAGCACTGCGTCATCTAAAGCAAAAGAACAATGTAATATGGTGAAACATCTGGATTGCAATATTTCACTCTGCCTTGGAAAACCATTTCTGGACATGGCTCATGTGATGAGCAAGGTGGACAATGGAACCTTAGCTGTAGATATCATGGAGCAGACTAAGTTAGTTTCTTTGTGTAAAGCGGTGGGATTTCCGAATGATGAGAATGAGGACATTCCACCTTCTTGGGAGGATGATGCAATTGCTATTTCTATTGTTGATGCATATCCGGAACTACCACTGGAGGCTTCTTTGTTGAATATTACATATGATTGGATGCGGAGTAAATCACTCAAGGAGTGTGCTAAAATGCTTCAGATGCTTCCATGCTGCTATGCGAGGCACTATGAAGATTTAGGTGCACTTCCCTCACCGCTGCAATCATCTCTTATCAGCCCGCCGGATTTGGAATTAAAGCCGCTACCCCCGCATCTCAAGTATGTCTTTCTAGCTGAGAAAGACAAGTTACCGGTGATCGTTTCTGCTTATTTGAGTGTAGAAGAGGAGGAGCAACTGTTGATAGTGCTGAAAAACCACCGAGGAGCTTTTGGGTGGTCCGTTGCAGACATCAAGGGGATTTCCCCTACTCTATGTCAGCACAAGATTCGGCTCGAGGAGGGAGCCAAGCCAGTGATCCAGCCTCAGAGACGTCTAAATCCGAGCATGATGGAGGTGGTGAAGAAAGAGGTCATTAAACTTCTCGCTGCAGGGATTATCTATGCCATATCAGACTCGACATGGGTGAGTCCCACACAGGTAGTCCCTAAGAAGGGGGGAATTACTGTCACTCAAAATTTATTGAATCAAATTGTCACCACCCGATTGGTAACCGGGTGGCGAGTTTGTATTGACTACCATCGTTTGAATGCTGCCACACTTAAGGATCATTTTCCTTTACCATTTATTGATCAAATTTTAGAACGTCTTGCCGGGCGATCGCACTTTTGTTTTCTAGACGGGTACTCGGGATACAACCAGATCTCGATTGATCCTTTGGATCAAGAGAAATCTACGTTCACTTGTCCCTATGGGACTTTTTCTTACCGTCGAATGCGTTTGGTTTATGCAATGCACCGACGACGTTTCGACGCTGTATGCTCGTCATATTTTCTGACATGGTAGAGCGCTGTCTCGGGGTTTTTATGGATGACTCTCGGTTTATGGTGCATCGTTTGATGAATGTCTCTATAACCTAGACAAAGTGTTGCAGTGTTGTGAGGACACACACTTGGTCCTTAACTGGGAGAAATGTCACATGATGGTGACAGAGGGAATAGTGCTAGGATACAAGGTGTCTAGCAAAGGTCTTGAGGTGGACCCAGTGAAAATTGAGGTCATTTCCAAGTTGCCCCCACCAAATTCTGTAAAAGGGGTGAGAAGTTTTCTGGGACACGCCGGGTTCTATCGGCGATTTATAAAGGATTTTTCTAAAATTGAAAAACCTTTATCCGAACTTTTGGAGAAAGATGCGGTTTTCAATTTCAATGATAAGTGTCTACATGCATTCGATGTTTTGAAAGAAAAATTGATTTCTGCCCCGGTTGTTCAAACGCCGGATTGGACAAAACCTTTCGAATTAATGTGTGACGCTTCGGATTTTGCGGTAGGAGCCATATTGGGGCAACGGGTAGATAATAAGCCGCTGTGATTTTCTATGCTTCAAAAACTCTGAATGATGCTCAATTGAATTATAAAACTATTGAAAAAGAATTACTCGCCGTTGTGTTTGCTTTCGAAAAATTCCGGCAGTATTTAGTTGGATCTAAAGTAGTTGTATGGACTGACCATGCTGCAATAAAATACTTGATGGAGAAAAAAGATGCAAAGCCTAGACTCATTAGGTGGATTTTTCTCTTACAGGAATTTGACATTGAAATCAAGGATAAATCTGGGATTGAGAATGTAGTGGCTGATCATTTGTCTAGGTTAGAAAGGGTGGATGAAAAAGATTTACATATACCCATAATCGAGACGTTTCCGGATGAACAACTTTTGAAAATTAACTCTAAAGAGCCTTGGTTCGCTGAAATTGTAAATTATTTAGCTTGCGGGATCATCCCGGAAGATTGGTCATATCAGGAGAAGAAGATATTTTTTCATTCTTTGAGATACTATTTTTGGGATGATCCAATTCTTCTTAAGCAATACAGGGATGGTATTTTACACAGGTGTGTGCCTAAAGTGGAGTACGAGAGTGTTCTCCATCATTGCCATGCATCACCTACGGGAGGACACCATGCCAGCTCGCGAACGACAGCTAAAGTTTTGGAAAGTGGCCTTTATTGGCCAACTTTGTTTCGGGATGCCTATGATTTTGTGAGGCAATGTGATCCTTGTCAGCGAGCAGGTAATATTTTGAAGTGACAGGAGATGCCCCTGAATGTATTTCACGAAGTTGAGGTATTTGATTTGTGGGGCATAGATTTCATGGGACCCTTTGTGTCCTCGAACTCCAATTTATATATCATGTTAGCAGTTGATTATGTGTCGATGTGGGTGGAAGCAATTCCCACAAGGACTAATGATTCCACTGTAGTGTGCAGGTTTGTGAAGGAGAATATTTTTTGTAGGTTTGGGATACCCCGAATGATAATCAGTGATGGGGGTACACATTTCAAGAATCAGAAGTTCTCGACATTATTGAAGAAATATGGGGTCAAGCACAACATTGTCACCCCATATCATCCGCAGACTCAAGGCCAAGTGGAGGTCTCCAACCGTAAGATTAAGAAGATTCTAGAGAGAACGGTGGCATCCACGAGGAAGAACTGGAGTGTCCTACTACCGGATGCACTGTGGGCGTACAGAACGGCCTACAAAACACCTATAGGCACCACGCCTTTTAGGTTGGCGTATGGCCGGGCTTGTCACCTACCGGTGGAGTTGGAGCACAAGGCCCATTGGGCGCTTAGAAGGCTAAATCTAAGTTATGATGAAGCTGGGAGGAAGAGAATGTTCGAATTGAATGAGTTGGATGAGTTACAGATGACGGCATATGAGAATTCCCGGATATACAAGGAGCGCACAAAACTAATCCACGATCGCCACATCGAGTTGCGCACGTTTAAGAAAGGAGATAGCATTTTTTTGTTCAACTCCCGACTCAAGTTGCATCCCGAGAAGCTCAAATCCCGGTGGAGTGGACCGTTCGTGGTGGAAGAGGTCAAACCACATGGCGCGATTTTAGTGCGTGATGGTGATACCACGTTCTTGGTAAATGGACAGAGGCTGAAGCTATATTTTGGTGAGAATTACAAGAGGAAGGTGAATGAGGTTAAACTCATTGCACTTTTGGATGAATGAGATGCCCGGAAGTCGTCTAGCCTAAGACGTTAAAAAAGGGCGCTTGTTGGGAGGCAACCCAACCATCGGTACATTAGGATAGTTTCATTATAATCGTAGGTTGCTTTATTTTTGTTCAATTTTTAGTATAAAGAAGATACCTTGATCTGTTTGTTCATTGTGCAGGCTGAGGCAGAGTCAATACCATCGACACCCTCGTCGATGGTATCGACAAGGGTACAGGTTGAAGACTACAGATTTCGTTCTGAGTCGATACCATCGATGACCTCGTCGATGGTATCGACATACCTGTAGGTGGTCGAGAAGGTAACGTCGATAGTATCGACATAGGCGTCGATACCATCGAGATCTCTGGAGAAGTTCAGATTGATTTGTCTTAGTCAACTCGATACCATCGACGGCCTCGTCGATGGTATCGACATGGTTCCAGGTTGAAATGAAAAAAAGCGGTGTCGCAATGAAGCCAAGTCGATACTATCGACACCTGTCGATGGTATCGACCATCCATGTCACCGATCCGAGCAAAGAAAGCGACGACGATCGCAGCTTCCTCGTCATCGATCTAGGTGCAGCGTCGATACCATCGACCCAAGTCGATGGTATCGACACAACAGCGATCCGGGTCACAAGATCCAGTAATCGATGACCGTCGATACCAGTGAGGGGTGGATAGCATCGACCCAAGTCGATACCATCGACTCGCGTCGATAGTATCGATGGGCTAACAGTAGCGCCGGCCAAGTCTATTTAAGGAGAACCAATACGTCATTTGACGTCACACCTTCAGAGTGATCTCCTCCCTTTGCGCCGAGCACTCCCCCGAGCCATCCAAGAGTGAAGAACAGCATCACGGAGCGAAGATCTTCCCCAAGCGGAGATTCATATCTCCATTATGCATCGTGATCTCTCTTTTTAATCCCTTTCTCATCGTCAACATGGCTCACGTCGCTGGAGCATCTTCTTCACATGCGGACCCGGAGGAGATTCAGGAGTTTGTGCCACCTCCTCCCGGGTCGGTTGCACGGCCGCGCATGATGCATCCTTCCACAGAGGTGAAGAAGATCTATGAGGAGATCTTAAAAAGGAAGATCGAACCCACCCGGTATGTGGACCGGGAAATGATCCGAGACCTCGGATTCGAGGCCAATCTTGCCTATGTTCTGCAGGGGCAGGCGAAACATACAAGCAGGAGGCCCGATGAGTTACAGTACCATGCAGATGGCCAGCCAATTTTCGGCGAGTGGCCAACCTACAAAGAGTTGGTGGCGGAGTTCATGGCGTCACTTGACGTCTGCGTCGTGCCCAACGGCATCGTCGCCACCGACTGTGAATGGATAAAGGGCCGGGTGTCTTTCCGGCTGTACAACCATGACTATACTTTCACGCTTCGCCAATTCAACAGGATATTCAATTGGATGCATTCTCCATACGACCACCGGCGGCCGGATAACCACACCAACTAAGACGCTCTCTTCTCCGAGTTGGTGACGGTGCCACAAGGGAGGTCGGTGAGCTACCACAATGCTGCGGTAGCCGACTTCGAGCACTCGTTTGTTCGGGTATTGCACCGGATGTTGAGTTCCACCATCTTTGCTCGAAGTGATCTGGCGCTAAGCAAATTTCAGGAGACGGATCTTTTCTTCTTATATCAGCTCCTGAAGCGCCAAGAATGCAACTGGGGTGCATTCTTTCTACAACGAGTGTTGGCGGTGAAGAGGAGCACGAGAAAAGCCCCGATTCATTTTGGGGGGCTTGTCACCAAGGTATCCCTCTACTTGGGCTTGAATCTCGATCAGCTGACTCCTCTTTCTACGAGAAGCAAGGTCAACTTGCAACATATACACCGAGCCAATCTCGTTCTTCTCCGAGCTGGCATGGCTTTTGCGCATTGCCACGTAAATCAAGTGTACCAGGAGTGCGCGCTGCCGGATCCCATCTTCAACATCGCGGGCACACAACATTTCAGATGGCCAATCATAGCCATCGACTCCGATGATGAAGAAGGCGGTAATGACGGCGGTGACGACGGATAGGACGACGAGGCTGAGGAGGAAGAAGAGGCATTTACACCTCTTCGAGCACGAGTAGCACCCCAGAAGCGTCCTCAGATGCATCCAGGTGCGTCTTCATCATCACAGCCTACGCCGCCATCACCACAGCCCTCGCAGCCTAGCGAGGATGCATATTCCATGCAAGGCATGTACAGCATGCTCCAAGATATTCAGCAGACGCAACACAGCCACACTGCTGCGTATGTCGGTATTCAAGATACCACCAACCGGCTTTTTGTCAACCAGCAGGCGATCTTCGAGAATGAACGCCTTCTTTTCGCAAATCAAGAGAACATCCATGATCGGCTGCATAGGATGGAGCAGCAGCAGCAGCCGTTTTACGATCATTACTGGAGCCAGACTTATTTTGGGGGGTATCCACAGCCTCCTCCGATGCCCCAGTATGATCCGACTTTTCAGGGGCAATACCCGTCTTGGGACCCCACGACGCCGCAATACCCGCCTCCACCACCACAAGAATGATCGGGTATCCCTGTTCCAATATTTAAGTTTGTTTTTGACTATGAGGTCATAGTCGAATTCAAGCTTAGGGGGGTAGTTGGAACAGCTCTATCTTTTATCATTTTCAGTTTTTAGTGTTATTGCTTTTGTTCTCTTGTTATTTGTTTTCTTGCAATTTTAGCTTTTGTAGGATCCACATGCTATCTAGTGTAATTGTGGATGTCATAAAAGTTGTGTCATCTTGTTGTTAGTGCATGGGAAATTCAAGGGAAATTTGAAAATTTTGTGTCTTTGGATAGCTTGTTTTGTTTTGACCTTGGGAACACATCCTATGAAAATGATTGATTATGTCAACTTTAAAACAGCATTTCATACCTGTACTCCTAATGATTCATGAAAGTGGACGGAAATGGTTGTTTGAGCCTAACCTAACCAAATGGTAATGAGACTTTAATTGGATATAAGAGAGAGAACCTTCTAAACTACTACACAGGTCAGTAAGGAGGGACACATAATATCTTTCGAAGGTTCAGTCATCTAGTCTTGTGATCGTTCCACTTCATTTTTCTATAATCCACCTAAGAATTGGAAGTAAAGTGCAGTTTTAATTCCTTTTTGTGTGCATAGCATTTAGATAGGACTTGCATTGGTATTTTCCATATGTTGCATAAAAAGAAAGAAAAAATATATAGTGAATATGCACATTACCTTTAGGTGCATGCCATGTAGTCGCATTCATGATTTTCATGCATAAAGTATATCATGTATCTCAATTTTTCCCAATGGTGAATTAAATTGTTCCATACTTTCTAAATAGTGAAAAAAAAATTTCTGAGTATGCAGGAAATAGCCCAATAAAATTATCTTTGAGCAATTATGGATATGTGGGCTAAAAAAAAAGTTGAAAATCTGCAATATAAAAAAAAGGAAAAGAAAAAGAATTTAGAAGAAAGTGAAATAAGGAGAAAGGAACGTAATATCACTTGCTTTTCAGGATAATTGAGTACATGATGTAGCTTGACTAGATATCCATCTCATTTTGAGGCGGATGGTTAGTGCATGCATCAATTCATCCAATTTTAGGCATTAGGGCATTTCTAATGTGCATTTGCATCATATAGGACATTTTTGTATTATGCATGTTGAAACTGTACAATACTTCCACTTTCTTCTATGAGCTACCCATTTTCATCCACTCGTTGCTCAGATTGGTAGGCCACCGCGAATTTCTCCTCACTAATGAATATCAGGAGAACTGCTTCCATGTAGATGGTAGTTAGGGCGAGCAACGTAGTATAGGCGATCACAAGATACACCAATGCTGAATCGGTGATTTTATTATGTTAACTTCCTTATGTGATAGTGTTCATCGGTTAGGAGGTTAATTTCTTTTATTGATGATTACTGTCACCTTTAGGGTAATTACTATTCTATGGTTAGAGAAGGCCGGTTTGTGAATGTTCAGTGGGAGTCATATGGGATGTTGGGTTGGTGTGTTGTTTTTCAGTTGACATTTGCAAATCTATTCTAAGGATTAGTTGCTCGAGGGCAAGCAATGTTCAAGCTTAGGGGAGTTTGATGCGATGATTTTGAGTCGCATTTATAGACCTATTTTATATGTGGTTTAAGATTTAATTAGTCATTTCTATGGTTAATATCGCATAATTCATCCATTTTGGTCTTTGCCATCATTTTATGTCAAATCTCCTTAGTTTTATCATTTTGAGCATTAATTATCACATTATTATTATTTGTGTGGATTTATTTGATCTTGTCTTTGAATTTTAGAACAAACGAGTATTTGCTTCCGTCGATACCATCGACAAGACTGCAGGTTGACAGCCGAAAGGAGCAGGAAAGAGTCGATACCATCGACGCTAATGTCGATGGTATCGAGACGTCTTCAGATTGCTGGCGAAGGAGCAGTCGATAGTATCGACACCAAGTTGATACCATCGACACATGGAGGCTACAACGTCGCAAAATGACAGAACCGACGCCAAAAAGGGAGTCGATACCATCGACCCGAGTCAATGGTATCGAGATGATGTCGGGCGCGACAAAGGAAGGGTTTGCAGCCAGCCGCTACTGTAGCGGGTCGATACCATCGACTCGCGTCGATGATATCGACGCCGTAGGATATGAGTTTGCTTTCTAATGATCTCAATCGGACGGTTGGAGTTAATTAGCGACCTAATTAGGGACTTATACCTAAGGACGGCCGCCCAGACGGAAAGGAGATCGGATTAGCCATTGCACAAGTGCCGAGGAGGGAGAAAAAGGAGAACGGAGGCCAGAAGTTCATACCAGTCAATCCGGACGCTACCGAAGACGGATTTCACCACCGAGAGGCGGGAAAGCACGTGTTCTACGCAAAGAATTGATCGGTTCTTCTCCGTTCAGGGGTTTTCCCTTTCAATTCACGTTTTTTCATATGATTTCCCCTATTTCTTCCATGTACTTGTGTGAGATGAACATGCGGGGCTAATCCCCTTCATCTTTAGGACCGGGAGTAGCCCAGGATTTCATTGTATGACAGTTTTATAATAGTAATTCATATTTTCTCTCTTAAATCCGTGGTATAGCTTCGTTTTCTCCATATATTGTTATGCTTGATCACCATAATAATAACCTAACGCCCTCAATCACTTCGACAGAAGGATTAACGGCTGAAAAGAGACGAAACCTACATTAATCGATAAATCCCTTGAACAAGGTGGTGTAAAATTAATAGTGGATACTGAGAGATCGTTCGTAATGCACTTAGTTTAGGGAATAGGTTAGTACGACGGTGGAACCGACCTAAACCTAAGTAGTGAATTGCACCACGACAGTGGGCAATTCTGTTTTCAGGACACTACCCAGATAGAGAGAGAAGATTGAGGACTTATATAAAATCTAATACAATGAATACCCGCGGTGAAACCGCAATCCTAAAGATTCCTTTTGAATTGATTAAATTAACCTTTAATCGATTGTTTACTTTGTTTTATTTTTATTTTCTTTTAATTTTGACAACAAACCCCAATTTGTTATTCGTCTTAGCTAATCGCAAATAGTTAGTAGGAGTCTCTGACAATTCTGAGTATCCCTCTGTTCGACTCGGGCCTCACAAAGGCCTGTACTACTCGATGCGTATACTTCCGTTTTTAGCGCGTAGTAAAATACACATCAGGACTGCTTTCATGGCATTGCTTGAGCACTTATGCTCCGGTAATACAAACAGACTATCACACTAGATTACATTTATTTAACAAAACCACTCAAGGTTACAACAAAGTAATTCACAATATTGTTTTTACAGCAAAAGCTAGACATGATGGTGAATGAGATAACACTAAAAGAGATCGATATGCTATCACCACTCTTCAGTGTACATGACAAGGAATTTATGACAATGGACTCCATGTTTACAATACTTAAGAATGACAATCACTAGCACATGCTTGAAGCAAGTTTTAGAGATGGGGTGTACATGTCTTATAATTCAATGTCAGGAAGTTCAAAATCTAAGAAAGAAGTGAATAGATGGGTAAGGCAAAAAAACATTGTTAGTAAATTGTTGAATGAAATGGTGTAGGTTACATTATACTTATGAATGTTTTGTTGTGCATGCAGGTGGGGTCCGTTCATAAATTCTTCAGGGGGGTGCCTGAGTGTGGAAGTCAACTGTCTCAATGGGCAATAGAGTACCCTAAGTGCCCCCAGCAAGAAGGTGATGATGTTGACTGTGGAGTCTACGTTATGAAGTATCTAGAATGCTTAGTGAATGGAAAGGAAATGAACTTCATGAGCAAAGACATCCCTGCAATAAGGGCATAGATCTTCCAAATAATGATGATGAAGGGGAGACTACAGTCAGTTAAAGAACATGCTAGAGATCAAGAAGTGACCAAAGAAGGAGCAGGTGACAAGCAGAATGAAGAAAAATTAGAGGATGTTGTGCCAAGTCTGAATGCATTGCTTATGTTAGATTAAAAAGAACTTTTAGATAAACCATGTAATACAACAATGTGAAGTGTATGTTACAGATTCTTAAGTAAACTCTACAAACAGTTACAATACGGGTCTGAAGTATATGTTGGGTGGAACAAAAAAGAACAGCAATTCTATGTGTATATGGTTATCATTTGCTGCTTTTTGTTTGACATTTGAACCTATCAGTTTGAGTTTAGTTGAATGTTCTTATAACTTTAGATAGTTGTTGTTGTTTTATGGATAATGATTGTGATTAGTAGGTGCTCATTGCATGTGTGGAGTAACTCTCTTCTGAACCAAAGAGTAAATACGTAAAACAAAAAGTAACTATGTGAAAAGGATAGTAACTAAATGAACTAACAAGTAACTATATCGACATGAAAGTAACTCTCTAGATCAAAAAGTAACTATTATACATCATTAAGTAACTTTGATCCAAGAAAAGTAAAGTAGCGTTACATAGTGTAACAGAAAGTGATTCTTTCCCTTTTCAGAAAGGCCGTGATCAATTATAACGATCCCGCTATATATCTCAGGTACGTCCAGCATGATTAGGATGTTCAAAATGATCGACATATTATTGTTACTAATTCTGAATTATAGTATAATATATCAAGATATAAAGTTATAGTTTGGAAAAAGATTAAATATGACAAAGGAAAAGTAACTCATCCAACAAATAAGTAACTGTGTAATGTATAACATAACTTATTGAACTAGCAAAGTAACACAACAAACCAAAAGGTAACTATGTAAATTATAGCGTAACTATCAAAAGTACTTGTTAAGTTTTTTTTGGTGAAAGCATCATATCTCCAGGTGAGTCTAGCATGGCTATGATGGACACCACAACCATGGGAGGGGAGATGTTGGTGGTCGTGGTACACAGACATGCCCGTTCTTTAGTGTAGCCGTGGTATTATCAAGGATGAAGATAACAAAGATTTGTATTTCTGTTTATAAAGTAATTATGTTGACCTTTAAGTAATTATATGAACTGTAAAGTAATAAGAACAGCTAAAAAGTAATTGGTGCACACAAAACATTTCTTTTTGACACAAAGAGTAACTCTGAGGAGCAAAAAGTAACCTTCTAAAATACAAGTAAGTTAGTGATTAAGTATAGGAGAATGGCCCTAATCTTAAGCAAGGATTAATTTGTATCAAAAAGGAATTATGAAATATGATACTAATATAATGGAAATAAGAGACTAATTAACAAATACATATATAACATAAAATGGAAAAACATATGACAAAGCAAACAAATTTTGGAGAATCTTAATAAAGGATTTAAATTTGATACAATTGCAGCTACATAGAAAAGAGTAAGAATAAAACTAAAGTCTAATCACATGTCAATTAAAACTATCACATAGAAGAAAGCATCTCTTTTTGAGTTTGGTCAAGAGATGAATTACACTTCAAGTAGAGCAAGTGAGAATCATCGAAAAGATCATGATTGTGTTCATCAACAAAAGCAGTAACAACCCATACAGATGAAGACTTATCTAGTGTAAATCGGATCATTTCTTTACAACCACACCTTTTCACATAACGCTTGTGCTTCTTGGATAACTTCTCATGTAAATCACCAAGATTGTCGCACACATGACTCAAAAGACATTTGGATCTCTTAGAAATACTAATATCACCTTGCTTATCACATACCAAATCTTTAGCAAGCAAAATCTTAGTACCTAGTTCATAATGATTATCATCTTTCCTAACATTAAACCCAATCATACCAGCATACCTATAGTAAAAGGATATGCCATCATCTAAACTTCCAAATTGAAGTCCAATTCTAGGGACATCAATTGAGGACACAGTATCAGCAGCAACAGATGAAGAAGAATGAACATTATCATCATCAATGTCAATAATAGCATTATCAGCATCAATATCAAGACTAGGATCCATTACATATTGCAAAAAGTAACTCTGTAAACAAGATAGTAACTATATAAATAAAAAAGTAACCAAGATATCACAAAAAGTAAATACAAGAAACAGACTTCACCGAAAGTAACTACAAACAAAATAGAAAGTATGACTGTGTTTCTACTAAATAGACAGATACATTGAAAATACTAAAAAACTTCATTTAAAGATAGATAGCATGAAAAGAAGGAATATAGATGGTATTATACTTACCAGGTAATCAACTTCTCAAAATTGAAGTTGGTATCACGTTGTCAACAGGGATCCTGTATGTAGAAAAAGATCAAGAAGCCATTGTTTCAGCAAATGACTATTGCAGAGGTTTGATTGCTTAAGAGAGTTCTTCCTATGCTTGTTGGGATGACTATCACAGGCTACATATGAAATGTAAATGGTAATCCCTCAAGGGCTCTAATAGATTTATAAGTACCTGCATTACATTTATCAGTAATCAAGAATTATGGAGAGTCTAAAGCAATTTTATATGTGACAAACTTCAACTCAAAACCCATCAAATTGAGGACCTTCTCATACACGCCGGTCACCCACACCAATGAAGAACCTGCAACTCCAAAAATGGGTACTCAAATGTAGTAGCCACCCAAAACAAGTAACAACCTGCAACTATATAAAGCGGAACTCTAGAAAGGGAGCGGAAGTCCAGAAAGGTTGCAAATGGGGGAGAATCAGAAGTAATCAAATGAAAGGAATCGATGTGGAGAAGAAAGAGGATTCACGGGGCCAACGGTGGGCTGACGGTGGAAGACAAGAAAGGAAACGGGATCTGAAATTTAGATTTCATATTATTTACAAAAATTGCCACCACCTCAAAGAGACGGGTAGCATATCTATAGTACCCGCGCGGGCAATATAAAAACAGCCATATATATATATATATATATATATATATATATATATATATATATATATATATATATATATATATATATATATATATATATATATATATATACTTTATCAATATATATATATATTTATGCAATTTTCATGCGTAGCCCTAAAATTAGTTTTGATGGTAGATGTTAGCATGGTTATGGCCAATAAACCCCTAGATATTTGTGCATGGTTTGATGGTTGTGTCTCCTTTTTTATCTCAATTTGCATACCAAGCCTCTATCTTCTCTTCCATATGGATAAGTACTAATTATTTCCTTCATATGATCCCCTCAAATGTAACTTGAGGTTTCCCATTTACAATATAATATGTTAAATGGGATTAGGATAATTTTAATTCTTGTTATGGCAAAGATGTTTTGTACCAGACTAGTTGCCCATTTTAGAAAATGAATCGATCTGCTAGAGGAACGAGGAGGCCTAATGACAGGAGGAGCCAATCCATCGACTAGTGGCTCAAATGACCATCTAGAGGTGTCCAGAACACGCTTAGACCAAAGACCAGATGACCATTCAGAGAAACCAATCGACCTACCAGGAGACAAACTGACCAGTTCAAGAGTTGAACCAATCAACCAGTATTGGTTCCAACATAATTCTTCAGCAACCATAGATTGCTATGATGTGGACCTTAATAGGTCGTAATTCCTTGTTGCTCTAAGGAATTATAATATTATGACCATAACCATCACCAGTGTTTTATAATTGCATATTTTTCTCTTCTGGGATATAGCATGTATATGATACGTACTGCAAGCATGTCGTGATTAATATGCATATGTATTTATATAAATATAAAATCCCTCAATCAAACCTATTAAATATTAGATGCTTTCTATAAGCAGCATACATGAAAATCTTGATAGACTAAGATTAGGTTATGCCAAATCATGGTGTGTTGTCCATCTCATGGAATTGTAATGGTAGTTATGTGGGTCTGCCAAAGCAGGGTGCATTACTATCGTGTTGGCTTTTGGGTCTGAATTAACTAGGTGATCTTAATGAGATTAAGTACATAGACACATGCATATGACTATGGAAAAGAGTTGCAAATACCCTCTCTCAAATGTTTGCATCAGATGCAATTGGCAAAAGTTTCCTACCCTAATAATTGATTATGGATGTTGGCATTGTCCAGGTAATAACTCTATTATTTTGGATCCCAGTTCACTAGAAGGTTGTACACCACAATCTTCCAAATTGATATGTGAGGGCTTTCAATTTGAACAAAATAATGGGAGTGATAATTCATTAATAGCCTTATTAATATCATCAAACTTACCAAATAAAATCAAAAGTGTTTTGACATAATTTGCAAATTTAATCCGTAGAATCTAATAGAAAACACAAATGCAATTTTTTTGTGATCGGTCCTTGATAAGGACAAGTTGAATGGAAGAACTTCCACAACTGGTTCAGGACATTAAGAATTGGTATCATTCAAGAGAACAAGCTCTATGTCCGTGAAACACCATAGCCATATGAACCTTCTCTCACTGCATCTAAGGTTGACAAGGATGCTTACAAGAAGCATTCTAAAGATTTCATAGATTCCAAGTTCCTGATGAACATGTATGTTATTGAGATGGTAACACAACTTAAGAACATGTACTAATATTAGGAAAGGTAATAGAGATATTTGGTCTCCAAGGTGTTGTTCAAGTGTAACATGGCATAAGGTGATCTAGTAGATCCCCATGTTCTCAAGCTTATAGGGTATGGGGAGAACCTTGGTACACTAAAATTTCCCTTGGGTCAAGAGTTGGCCACATATGTGATTGTGCACTCACTACTAGAGTCATATAGCCAATTTTTCATGAACTACAACATAAAAGATTTGGACAAGCCATTTTCAGGATTACTTGGCATGTGGAGTACAACTGAAGTGCAGATGAAGAAAGACAAGTATGTTATGATGATCAATAGAGGAAAAGGGAAGTCCAAGGGAAAAGGCAAATATAAGAAGAGTTCTAAAGCTAGCTAGAAGCCCAAATATTTTGCACTCAAAGAAAAGGGATGGATGACCAATTGAGGCAATTGTCACTACTATTACTAGCTTAGAAACTGGAAGAGGAATTTCCCTCTCTACTTAGAGAAACTAAGGAACAAGAAGGAGGAGATAGAGATCTCCACTTCAAGACCCAAGAATAAGTAAGCTAGAATGTGCAAAGAAAGAGTTGTTGCATGTCATTCATCTAATCTTAGAGGGCATGTAATATAATTAGTGAATTGCTATTATGAACCAGCCATTTATCAAAAACATCATGAATCTTGTATGGATAGGAATATCATGAATATTTTTATTTCAAAGACAAAAAAATTTATGTCAATCTCTATAATGTCTCATAGTTTACATTGATATTTCATGAGATAGTTATATATATATTGAATGAATCGATGACTCAAATAATGAATACCTATAGCATTTTCATCTAGAGAACATAACTGAGAAATGCATTTCTAGAATACATAATGATGATTATCTAGAGTTTTTTGGTTATTGAACCAATAGAGATATGCATGTCCATTGGGAAATATGACAAAAGTACATCTCGCTAGATGTAGTAGGAGAGTGAGTATTCTATTAGGCCTCATACATAGTGATGTGTGTCAGCCTTTTAGAATAAATGCTAAAGGTGGTTACCAATAGCTCATTACATTTATTGATGTTATCAATAGGTATGGTAGATTGTATTTAATGAAATACGGGCATGAATCTCTTGAAGTGTTCCAAGATGTCATGAATGATGTACGTAACCAACTTGGTGAAAGTATTAAGACACTTCGACACAATCGATGTTGAAATATTTTAAACCAATAGTTTGAGCACCTTCTAGGAGACCATGTGTATCATGAAGACTCCACCTGAAACACAATGATAGTGCATCAGAAAGAAGGAATCACACCCTATAAGTCATGATGAAATTATCAATAAATCTAGATAATATTACAAATACCTTTTTGAGTATAAGCATTAAACTAAACAATGTATTGTCTAAAATTGTTGAAAAGACACCATATGAGATATGGCATGGGAGGTGTCCCGATATGTCTTTATAAAGAATAGGATTGAAAGCTTTTGTAAGAAAATAGTTTATTAAAAGGCTTTTTCCAAAATCACATAAATGTTATTTTGTTGAATACTAATTTTATATTCCAATCTGACAACAAACGTGTTTCGTTGCCCAAGATGGCTGTATTCCAGTAAGGGAACTTAATTCCATGGGAATCAATCGGAGAAAAGTAGAACTCAAAAAGTTCAAGACAGAAAAGAAAACATTAAAACTAATGAGGTATAATAGGAACAAGGAGAATCACAAATTGTTGTGGAATCTCAAGTTCTTTATGTTACACAAAACCTCCTAGTTATAATAGAACATGCCTTGAGCATGAAAGATTATGATATATTATTGCTAAAGAAGGTCATGAGTTGGTCATAGATGATGATTCAACAACCTACCTAGAAGCTATTGATGGATCATAGTCTGATAAATAGCTTGAGGCCATGGGATCAAAGATGGAATCCATGTACACCAACACAATATGACCTCGGTGGATCCACCTGAAGGGATAAAATCCAAAGGGTGCAATTGGGTCTTCAATATGAAGGCCAACATGGATGGTAGTGTACAAACCTATAAGAGCATATTGGTTGCAAAGGATTTCAAACAAGTTCAAGGTGTTGAACATGATCAAATATTTTCACCAGTTTCCATGGTTAAATCCATCAGCATCATGCTTGCTACTACAACTTATTATGACTATGAGATTTGGCATATGGATGTTAAAATCACATTCCTTAATAGGACACAACTTAAAGGTTTTATAAGTCTATTAATTCAAATAAAGTTTGTAAGATACAAAGGTGAATCTTTGGATTGATACAAGCATTTCAGAGATGGAATCTTAGATTTGACAAGATAATTCAAAGCATTTGATTTTAGTCAAAATGAAGATAAAATATGTGATTACAAAACATTTAGTGGGAGCAAATTTAAATTCCATATGATAATGGAGATAACATCCTTATACCTAAAAATATTATAATCCAGATGGGAAATACCTTTCCTCTGAAGGGTATATGCAAATCATCATATGTGATAGGAATTGAGATCTAGAGAGATAGATCTAGAAAGTTTCATGACCTAAGAAAGAGCACATACATTGGAAATACACTGAAAAGGTTCAGCATGCATGAATTAATGAGAAAAAATATATCCATTTTCCATGGGATTAGTCTCTCAAAAGCTCAGTGTCCCAGTTCTTTTGAAGAATGGGAAAACATGAGTGAGATTCCATATGCATTCACAATTGGATGTATGCAATGTAGTGTACTCACCCCATTATCTCATATGTATTGGATATGATGAATTAATATTTGTCAGATCTAGTGAAAGTCATTGGACTACAATAAAGAATATCCTTAAGTACTTGACAAGAACTAGAAGGATTAGTTGTTTATTTATGGTAATAATGGAGAGTTGGTATGTATGCTAACCATACTATGATTGTAGTGGGACATCAGAAACCTAATTTGATATTAATAAAGGTAATTCCATCTATTACGTTTGTCTCAATCATGAGATGATGAAACAAACATAGTAGATGTTTAAGGAATGATGTTACTCGATGACATATGTGTTGAAGTTGAGGACATGAATGATGATATCATATGTATGATAAGAGTAGATACATTCTTGTTATGTTCATGGTTTGATATTACTATGGAGGAAAAATATACAACAAAAATACATAAGACTAAAGTGCGTGTTGACTGCTGATAGAGTCTCATTAGTCATGATACGTGATATCAAGTCAAGCACATAAGTACATGTTAGAGAATAGTGTATCAGATAGACCCACCTTGAGAATGATACATGAAGATCATGAAATGTTAGTCAGAATCAGCTCTCATAGTGATAGTGGTGATTGTGATTCTTAGACCTGAAACCACTACACTCATCACATGTTGTTTGATATACTTTGTCATCATAAACTGTGACCTTCAATAAGGGTTACCATAAAGGTTATGCTCAAATACATTATAACACATGGGGATTGAGTCTGAGTGATGTAGATGGGATTTTCCCCTCCTATAAGAGATTGATATCCAAACCACTTGATAAGGTGGATTGAGAAATTTATGGACATACTGATGTGACTCAATATATGTAATATGAGATCGCATGCTTCTCAGACAGTTTGGTTTAGTTTGTAGAACATGGATTGCATGTTGACAGGATGATGATTCCATGCCTCGAGTTCTGCCCGGATATCAAAGACAAATGAACTATACAATATGGTAACACTAATCATGGATTGTAGGTTGAAGTTGTTCTCCAACTTTTCAAATTACTTGGGTAACAATGATGTGTTGCTAGATACCGCTCATTGCTTGTGATGGTATAAGTTGGTTATGGACTTTCACTGCCAACGTCAATTGGGACCTATAGGGTCACACCCATAGGATACACTTGGAATAGGATTTTATTCGTGAATGATGTTTAACTTGATTACTAAAGTGTTTAGGTATTCAATTTAAACAACTTTGGTTGAGAATTGGCTGAGTGGACTATGAACCCACTGGTTCAAGTGTTGAACTGATAGATTTAAGTTTCAAATCAATTTAAACTGCATTAGCTTAACATTGTTTGAACTAGTACATGAACCAACTGGTTCACTAAGTGAACCGACCGGTTAATGGTATGAAAAAATAGGTTTAATTTGTGAACCACCCGGTTCAATGATCGATACAATTGGATCAAGGAATGATGCTGAAATCATATTATGCATTATTTGAATATTAATTTCCAATACAATTGTGATTGGGAAACATAGTGAAATAACCAATTAAAGTGTTGAACTGATGGGCTCACATATGAACTGAATGATTCAGCTGTGAACTGATCGGTTCAATGTTTGCATGTTTTAGAAAATTCATGAACATCCATCTCTTCCACCCCCGCTCAAACTAGAAGTCCTGACCTGACCCTCCTATAAATAGACGGGTAGTGAGGACTTCCAAACACATGACAGTCTCTCTGACAATTGTTATCTCCTCTCTAGTTGTGGTAACCAAGAGAGCCAGACCAAGTCAAAGGGAGGGATAGAAAAGGAGAGAAAATTGTTAGAGGAAGTCGATGTGAGCATGCTGACTAGAAGGGGATAACTCCTTCTTGTCTGTTCATCTAGAATGACAGGAGTTCTTCGTGGTCTGTGTGGACTACTATAGAGGTCAGGAGGTTGTTTCCACCCTCTAGGAAGATGTAGACAACTGATGTCCATGGTGATCAACCAGGAAGCTGCTACTATTTCCATCCATATGTAACTTGAAGAAAGTCACACACTGCCGCAAGGGATTGTTGTTGAACTTGCTCCAGGACCAGATATAAACCTTGCAACCCTCCTTCCCATTACATAGTTGTTAACATAATATGTTGTCTAAGGGGAATATGGTAGTAAAAAAAATTCATCTGCCTTATCTGATGCCATATTCACTACATATTATTTCTAGGTACCATATGGATTCTTTGAACTTGATCATTTAAAAGATACTTGTGATAACCTTTAGTTTGATTTTTAGATTCAATCTATATACCTAATATATCTTCTTGGCAAAGAACTTCTTTGTTATCAATATTAATAGAAAATACATGCACACATCAGTTCTTGGCATAATTTTTGTGGAGTGTTTCTTAAAAAAAATTATGGAACGAAACTCTCTATAATTTTGTTTAGTAGGAACCATTCATGGTGATTACCTGGTCAATTTTAGAATCGCTTACCTAGATTTTTGACTACCCTGAGGTATTGTCAACAGATTGGTGACTACAAGCATGAAGAAAGAAGAAAAACCGATCTAAGGCTATTTCCATTTCTCCAACAATGGTAGCTTTGAAGTTGTTTATTGACCTAATCTAATCATATGTCAAGTTTAGAAATCATGAAACCAATTGTATATGTTGGGTTCATTAAATTAGGTACAAGTTTAATAGGCTAATGAAACAAAACCAACTTTTTGGCTTGGATAATAAAGAACTAAATATTCACATGAAGAACTTCCTCAAGCTCTATCATATACTAAAGATAAGTTGGATGATAGATGAAAATATATGTCTCTTCCTCTTCCCCTTTATGCTTCTAGTATATCATGAAGATCAACCAGATGGTAGATGACAGTTTGTGTCTCAGTATTTTCCCCTTTATGAGTCAAGCTCAGGCCAAGAAAAGGATGCAAGGGATGGAAAAAGAGTCTCTCTAGACCTACTATTCCTTACCATGAGATTTTTTTGCAAAATTTCTTTCCTACTAGCAAGTCAAGTGAGATTTTCAAGAATATATTTAGATTTGAGTAACAACCACATAATACATTAGCTGATGTGTGGGAGAGATACAAGGTGCTACTTTCCCAATGTCCTCACCAAAACTTACCAAAGTGAGCACAATTAAGAACATTCTATGGAGGTATGTTCTATGATATGACCTCAGCTCTAGATGCAGCCTTCAATCGATCCTTTTAAATAAGAATGCAGGTGCAAGCAAGAAGTTGATTGAGATCTTATCTATGAACAAATCTTCAAGAGGCATGGGCAGTGGAAGAAACATCAGTGGCACAGAGGCAATCACAATGCATAATGTAAAGATGAAAGAGTGTCTAAAAAACTCAATACCATTATAACAGGTAATGATGTGTGACTTATGCAATGTTCCATGCCGTGATATAAATTATAATGCTTCTGCAATAGAATTTAGTGGGGTGTAGGTGAATTTCTTGGAGTAATACCCATAGAACAATGCTCTCTCAAACTCGTATAATACATGGTGGAGAAATCAACAAAAATTCAACTAGAAGGACAACAATGAGTTGTGTCAGCATCCAACAACAGTCTGAGAAGAATAATAGTTGGTAGGAATTATCTCCAAATAAATGAATTGAGCATCCTCTCTTATATATAATCAAGCCACATCAACTAAATTGATTGAGCACCAGCTAGGGAAGCAATATTTTAACCATTGGAGATCTCAAGAATGATGAAGGGGCTATTTTGGGCAATGCTATGGAGAATCCTAGGAAGAACATGAATTCTATCTATGTCAACTACATTGGCAAGGAGAGTGAACCAAAAAAGTATCCTATGAAATCAAAGAAAGTATTATCAGAGGAGGTGATCAACATATTGTTCCCAGAGCACACTGAAAATAACTCATAAACCACAAGAGGAGTGCCTCAACATATAATCTAGAGGAGAATATCACAACCCCATGTGTGCTACCTCATTTAAGGAGAAAGACGGTCCATAGAACTACACAACCAATTTTGTTCATCACACATGAAGAGGATATGGAAGATGAGTCGAATCCATAAACTCCAATCCAAGCGAGTCCACTTGCCAAAGGATATGGGAGAGAGTTTCATGTTGTGGTGTTTTCTTATGAGGTGAGGTTTAGAACATCTACCAACCACCCTCCTAAACAACATGATCCAAGATATTTCTACATCATTAGTGACATATATAAAATACATGTCCCTACTATGTTTTGTGATCAAGAAACAACCTTGAATGTTACTCCACTAACCACATATTCTCAATTGGGTTTATATTCACCCAATTATTTGAAAAAAAAATATGGTAGATACATAGAAAGCTTGATAGACATGGTAAAAAAAATATCCTAAAGGTTGAAGGTTTCTATATGGTTGATTTTATGATCATAGATGATAGAGATGGAGCTCCAATAGACACCATTATTGGATGTTTATTCCTAAAGAGAATCAAGATATTGATTTTATGTTGATCAAGGTGAACTCCATATGAAGATTTATGAGAAGGAAGCCATCTCTTTGATGCCTCCAGATCCAGGTGGTTCAAAACTTGAAATGGAAATGGGAAGAGAGGGAGGTAATTATGAGAACCATAATTTTATCTCCCTTTGATTATACTCCTATACCCCTCTATGCAACTCATTCCTACTTAATTTTATGTCAATCTCGTATCTTGGATTTATCTATACCCCGATTTGATCACATGGACGGTCAATTTGGCAACGTGTGACATTAATTAAGAATATTGAATGCAATGCCATGCTTTAATGAGTTACCATATTGAAACTAAACTTAGACCAATACAATTTGTTTTCCTTGCTTTATAATTAGTACCAAGTTGTAGATGATTCAAATATTAATCCAATGGTGCAAGAATTGTCTCGAATAGACAATCATAGCCCAAGTTGAAACATTTTGAAAACTCCTCATTTGAATCATGTTTTGATCCTTTTTATCCTTTTTTTCTTGTTTGTGGGTCAGCCCATCCATGGGCCCAGCCAACTCGCGGCCCAGCCACCTAGCATTCCCCCACCCTCCCTTCATCCTCTTTAGGAAAAAATATTGTGGCTAGAAAGGTCTTCTTCGACCTCCATCCGAATTGAGAAATGCAATGGCTATAGCTGGGATCTAAATCCTAACATTCACGCTACTTTATAAACCCCCATTTCTGAGCTTTTATTCCTCTTACTTAGTGTCCCCCTCTTGTTCTCGGTTGCCAACATCCTAGGTCTACCCCTACTCTATACCTAGGCGGAGCCTCCACCTTGGGTGGTCGAAAGCTCAGGCCACCCCTCCTCCCTCGTGGCCCTCAAACGTTCAGCGCAACTACAAGGATATGGACTTCTTCAGGGCTCATCCTCATCCATTGGCAATGTGGTCCCAGCTGAAGGAGTAAGTTGTTGGTCTTGGTGGTGCTAGGGAAGAAGCTTGCCCAACCATCCTAAGGCCTACTCATGGCAAGACAATGACCAGAAAATTTTTGTCATGTCTAACCCCCTCTATCTACACCCTAATCCATCCAATATTGTTGCTAAGAGGAGCGTCAGAGGGCCAGTGATAGATTCTCCTATTTCTCTACTGCCCAAGTAGAGTTATGAAACATGGACAAGCATGGCTGTGTGAGACGATGGGAGACAGTGGACAATTACGTGCGGTTGAGACTGAGATGCATCGATGGCAAGAGGCTCCGGGTCACTGGTAGCAGGTGGGTCCGTACATGGGAAGAACATCACCACGAGGTGATAAGGCAGAGTCAATCACAGGCACAGATTCTGATTGTGAGTTGTTCAATCCCAAATGAAGGGCCCAGATAAACCATTAAATGAGGGATAACACTCCCCTCTCGATTCCATATAGTTTTCAATGCAATCCTTCTAAAAATCGTATTCCACTCATTCCTTGGACAAATTTAATGATCCCATATACCAAATTGATCAGCTTGACGAGACCTACACATTGAGCTTGGTACTAAACACTAACCCTGATGTTGGTGTACCTGTTTTCCTAAAAATGCTATCTATTAATCTGGTTAAATATAGTTGATGCATTATTTGCTAAATATTGGTTCTTTATTGATTAACCTACTTCCTAATACGTACTCTAATCAATATCTTATGCCATCTCATTTCCTAGAAATCATTTTAACCTAACTTTTTCCTGATTGATAGCCTCATGATGCTAATGTACCCTGACATGACTTATTTTGACTAGTAAGGATGTATCTTGGTCCATTATTCTACTCTTGCATCTTAATGTGGACTAATGATAGACCAACCTTGAAATAAGTGTCATATGCCCCACTATGGCACAATATCACCCCATGGGCCCCTCATAGAGTATGTTTGTTCTATATGGTACTAAATGAATATGACCCCTTTATGGTGATGCGTGTTTATAATGTGGAACCTTGGCCTTCTTAGACATACGACCCTCCTATATCCTTGAAATTAGTATCCCTATGACATTTGAAGATACTAATGTTCATGATCACCCTATTTCATTTTATGATATTGCACGTGACTCTAGGTCCACTAGTGTTGACCTAATGCGACACATGACTTAATTTATTTGCTTGTTCCCTAATCTCAATGTGAACCTTAATCATATGTCCTCCCCTCTCTGATCAGGAAGTATCCTTCATTTTTCTTGATGTGGATGTCCCATATAATCTATATGTTGACCCTAAATGGAATACAAACTATGTTTATGCTTGCATGTATCTAAGAATGTTGATACCCAAGGTTGGGAATATGATGCCAGGGAAATCCATCCATATTAGAATGTGTTTCTTATGTCCAAAATTTGCTGATCTAATCTCATGTCTTGATGATCGATGACCTTCGTTGCTACATTATGAGTGTTTTGACCCCAAAATATACATGAGGAACATGAATCTTGTAATGATCATATATAATGCACGGAACCTTAGAATGACATGAAACTTGAACCTTGACCTCATGATGACCTATATATCAGTCAGAGATCATATAATATACTAATAACCAACTTGGAACCTAACTTGGCCAAAACCCTAAAATGAGTCTAGGTTTAATAATGAGAACCTCATACATGTATGCAATCTTGTTCTTAATCAGGTTTATCTTGTGTCTACATGGTCAAGGATGAGTTAGGTTAAGAATGTCTGAATCAGGTATGGGCTTTAAACAGTTATACGAATTTGGCATTCTTGCTTGCAAACTCATATGTATGCATGCTTGTTTACTTCCTCAAATATTTGTATGTATTATGCTAGTATTGTACTGGATGCTTGTCTTGTGTTGTTCTTTTATAAATTGCACACATAATATAGAACTCCATTATGCATATGTTGAAAAAGGGTTTTGCTCAATGACTTTGGTTAATGAGGTCCCTCGCTTATAAAAGGGTTAGCTAATCTTGAGCACCCTTACAGATCCTACCAATGGGAAGTTTATCAAATGCCTTATGATGCATGATATTGATGGTACAACTTGAGTAAAATGACATAAAATACAAGATCTCATTTTTCTAAGCACTTAACTTGTTTATTATTGTTTGTTCACTTATACAAATATGTTCAAATTATGCAAGGCTTATATATATGTATCTTTTATCCCTGTACTCAACACCTCGTGTGTTGACTCACCTTTTTTCACATATTTTGAAGGTTCAGAGATGGCTTGATGTTGATGGGCTTGGTGATCTATGTCTGGTGTAGTTGTTGTATGATCCCTAGTATATATGAGAAGACATGTAAAATTGTACTCTTGAATATGTAAGTGAAAGCTTGTAATAAACAATGTTGTTCAATATATCTTGTTGAATGTTGAGATTATGATTGGTTCTTTTATCTTGTTATCTGTTCATGTGTGCTAAGATTTCCACTTCCTCATTCACACTTTGTTAATACGATTCTAGGGAAAGATGCCTAGGTCCTGTCTACATTGATTTTATGTTCATTTGGAGTTAGGATTTGGGTAATAAATGGTTCCATGACAAATGGCATCAGATCATGAATAATAATGACACCAAACATGACTCACATGAAGAAAAAACTAAACTCACCTTGCATCTCAACCATATAAACTTAATGAGTTGTCCTTTGTGAACTATGTTGACTTAGCCTCTAGGTTAGAACCTAGATGTTCCAGAACTAGGGGTAAACTTGAGTAATCCCTAAAACCTTTCCTTTCTCCTCCTATCTTGTAGCATGGGATGTAGGTTGAGGAGGGTGGGGAGTTCTTATTACCACCCTAGACATATGTTTTAGGAATGTGCATATGGTATCTACATAGGTGTGCACCATGTTCTTGGTAGTTCTCTAGATTTCATGGTACTAGACTTCCTAATGAGTGTGGTAACTCATTTTGGTTTTGGTTTTATTTAACTAGAGTATGGTAGTTTTCATCGCCTATTTCAATGTTGGAGAAAACCTATTTAAACTATTAGTATATGTACATATGAAAAATGTTACCACATGTAGAAAGATAGTGAGTATCCATATGACCTAAGCGAAAGAGATGTAACATCAGTCTAGATGAGAGTTTTTGGATGCTAGTTGTAGTATCTACCATCATCTAGAGCCATGATAAAGGTTAGTCTAGTCGTATCCTAGATAACCTTATCCTAGATAACCTAAGTTGTTGTTGATAATGATGATGATGATGACGACAACGACGACGACGACGACGACGACGACGATGATGATGATGATGATGATGATGATGATGATGATGATGATGATGATGATGATGATGATGATGATGATGATGATGATGATGATGATGATGATGATGATGGTGCTGATGATGATGATGATGATGATGATGATGATGATGATGATGATGATGATGATGATGATGATGATGATGATGATGATGATGATGATGATGATGATGATGATGATGATGATGATGATGATGATGATGATGATGATGATGATGATGATGATGATGATGGCGACAATGATGATGATGATGGTGATGATGATGTTGATCTTGATATTGATGCCAATGTTTATGTTGATATAATAAGCTCACTCTTGATGACCTACATTTGATGTCAGAGTTTCAAGCATGTTTTGATGACATGAGGTGAATTTTACAATGCAACCCTAGCTAATCTAGCACCATGTATGGTATATGTGACTTGGTTGATGTGTTAAATATAGTAAGTGGGTTGGAATGCTTGCTAGTGCCTAGTCATGTATGCATTGAGATATTATATGAGGTATATGGTTTGATACCAACGCGAGAATCATTATCTTTTCAAACAAGGACCTCTAGCATGGGAAATACAAAAAGGGTGACCTCTTGATATGAGTCGAACCGCCATGGGAGAAGGTCAGAGTACCTAAACTCCAAAATATGTGAAATGTTGAAAAATATGCACGATGAAATACATGATGATGAGTCTCTAGCTAGACTACTTCTATGTATATGAGTTGAATCACCTAGTTTGTTGTTCCCTTAAAATGTTGAATACTATATTTCATGTGAAAATATCTAACCCTAGAGAAAGAGGCAATTGAATATATGATGTTTTCTACATATGTGAGGGAGATGACCAAAGACCCTAAGATGATGTACATGATGTGTGATATCCATGATGAGCCTCGTACTTTATCTAGTGGTTTAATGTAAAGGAACCTAGCGGTTCCTCTCATTCGGTATGTTGGGTAAAAGTTTGGTATGGGTAGATGTTGGCGGTTAGCATGTGTTTCCTTCTCATAGATAGGTCTTAGCTTGAGTGACTTGAGTTTGTGGAGATCCTTTGAGATACAAATGGGATAATTTTGAAACCTAGAGTCGATGATAATGTTGTTCTTCAAATGATGCATGATGTATTAAAATAACCTCAATTATGTGGAAAACCTGATACATGTATGATAACCACTCTCATAAACTAGACCTAATGTGAAATCATACCTTTCATAAAAGATATAGATATGATGTCATGAACTCAATGTGATGATGTCTTGAGATATTAGCTTGAATGGTTATGAACACAATGCTTAATTTCAGATTCAAAATGGAAAATAATGAACATAATTGGTTGTAGTTGGTAGAATTTTGGGGGAAAACTAAAACATGCATGAAATATAATATAATGATGTGGTCAAAGTTCTATAGTTATCTCATTTGAAATTCATGATATTGAACATGTTCATTTGAGAAATTGATAACATAGAGTGTGACAACACACCTTGGACTTGTGGAATATATAAACAAAAACCTAATGCAATGATAATAAGGGGTGTGAAAACCTTAGTGTCAAGGCGATGTCATAACATGAAGGAATCCTAAGTAAAATGTATGTATGGGTTGGGATGGGTACACCCTTGATGATGATAACCTAAGTGTTCACTCCATAGTGGGGGATGCCTCGATACCTCGGTCCGATCTCCTAAACATGAGATTTTTTTTACTTTAACTCTTGAGTATGATCTTGGACGAATTTGAGTAAGAAATTTCTTTTAAGGAGGCAAGGATGTGGAAAGCCTAATTTCTCTCTCTTAATTATACTCCATTACATCTCTATGCAACTCATCCTACTAAATTTAATGTCAATCTCATAGTTTGGATATATTTATACCATGACCTGATCACATGGACGGTCAATTTTGCAATGTGCAACATTAATTAAGAATATTGAATGCAATGTCATGCTTTAATGAGTTACCATCTTGAAACTAAACTTGGATCCATAAAATTTATTTCCCTTGCTTTATATTATGTACCAAGTTGTAGAAGACTCAAATATGAATCCAACAGTGCAATAATCATCTCAAATGGACAATCGTAGCCCAAGCTGTGACATTTTGAAATCTCCTCATTTGAATCATGTTTTGACCCTTTTATCCTTTTTTTCTTGCTTGTGGGATGGCCGATCAATGGGCCCACCCAACTCACACCCAAATAGGTGGTTTTCATCCCACCCTTCCTCCCTCCTCTTTGAGAAAGAATCCTATGATAGGGGATGTGATATCTTGGAATTTTGGGGTTTCCAACTAATTATACTAAAATTGTTATAATAATGTTGACCTCATTGGAGCTATTGGTAGCACAATGATTGAGAACCATACTTTGAGGTGTACAATAAGTACAAAGTGTTAAAGCGATACATGTCAAATTATCTGAGGCATTCTGATAATTATCTTGGATCGTGTGATCATTGGATTGGGCTTGTTTGAAGATTATATCTACATGGTCGAACTATGAATGTTTGAAGTGTACTTTGGTCAGTAATTAGCATAAGATACGTTAGATCTATGCCTAAGAGTCAATTTTTTTGGAGTTCAATTGCACGAGTTTTGGATTAAAGTTGTATATGAATTATAGGAATATGTGAATCAGTATTGCATTCTGTGTTTAATCAGCCCTCAAGATAACAACGTGATTATCTTAGCTTTAAGTGTCTATCTCTTTTCTGTTGGGGATCCTTTCTTAGGAAGGAGCAGGAAGAGTTGTGTATTGATCTTAGCCATCAGGGAGAGGGATCCAATGCTTGTAAAAGATCTTCAACCTCCGCAAGATGTGGGGTTGACAACATCAAAGGATGAGGCTCCCCTCATCTGCTTTTAGTGAGGCAAACATGATCTCAACTAAGTCTATAGATATGCCTTTTCTGTAGCTTCCCAACCACATCCAGATTATGGTTTTTGCTGGCAAGAGGAGATTTCTAGTTCTTGGCTTCACTTCCGTCTCCACCCATATCCCTAGGGGAGGCCGAGCTTCACCATGGTGGAGAAGAAGGAAACATCTGAAGTAGGTGGCGTCAAAAGGAAGCATGTTTAGGATAACGACTATAGTCACTACCTTTGTGGGAGAGATCCTTGAGGCTCAGCAAGGCTCTGAGCCTTGAGGATTCATCAACAGGTGACAATCAGGTCTCCCTCTCATTTTGGCGGGCTTGAGGTCCTCTTTGTGGCTCCTCACGAGGCCGCTCCTGGAGCAGGGGAGCTTGCCGACGACGTTGTGATAGAACTTGAACAGGTTGAGGCTCGCGTAGAGGGTGCGAACGAGTGGGAGAGACGAAGGGGCATACTAAGACAACCTTTGCATAACATTTTCTAAGCACCCTGGGTTTCTAGATCACTTCCCCTTCCTCCAGCTTCATCATGGCCTTGTCATGACCATGGATCACAGAAGCCTTGAACCAAAGAGGACATCTGGATAATCTGGAGGCAGCAATGTCTCTGATGGTCGAAGGTAACTGTGATATCATGGTGATCAGGGGGAGATGAAAAGCTTTAGAACTCACCATAGGTCATTCTCCTACGGCAGTGACATACTTGCAGGAACGACAGAAGAAGAGAAGGGAGTATGGGGTTCAACATCAGCCCGAGGGAGTGAGTGAGAGGGGGCAAGAGAGCCCAGCCCTTTGATTATTGATACATCCAATGCATAAGACTCTATAATACCCAGACATTGAGATGAAGCCATTCTCAGCAATCTCACGTCGGAACCCTACGTGCGGCGTCATCTTCAGTAAGTTACATAGAACCAGACTCCCCGCGTAAGCGATAGCAAGACGAGGAAGAGTGGATTGATCGGTCCAACTCCCAGCCGACCGGCTCAGCAAGTAGAGCCCAATTAGGGTCAGCTGGTTTAAGGGATGATAGAGACCAGGTGTCATCCATCTAGGGAAATTGGAAGGAGATCCAGCTCTAAAGGTAAATCAATTTCTTAACTTCCAGAAATCAGTCAAATCTTAGAAATGTGATTAAAAATACACCCCTTATCCTAAAAATGCTCCGAAAATACCCCTAGACTCAAAAAAAAATCTCTATATTATTGGACTCCTAGATCAAACCCTTGAACAACTTTCAATGATGACATTCAATTTAGAGTATAATGCTCCTTTTAACGGTTTATTGAAATAAATAAATAATATCCAGTTGAGATTAATTCTTAGAAAATTTTCCTAGAATCCTAATGATTTTTTGAATTCATATTTACACTATTATTCAAGTAATATACCTAAATAATAGGACATTTCCTATTAATGACTGAATAATGCTTTTAGTCTCATTTTAATTCTATAAAATAGACCTATCATCAGAAAATTACGAAAATTGAACCAGACCCTAATTATGACATGTAGGTGAGTAGAAAATTATTTGAGACAAGATTAGGTTATTTTAAACCTAGGTTTGGCCTAAACCCTAATTTGGACCTAAGATACCATTAATTATGGTGAACTTCTATTAATGATATTTAATTGTTATGAATCAGGTGATGACCGGATATCTAGATGAGCAAGAATGATTAGAAATCTCTGAACTCAGGTACGTAGTCTTATAAGTATAAGACTAGATTTCTTGGTTGCTTATGATATGTAATAACATGAATGTTATTATTTGGATATTCATTGCTTGGTTGAACTATTATGAGTTATACTTTGCCAAAATCTAATATAACATAAAAGGATGTGGATGGGTTGTAGCTACTCATGCACCTAGCCCGGCATGGATGTATGTTGCCCAACATGGATGTATGATGCTTTGGACCATGTTAGATGTATGATGATATAATTTTTTCCCATACTGGATGTAAGTCAAGTGCAGATAAGTGTAGTACAACTGCATCAAATAAATTTAATAAAAAGGATGTTTACCTGATTTTCGCCTTAAGAAATGTTTTTTCTCTCTTTCTTCTTTCTTCAAGTATTTTCCTTTATGCAACCTTACTAGTGTATCTTTTACCATGTACCACTTTTGTTGATTCATTTGTTTCACATATGTTTTAGGTTCAAAGATAGCATGGGAGAAAAAGAATAAGGTGTGAGCAAGTTGTTTAGGTCACCTATCGTCTAGGATCCTGGTTAGCAGAGATGTTTAGACTGTGTAATTTTCTATTTTTCAATATGAAAATGTAATCCAAGCTATAATAATTCATGTTGTAAATATACATGTTATTTTCGAGAAATGTTATGGTTGTATGTTCATGTATGCGTATTATGCTTCCACATCACTCTCTAAAATGATTGTCTAACATTTTTGGATTTGTCCTCTCGAGCCTTCTAAGTCTCGAGGTGACAGAATCCGGGGACGTTATAGTTGGTATCAGAGCATGAACAATAGATACACCTAACAATTGCTCACCTTGAAACATAAAACTAAATTTCACCTTTCATTTCAAACCCTAGAAACACAGCAAGTTGTTCTATAAGAACTATGTTTGACTTAGCCTCTAGGTTAGAACCTAGATGTTTGAGAACTAGGTTTAGACAAGTGTCTGAAACCCTTTCCATATAGAGCTCATATGTATTGGGTAGCTACACTAGTCTACATCTCGTTCTCACTGTTTCACTAGGTGGAATAGCACTAGACTATCTACTGTGTGTGGGACACTCATTTTGCTGATTTGGTTTTATTTTTCCAATCGGCTCGAGCCTCGACAGTTTTCTCTGATGTCTTCTTTCTCAGAGAAAAACTATATAATATTTTTTTAAATATATGTAAATATAAAATGTGTCCCTCACACTGGAGAGTAGTTAGTGTTCATCCAATCTAAGTGAGAGGGAGTGACATCAGTCTAGAAGAGAGAATAGATCTAGATTTGATGTCTAGAGCATCATAAGGTTATGCGATAGATAGATAGACAAAAGAAAGATGAAGGAAATAAGTACATAGAATCTTATCTAAGTTGATCTATGATGGTATAAGTTCCTTATTAAGATTGAGTTGTATATGAGCTGAATCCACTCTTAGAGGATCTATGCTAAGTCATGACGATGAAAGTACATTCCCTTTTCCTACTTAAGATAAGCTAAGTTAAGATAGAGATGAGTGTGCATGAGCCTCAAGCTCTTATACAAGGAGGATATCTAGTGGTAGGATGAGATATGTGGTGAACTCTAGAGAGAGTAAGACCCACAGGGAGAAGGTCATAGGACCTAGCCTCCAATATATGAGATATGTGTTAAAAAAATGTCCTACACTAGATTACTCTCGAGTGTTGAGTTGAGTCCTTATGCATGATTCAAATCTATATGTGAGAATTGGGTAAAATAAAAGGATGGGTAGATGACCCATATGATAAAGTCAATCCTTTGGCTGAGTTAGGTCCTAGCTAGAGTGACATATTTTGTAAATCTCATCATTAGTTGCAAGTGAGGTAATAGATGAACCCTAGTTATGAGAGTATGATGCTCTGTGCAAAAGATACTAAACATACATGTTCTCCCTTCTTCTTCTCCTTCTTGATATGCGATGATAGAAACCTCACTTGAGCTATATAGATGATTTATATATGAGGAGTCACTCATATAAGCTAGACCTATTCTATATTTCCCCCCTATATCATACATGTAGTACCCAAGATTGAAATCATGATAAGTTTAAAATATTCTCTTCCCCTTCATATGAAACATGAAAGATATGATGCTGAGATCATGGGATAAACTTAGTATATTCTCTTTTTTTTCCTTCACATAATACATGCAAGACATAAAAATTTGAACTCATGAACTTGATATAAAGATATTTTTGGATCATAGGATATATGATCAGAAATATAGTTGTAACTTTGATCCTTCTCAATGTATGCTTCTAAGTTGAGTATGAATATCACACCATAGGGTGAAACCCTAATGGTCAAACATGTTACGTAAGCCCTTCTTAAGTAGAAAAAAATTCTAATATCAAGGGGGAAGATAAATCTCCTCTAATGATGAAATCATTGTAAGATGTTAATGATGTTAGATTTGAACGATCTGAATGCCATGGCATATAAACAAATTCCTCTTGAACTTTAAAAGTATGAAAAAAACATGTATCCTTAGGGGTGATTTAATCCAAAGATATCATAATGTCATGTTATGGCTAAGACATTAAGTGATGCTTCCACATATATAAGGTGGGGTGGACACACCCAAGAATCTCTAGACCCTAAGTTGACAACTTAGAGTGCATGAAATTATGGTGGTCTTAGAACCTAAGCAATGATGTTGTATATGAAGTTGAACTCCTAAATAGCCTTTTAAGAAGGAGATTAGTATGAATTTTGAGGAAGAAATTCTTTTCAAGGTGGGGTGAATGTGATATCTTGGAATTTTGGGGTTTCCAACTAATTATACTAAAATTTTTATAATAATGTTGACCTCATTGGAGGTATTGGTAGCCATAATGATTGAGAACCATACTTTGAGGTGTGCAATAAGGACAAAGTGTTAAAGCAATACATGTCAAATTATTTGAGGCATTCTGATAATTATCTTGGATCGTGTGATCATTGGATTGGGCTTGTTTGAAGATTATATCTACATGGTAGAACTATGAATGTTTGAAGTGTACTTTGGTCAGTAATTAGCATAAGCTATGTTAGATCTATGCCTAAGAGTCAATTTTTTGGAGTTCAATTGCATGCGTTTTGGATTAAAGTTGTATATGAATTATAGGAATATGTGAATCAGTATTGCATTATGTGTTTAATCAGCCATCAAGATAACAACGTGATTATCTTAGCTTTTAGTGTCTATCTCTTTTCTATTGGGGACTCTTTCTTAGGAAGGAGCAGGAAGAGTCGTGTATTGATCTTAGCCATCAGTGAGTGGGATCAAATGCTTGTAAACCATCTTCAACCTCTGTAAGATGTGGGGTTGACAACGTCAAAGGACGAGGCCATCCCTAGCCGCTTTTAGTGAGGCAAACATGATCTCAACTAAGTATGTAGATCCTCCTTTTCTGTAGCTTCCCAACCACATCCAGATTGTGGTTTTTGCTGGCAAGAGGATATTTCTAGTTCTTTGCTTCACTGTCATCTCCACCCATATCCTGAGGGGAGGTCAAGCTTCACCATGGTGGAGAAGAAGGAAACATCTGAAGCAGGTGGCGTCAGAAGGAAGCAGGTTTAGGATAACGACTATAGTCACTGCCTTTGTGGGAGAGATCCTTGAGGCTCAGCAAGGCTCCGAGCCTTGAGGATTTATCAGTAGGTGACAATCAAGTCTCCCTCTCAGTTTGGCGGGCTTGAGGTCCTCTTTGTGGCTCCTCACGAGGCCGCTCCTGGAGCAGGGGAGCTTGCCGAAGACGCTGTGATAGAACTTGAACAGGTGGAGGCTCATGTAGAGGTTGCGAACGAGTGGGAGAGACGAAGGGGCAGACTAAGACAGCCTTTTTCGAACATGTTTCTAAGCACCCTGGGTTCCTAGATCACTTCACCTTCCTCCAGCTTCATCATGGCCATGCCATGACCATGGATCACAACAGCCTTGATCCAAAGAGGACATCTGGATAATCTAGAGGCAACAATGTCGTCGTCAGTCGAAGGTAACCGTGATATCATGGTGATCAGGGGGAGATGAAAAGCTCTAGAACTCACCATAGGTCATTCTCCTGCGGTGGCGGCATACTTGCAGGAATGACAGAAGAAGATAAGGGAGTATGGGGTTCAACATCGGCCCAAGGGCGTGAGTGAGAGGGGGCAAGAGAGCCCAGCCCTTTGATTCTCGATCCATCCAATGCATAGGACTCTATAATACCCATACATTGAGATGAAGCCATTCTCAGCAATCTCACATCAGAACCCTATGTGTGGCATCATCTTCAGTGAGTTACATAGAACCAGACTCCCTGCGTAAGTGAGAGTAAGATGAGGAAGAGCGAACCAATCGGTCCAACTCCCAGCCGACCGGCTCAGCAAGTAGAGTCCAGTTAGGGTTAGCCAGTTTAAGGGATGATAGAGACCAGGTGGCAGCCATCTAGGGAAACTGGAAGGAGATCCAATGGTCTACATTTGTCTCTAAAGGTAAATCAATTTCTTAACTTCCAGAAATCAGTCAAATCTTAGAAATGTGATTAAAAATACCCCCCTAGTCCCTAAAAATGCTCCAAAAATACCCCTAGACTCAGAAAAATGTTCTCTATATTATTAGACTCCTAGATCAGACCCTTGAACCACTTTCAATGATGATATTCAATTTAGAGTATAATGCTCCTTTTAATAGTTTATTGAAAGAAATAAATAATATCCGGTTGAGATTAATTCTTAGAAAATTTCCTAGAATCCTAATGATTTTTTGAATTCATCTTTACACTATTATTTGAGTAATATACCTAAATAATAGGTCATTTTATATTAATGACTGAATAATGCTTTTAGTCTCATTTTAATTCTATGAAATAGACCTATCATCAGAAAATTACGAAAATTGAACCAGACCCTAATTATGACATGTAGGTGAGTAGAAAAATATTAGAGACAAGATTAGGTTAGTTTAAACCTAGGTTTGTCCTAAACCATAATTTGGACCTAAGATACCATTAATTATGGTGAACCTTCTATTAATGATATTTAGTTGTTATGAATAAGGTGATGATCAGATATCTAGATGAGCAAGAATGATTAGAAATATCTGAACTCAGGTATGTGGTCTTATAAGTATAAGACTAGATTTCTTGGTTGCTTATGATATATAATATCATGAATGCTATTATTTGGATATTCATTGCTTGATTGAACTATTATGAATTATACTTCGCCAAAATCTAATATAAAATAAAAGGATGTGGATGGGTTGTATCTACTAGTGCACCTAGCCCGGTAGGGATGTATGTTGCCTAACATGGATGTATGATGCTTTCTCCCATGTTAGATGTATGATGATATAATTTTTGCCCATACTAGATGTAAGTCAAGTACAGATAAGTGTAGTACAACTGCATCAAATAAATGTATTAAAAAGGATGTTTACCTAATATTCACCTTAAGAAATGATTTTTCTCTCTTTCTTCTTTCTTCTTTCTTCAAGTATTTTCCTTTATGCAACCTTACTAGTGTATCTTTTACCATGTACCAACTTTTGTTGATTCGTTTGTTTCACGTATGTTTTAGGTTTAGAGATAGCATGGGATAAAAAGAATAGAGTGTGAGCAAGTTGTTCAGGTTACCTATCATCTAGGATCCTGGTTAGCATACATATTTAGACTGTGTAATTTTCTATTTTTCAATATGAAAATGTAATCCAAGCTGTAATAATTCAAGTTGTAAATATACATGTTATTGTTGAGAAATGTTATGGTTGTATGTTCATGTATGCGTATTATGCTTCCTCATCTCTCTCTGAAATGATTATCTAATGTTTTCGGATTTGTCCTCTCGAGCCTTCTAAGTCTCGAGGTGGCAGAATCCGGGGACGTTACAGGGGAGGTCTTCTTCGACCTCTAACCAAATCAGGAAATGCAAGGGCTATAGTTGGGATCTAAACCCTAGCCTTCATGTTACTTTATAAACCACCATTTCTTAGCTCACTCTCCTCTTCCTTTCCCTTTTCTCTTCCCTAGTCCCCCCCTCTCATTCTTGGTTGCCAACATCCCATGTCCGCTCCTATTCTTTAACTGGGCAGAGCCACCACCTTGGGTGGCCGCAAGCTCAGGTCATCCCTCCTCCATCATCTCCCTCCAATGATTAGTGATACCGAAAGGACTCAGACTTTTTCAGGGATTGTCCTCATTCATTGGTGCCATGGTCCCTACTGAAGGAGAAGGTTGGTGGTCTTTGTAGCGACGGGGCACAAGCTCTCCCAGCCAACCTCTAGCCTACTCACGGATAGACAATGACCAGAGAACCGCCGCTAGGTCCAATCCCCTCGGTATACACCCTTTTCCGTCCAATAATAATGCTAAGGTGACCGGCCTAAATTGCACGTCCAAAAGGAGTGGATTCAGAGTAGTCAGACTTTTAAAGAGATAACCCGACTCTCAGGCCCCCACAACGATAAATGGGGTCTGATGTAGCGATCGGGGTCGAACACAGGGACAAGGTTGGTCATGTAAAGAATGTGGAATCAAACACTCTTATACTCCATCCGAAGATGGTGTATAAAAGGTGTTACCTAAGGAACGGTAGCACACAAACAAACAAAAGAAACAAACTATAAACAAGAATATGGGGAAAACTTGGGTTGGGGTTCACCAACTAAAGAACCTCACCAACATGTAACACTATCTCTCTCTCTTACATAATCATATCAAGATTACAAGCAACCATTCAAATGTCTATTCCACTCTCTCTCGAGATGACGATAGATCTAAGTCTAAAAGAAGCCTCTCTCTCGAGATGACCACTCAAAAACCTTGCAGCAAAACATATGGTTAGAGCCTTAGCATTCCAACACTCTCGTGCATTCATACCACTCCATGACACTGATAAAAGTGATATTACTCTCTTGAGATATCGACAATCAAACATCACAAGATGGTAGCTAAGCATACAAGTGAATCATTAAAATAGGTGCATGGAGATAATCTTGTTAAGAATTTGTATATTCAAAAGAAAGAGACAATATAAATGTTGGGAGAGCCTTAGTGGCTACTCCCAACCCAAGTTAAGGTGTTTAGCTGCTCATGTTTGCGAACAACATGACAGTGTTACAAGAAGACAAATCCATGAGATACCACAAAGGGGGAGAAGGGGTACAATAGGATGAAACAATAGATCTCGAAGAGAAGAAATGTGATACTACACACTACTTCTTCATATATGGATCTACCGCATGGATGGCCTTCTCCTCTCGAAGAAGGAGCAAACGGTAGTCTTCTCTCTCCTCAGCTTCTGCCTTTAGAGGTCCAAGACTGATGGACGAATGGTTGGAGATGAGTCTAGAATGTAGCAGCACTTCGTGGCCTCGAGATCTAATCTCTCCCTTGACAAGACAGATGGGTGTGTTATTTATAGGCACACTCAACCGACTTAGAACCGCGGTCAGGGTTTGTGATAAGTGGGGGAGAGATCGTGGTCGCGGTCTTGGAAAAAATGCAGTCGCGGTTTTTCTATTAAGTGAGGGCAAGACTGTGATCACAGTCTCTACCTTATTCCTCTTTGGTCATGGTCCAGCTTGGTCGCAGTACTCCTATCATCGCGGTTGTGATTCTTGTTATAGTTGCGATCACGGTCTTTGGATAACCACGGTCCTGGTCTCCTGAGGAGCCCATCAGTGATCACGGTCTTGAGATAACTGCGGTCGCGGTCTTCTCTTCTCTTATTGCCTGGTGATTGAGGTCTCTGGTACTCTAGGATCGCGGTCGCAATTCTTCAAGAATCACGACCTAAGTTGTGTTGATTCCTCTGTGACTCATTTATTACTCCAAAGAATCACGACCTAAGTTGTATTGATTCCTGGAATCATTTAAACAAGGATTTAGTAAAAAATATAGAAAAATTATGTGAAACATTAACTAAAGTAATACTAGAAGTGGTGTAAAATATATATAGAAAGTACGTAAAGTACAGTATTATCAACTCACCCAAACTTAGAATCAAGCTTGTCCTTAGGCTAAGTGTAGGTTTGAGAACTCAGAGAGAGAAAGCATGAACAAGCTTAAGAGACAACATAATAGCATGATTAACATATCTCATCCTTGCATCAAGATTGTTGTTGTATGTATTCAATCCCTTAGGTCTCAATCTTCCCCCTTTAATCAGAGTTGTGTAACTTCATTTCTCTGTCATAACCTTCCATTGTAAAAGGCTCTTCCTTCTCAACTTATCACCCCCTCCCTTAGGTAATGACTGTACTAATGCCAGATCTTTTTTGAAGGGTAGCTTTCACACCAATTCTTTATTTTTTTTCAGCTGATCATATGTTGATGTGTTCGGGTAGGATTAAGGCTTTTAGGTGTTTTCCTTTTCCCCCTGAACTTCTCACCCACAACTATCGTAAGAACAGTGTTGCCCTTTTTTGGGCTTCTGACTTTAAGTCGGGTGGTTTTGTGAGATTCCATTCAAGATTGGAGGTGTGTAAGCTTGGCTTCAAGATTCCACTTACGTGCACGATATATCTGCATTCATGAGTACAGTAATATACCGATCGTGCAGAAACTTTTGGCATCTTTTTGGGCACACCTCTCATATTTTTTTTTATTTTTTTTTGGCTTTTTACCTCTCCTTTCAGGCTTGGGTTTAGGGAATTTACTTGGTATTCTGGGTGTCCAAGCCTCTTTTAGATAATCTTTGAAGAGGGTAGCTTTTTCCTTTTCTACGGAGATAAGGATTTTCTGGTCAAAAGCGTCAGGTGAGGGTGGTAGGTCAGGAGTATGACTAGGTAAAGTTCTCTGGTCTCCGAGGGTTTCATGAGTTAAGGTTGTTACATTTACAATGTCTTATTACAAGGATGAGATACAGTAGTATTGCTATGACTGTTGTTTTACTCATGCATTCTTTTGTATGTTGCTCATATTCATATCTCTCTGGAACACTACATTTAGAAAACTTAATGAGAGAAAGCGAGCTTCTAAAAGGTTAGTTGTAACAAATTTCAAAATTTCAAAATTTTTGACGTATGACGGTGTAAAAGGGAAAGTGAATGAAAAAGGAAGTAAATGAGAAAGGAAGGTACAAGTACCTCTGTGGCCTATTTATTACTCCTCCCCCAAACTTATCATGCACCCCATCTCAGAGTGTCAAAATTTGAGTAAGATGTATAAACATGCCTTCTTTATTTGCTTATTTGTTGGGAAGTGCCCATTTGGACTCCAGGAGCATGCTGGCATAGATACCCCTAAGTGCATGATATTCCTCATACTGCATATTCTCCACCTTGAAGCCGATAGTGGCAATTGCTACCATCCACGATAGGAAAAAGAACCCCCAGTCATTTGATAGGGGTACCTGTTGAGGGATTATGTTGCAGTATTGAGTCTTCTTGAAGTCCTTGCCTTCTGTGATGACGTACCCTCTCTAGTGCTTCCTTATCATTTCTATGATGGCTTCCGCACATGTATTTGTCTTTTATTTTGTAGGAGACTTTGTTGTTGTCATATTTGTCTTTTTGTTGAGAGTGAAGGCTGTGTTAGAGCTGTTATATAGAACCACAGTCTTTTTCATGAGCTTGACATGCAGCAAAGTCCAGTGGTTGTTGTGAAGAATCGGCAAGAAGATGTGCTTCGGCATGGCTGCTTCAAGATGTCGTTGCAGCCACTCCATCTCTTCTGTCTTCTTATCTTTTAAGATGTCATCTACCAGTAGGAAATATGCCATGTGTGAGTTTGGCATTGTGTCCCCTAATAATGCCTAGTAGGCTGACATCGTATTCACAGAAAGATACCCTTCAATTTTCAATGTTTCACAGAGGTCATCTTTTAATACATAGATGTCATCTCGTTGAAAGATGACATCTCCCAGTGAGTTGTGTTCTTTTAGAGAACTCATAATTATCGTCAGTTCTTCCAATGATAGGTTGAAGCAGCTCCATCTTTCAAAGTTCTTGAAAGAAGGCGTGATTTCTCCTGCCGGCCCATCTGGCCTATCGTCCCCCAGCTCTTCTTCTTCAGCTTCTGCTTCCGTGGGATGTTCTTCTACAGGAGGAACTTCGGGAACTTCTGCTACTAAAGGCTACTTTTGATCTTCTTTTGTCTTCTTCATAGCCTCTTCAGTCTCTGCAACCCAACCTGCCTTCCAAGCTGTAGCTCTGTCTGGTTCAAACAGTTCGACCCACATGGTCTTGAGTTGTTCCCTCCAAGTTACCTTTTTGGGAAGAGGTATGTTCATTTGAAGACTGTGGGGTATGGTGTATGCAGGCATCACCGGATCATTGAAGAACTGACGATTGTAGATGACTTCCATGACATATACACCCCGCAGTCCATGTAGGTCCTTCACGTGTAGATCTTCTAGCAGGATGCCCTTGTTGATGGCTTCCATTATGCGCAGAATGATGAAGGCACAATCCCCCAAACTAGCTTCTTCCTAGGGAATGTTCTTGTTGATGGAGAACAGCTTCCAAGACCCTTGGAATTGTGTGCCCGCCTCCTTGATGGCTCGTTGTAGGCATATCGGGATCTTCAAGGCATCCATTGCATTCTTCCTTTTGTAGACCAGAGTGGTGTTGTCCATCTCAGCTATGCAACAGTTGAGCACTGTCATCTTATGTTCTAAAAGATCGATGATGATTAGTGCCCCATGCTTTGCATTTCGGATGGGCAACACCACAGTTTTGGACTCTTTCCTCTGGACAACCACTTTTATCTCAGCCATGTCTGCCTCCATTTATTACTCTTTATACAACAGGCTCGCCAAGCGTGTGGTCCTATTGAAAACTGAATGTGACTTGTCCAGGTGTAAGAATTCTTCCACAAGGGTGGCGCAAAGTACGTTGAACATTTTCTTGTGTACTTGTGCCCTCTTCAAGAAAACCCCCCACAAGTCATCTCTGGATAGACGTCTACCCTTGTTGTTGTATAGGATGTCTGATTGAAGTAGATCATCATCGAGGATATCTGTCAGGACATGGACATCTCTGCAGGAGATGAACGACACGACTATCATGTACATGTCCTTCATCTTGTAGGGCAGAGGGGAAGCTATTGCAGGTATCTCTATCTTGGCTTCAACTTGTCTCTCCCTGGTGGGCTCATCTGCAAAGAAGGATGCTAGCCCACCATCCTCATCCTTGAACGTTGCATCATGTGCCTTCGATGATGAGGCTTCTTGTATAGTAGGCATAACCCTTGCCACTTTTTCAACAACTTTCAACATTAATTGTGTTGTGGCTACTAGTCCAGCTACCTCTAAGGAGGCTTCAGCATTAGTGTCCTTGGCATGAATTTCCTCAGAGGTTTGTCCCAGCTTGGCTTCTACCATCATCTTCAGAGTTGCCTCCATCTTCCCATCATAAATGTAGTCGTGATACTCCTCATGTGGCTAGAAGAGGAGGAAATCATTACTTTCTTCAAACCCAACCCCTAGATCAGCAATCATTATGTCTAGCTCTTCTGCTTGGGCTGATGAGCTGAGCTCTGCGACCATCTTCTCTCGATGAGCAACTACAATCTGCTCTCTTAGAGTTGGAGAGTGTGTTGGAGGAGAGAGGTGATGTTTTTCCATATGCTTATCTTCATTGGCGGCTTCATCCATTGCTTCCTCTGGGTCACAGTTGAGGTCAAACCCCTTTGATTGTATCGCGTGCTTCTCATTCTGGGGGCTCAACCTTTTTGTTGGTTGGGTCCCTTTTTGTTTAGCTACGAGAGATGCCTTCTTGCTTGTGCTCCCGGATTTTGTTTTGTGGGCTCCTATTGTGCCGTCTCCCGCGCTCACTCCCCCCCACGTTGTCGTCGTGGCTGGAGGGGATGGCTAATGAGCATGTTGGGCTAGTTGGGTGCTTAGTCTTCTTTTTCTCCTGCCGAGCTTTGAGTTCTTCGCATTCCAGTTCGAGCTTCTAGCGATCTTCTTGTATGCCTTGGTGCTCTTCTTCGAGGGCAACCACCGCTTCTTCATAATCACGACACATTTGTTCATTGTCAGAGTGGATGGACTGCCCCTCCTTTCACAGAATTGTCATCTCCTCCTACATCTTTTTCAACATCCCCATCATCATCCACTGATTGCTTAAAACATCTTGTATGAAGTTCGAGAATGTTGTCATGATGTCATCCAACGCTTGTACCTGCATTGTTAGAGATGAAAAAGATGTAGAGATTTTATCATTTACAACGTTGGTTTGATGCATGTGTTCCCACATTGCATCAAACCTTGTACATAAAGAACCCATGAAAGAGGGTTCTTGTCATTGTAGTTGGTGCAGATGCTACTCCGCGTGTGCTGTCGACGAGCTCAGCACGGTTGGCTACTTAGGTGGTGGCGGTGGGGGCATCTCTGCTGACTTGCCCTTCTCTGTAGCCGCTTCTGGTACAGCCTGGGAGCCTTGTCCTTCTGGTTCTTCCTCCGGTGCGTTTTTTGGCTGTGGGGCTTCTTCCGTAGCCTTTCCCTTCCCCGCCTCTTCCTCCACTACAAGTGTTTCCTCTTATGGCTTGGGAGAGGCGGGGTCTACAGCCTTTGCACCAGGTTGTTATTCTTTGGTCGTCTCTTTCTCACCTGACTTGATGGTGGTGTCTATCTTCTTCTTCTCCACCGCCAGTTTCTTTCTTGGCTTTTGGTTCTTCTTCTTTGCTTTTAGGGCTGGGGCACTGCTTTCCCCTTTTGTGGGTGCCGAATTTTTTAGTGTTCTAGCATGCATCGCTCCAGAGCTCATTTTCTCAATGTCATCGAGAGTAGGCCACAGCTATTGGCATCATAAAACACCATCTCAGGGAGGGGGAGTGGTTTCTTTAATCCTTTATGCTTGAAGTATGCCTTCTCCCCCTTCACATCCAGGATTCCCATGCTGGCGAGGGACTTGATGTCAATTCTTTGTTGTCCCTCCATTTCTTCATATTTTTGGATTTCTCCTTCTTCCAGCAGGTAATCGGAGATCATTGTAATTTGACCACCCATATAGAAAGTAGAATTTCTCTTCAGGTCACCACCTACTATCATTGACAGTCTTCTGATCAGAATTCTACCGATGTTTACCGGTCATTTGTTGATCATGGACCATATGAGGAAGAGGTCTCCTTTATTGACAGTCCCAGTTTCTAATTTGGCATCTATGGTGAAGGCGGTGATCTTATGTATTATTCTGATTAAGCAAGAGGTGATCTAGGAGGCTTTAGTGTTCTTTGCATTCTGCTTCTCCTCCCCAGTCACCTCATTCCACATGGTGTTGCTATCATATTCAACAACTTCTCTTTCTCCTGGAGCAGCTAAACAGGCTCTGGCTTCTTCTTCTGTTGCTGTGAATATCATGTCCAGGTCTACCTCCGTCACCATGTGGATTTCACCCCCTAGCCGTACTTGGAGCATGAATTCACCACATCCTACTTCTCGTGACTCGCTACTGGAGGCGACCTTCTTCAATGAAGACAAAAACTCCAGAGTCAGCCTCCTGTAGGACTTCACTTTGGGTGTGCAAATAGTTTGGAGATTTGCATCCTCTAAGAACTTATCGTCCAGTCATAAATCCCCATCTTCTTGAAGTCCTCAATGTTGAAGTAATGTGTCGGACTGCATTCTTTGTTCGAGGACATCCATTCATAGGAAGACTAGTGTACTACGTCTTGGGGCACATATGGTGGCTCCCCTTTCTGTGCAGAAGTTTCTTCTACTGCCTCCTCTGCCCTTACTTTCTTGCTGGGCTTGGTTTTCTTTGGTGCAACTTTTCATTTTTTCCATGCATCGGGCTTCTCGACTCTTCTAGTCAGTATTCGGAGGTCTCTATCTCCTCTGATTGTTCTATTTCTTCTGGGGACTCCTCTTGCAGTAGCTCCCCTAGTATCCTTTGATATTGTGCTAGTCACAGCTGCATCTCCACTCTTTTCAGCACTGGCAGAGTGGAGTCCCTTTTCAAAGCTTCCGATAAGCTCTTGATGATCTTCTCCACTTCCTTCAAGGAGGTGGCTTTCTAATATAGAGGGTTGCTTGTGGTAGGAGAAGACATTCTGCAAATTTAAAACATTAAAAGAGTTTAGTTCCTGATAAGGTATATTGAAGATTATCTTCATTGTTCTGGGCACAAATATCATAAATTAATAGGTTCTCTTCATTATTCAGGATAGTTAGGTTTCATTTTTATTTTAAAGTAGACAATAGGAACTGTGGTCGCAGTTTTAATCACGGTCGCGGTTATTGTTACTTTAGAGCATTACCGCGGTCGTGGTTATCTTGGCGTAGAACAACCGCGATCGCAGTTCTTTTGGCAAACCTTATGTTACCACGGTCGTGGTTTCTTGAAGAAAGATTACGGTCATGATTATTACTGCGGTTGCAATTATTATCGTGACCGCGATTATAATCGTGGGCACAATTTTTTCTTTAGGCAAGGCTAAAATTGGTTTTGGGTTTGGGCGATCACTGTGGTTGCGGTTAGGATGACCGCGATCACGGTTCATCTTCCTCTAACCCTTCAACTTCTCTGACCAAACATTCATTCTTTGTTCGTATCAACATCCATTATTCCATTTGTAGGGTTTAGGGGGTTTTCTCTTTGGGGGGAGAACAAACAAGTCGTGTGATTGGAGAACTAGAACATGGATAGTTGATCATCACCCGCTGAGAAATAGCTTTGAGAGGGGTTTTTAAGAGAAAAAGAAGGTTACCTTGATGATAGAAGCAGGTGCGACAACGGAAAGGAAGCAAGATGCGGCGGCGACCACCGACCACTCTGTGATAGCCGATTGTCAGACAATTCCAGGAGCGCAAGGTAGGGTTTTTGAGATAAAAGATAGTTTGGTGATGAGAAACGCAAAGAAAGTGAGGAGTTACCTTGTCGATGTGATTGCGGTTGCGACAGAAGCAACGATCGTGGGCGGCAAATGGCGGACTCGCGGCGGCAGGTTGCGGGTCTCGGTTCGGCATGGAGGTTAGGTCTAGGGTTAAAGATGAGAGTGATGAGAATGTAAAGAATCGAACATTTGTGGTTTAAAGGTATTTATAGACATTAACACTACGGCCAAACTAACCAAGGGAAAAGACCACGGTCTTGATTATAATTGCAGTAGTGGTTATGAGCGTGATCACGGTTTCCCTCGAAGGAACCGCGGTCGTGGTTTTTCATTTGAAGAGAAAGATCGCGGTCGCGTTTCAGATCGACTCGGAGGAAATCATTACTTTCTTCAAAGCCAGTACCTAGCTTAGCAATCATTATGTCTAGCTCTTCTACTTGGGATGAGTTGAGCTCTGCGACCACCTTCTCTCTATGAGCAGCTACAATCTGCTCTCTTAGAGTTGGAGAGTGTGCTGGAGGAGAGAGGTGATGTTTTGCCTGATGCTTATCTTCATTGGCTGCTTCAGCCATTGCTTCCTCTGGGTCACAGTTGAGGTCAAACCCCTTTGATTGTGTCATGTGCTTCTCATTCTAGGGGCTTGACCTTTTTGTTGGTTGGGTCCCTTTTTGTTCAGCTACCGGAGATGCCTTCTTGCTTGTGCTCCCGGCTTTTGTTGTGTCAGCTCCTATTATGTCGTCTCCTACGCTCAGCACCCCCCACGTTGTCATCGTGGTTGGAGGGGCTGGCTAATGAGCATGATGGGCTACCTGGGCACTTAGTCTTCTTTTTCTCCCATCGGGATTTGAGTTCTCCATGTTCCACTTCGAGCTTCCAGCGATCTTCTTGTATGCCCTGGTGCTCTTCTTCGAGGGAAACCATCGCTTCTTCGTAATCATGGTGCATTTGTTCATTGTCTACGTGGATGGCATGCCCCTCCTTCTGTAGAATTGTCATCTCCTTCTACATCTTTTTCAACATCACCATCATCATCCACTGATTGCTTAAAACTTCTTGGATGAAGTCCGGGAATATTGTCATCCTGTCATCCAACACTTGTACCTGCATTGTTAGAGATGACAAAGATGTAGAGATTTTATCGTTTACAGTGTTGGTTTGAAGCATGTGTTCCCACATTGCATCAAATCGTGTACCTAAAGCATCCCTGAAAGAGGGTTCTTGTCATTTTTGTTGGTGCAGTTGTTGCTCCGCGTGTGCTGTCAATGAGCTTGGCACGGTCGGCTGCTTAGGTGGCGGCAGTGGGGGCATCTCTACTGACTTTCCCTTCTCTGTAGCCATTTCTGGTATGGCCTGGGAGCCTTGTCCTTCTGGCTCTGCCTCTAGTACATTTGTTGGCTGTGGGGCTTCTTCCGTAGCATTTCTATTCCCCGCCTCTTCCTCCACTACAATCGTTTCCTCTTATGGCTTGGGAGAGGTGGGGTCTACAGCCTTTGCACCAGGTAGTTATTATGTGGCCGTCTCTTTCTCAGCTGGCTTGATGGTGGTGTCTATCTTCTTCTTCTCCACCACCATTTTCTTTCTTGGCTCCTGGTTCTTCTTCTTTGCTTTTAGGGTTGGGGCACTACTTTCCCATTTTGTGGGTGCTGGATTTGTCGGTGAGCTAGCGTGCATCGCCCCAGAGCTCATTTTATCAACGTCATGGAGAGTAGGCCGCAACTATTGGGCATCATAAAACACCATCGAGAGTAGGCCACAGCTGTTGGGGTTTCTTTAATCCTTTATGCTTGAAGTATGCCTTCTCCCCCTTCACATCTAGGATTCCCATGTTGGCGAGGGACTTTATGTCAATGCTTTGTTGTCCCTCCATTTCTTCATATTTTTGGATCTCTCCTTCTTCCAGCAAGTATTCGGTGATCATTGTAATTTGACCACCCATATAGAAAGTAGAATTTCTCTTCAGGTCACCGCCTACTGTCGTTGACAGTCTTCTTATCAGAATTCTACTGATGTTTACCGATCGTTTGTTGATCATGGACCATATGAGGAAGAGGTCTCCTTTGTTGACAGTCCCACTTTCTAATCTGGCATCTATGGTGAAGGCGGTGATCTTCTGTATTATTTTGATAAAGCAAGCGGTGATCTGGGAGGGTTTGGTGTTCTTTGCATTCTGCTTCTCCTCCCCAATCACCTCATTCCACATGGTGTTTCTATCATATTCAACAACTTCTCTTTCTCCTGGAGCAGCTGAACAGGCTCTGGCTTCTTCTTTTGTTGTTGTGAATATCCTATTCAGGTCTACCTCTGTCACCATGTGGGTTTCGCCCCCTAGCCATACTTGGAGCATGAAGTCACCACCTCCTACTGCTTGTGACTCGCTACTGGAGGTGACCTTCATCAATGAAGACAGAAACTCCAGAGTTAGCCTCCTATAGGACTTCACTTCGGGTGTGCAAATAGTTTGGAGATTTGCACCCTCCAAGAACTTTACCGTCCAGTCATATATCCCCATCTTCTTGAAGTCCTCCATGTTGAAGTAACATGTCGGACTGCATTCTTTGTTCGAGGACATCCAATCATAGGAAGACTAGTGTACTATGTCTTGGGGCAAGTACGGTGGCTCTCCTTTCTGTGTAGAATTTTCTCCTATTGCCTCCTCTGCCCTTACTTTCTTGTTGGGTTTGGTTTCCTTTGGTGCAGCTTTTCGTTTTTTTCAATGCACCGGGCTTCCCGACTCTTCTGGTTAGTATTTAGAGGTCTCTATCTCCTCCGATTGTTCTATTTCTTCTGGGGACTCCTCTTGTAGTAGCTCCCCCAGTATCCTTTGATATTGTTCTAGTCACACCTGCATCTCCACTCTTTTCAGCACTGGCAGAGTGGTGTCCCTTTTCAAAGCTTCTAACAAGCTCTTGACGATCTTCTCCACTTCCTTCAAGGAGGTGGCTTTCTAGTATAGCGGGTTGCTTGTGGTAGGAGAAGACATTCTGCAAATTTAAAACGTTAAAGGAGATTAGGTCATGATAAGGTATATTGAAGATCATCTTCATTGTTCTGGGCACAAATATCATAAATTTATAGGTTCTCTTCATTAATCAGGATAGTTAGGTTTCAATTTTATTATAAAGTAGACAATATGAATCGTGGTCACGATTTTAATCACGGTCGCGGTTATTGTTACTTCAGAGCATTACCCAGGTCAAGGTTATCTTGGCGTAGAACAACCGCGGGCGTGGTTCTTTTGGCGAACCTTATGTTTCCACGGTCGTAGTTTCCTAAAGAAAGACCACGATCATGATTATTACTGCGGTTGTGATTATTATCGTGACTGCGATTGTAATCGTGGGCACAATTTTTTCTTCAGGCAAGGCTAAACTTGGTTTTGGGTTTGGGAGATCATCGCGGTTGCGGTTAGGATGACCACGATCGCGATTCATCTTCCTCCGACCCTTCAGCTTCTCTGACCAAACATTCATTCTTTGTTCATATCAACATCCATTATTCCATTTGTAGGGTTTAGGGGGTTTTTCTCTTAGGGGGGGAGAACAAACAGGTCGTGTGATTGGAGAACTAGAACAGGGATAGTTGATCATCGCCCGCTAAGAAACAACTTCGAGAGGGGTTTTTAAGAGAAAAAGAAGGTTACCTTGATGATAGAAGTGGGTGCGACAGCGGAAAGGAAGAAAGATGCGGTGGTGACCACCGACCACTCTACGATAGCTGATTGTCGGACAATGCCAGGAGCGCAAGGTAGGGTTTTCGAGATAAAAGATAGTTCGGTGATGAGAAGCGCAAAGAAATTGAGGAGTTACCTTGTCGATGTGATTGCAGTTACGACAACGACAACGATCGTGGGCGGAAAACGGGGGACTCACAGAGGTAGGTTACGGGTCTCGGTTCGGCGTGGAGGTTAGGTCTAGGGTTAAAGATGAGAGTGATGAGAATGTAAAGAACCGAACATTCGGGGTTTAAAGGTATTTATAGACATTAACACTGTGACCAAACTAACTAAGGGAAAAGACCACACTCTTGATTATAATTGTGGTAGTGGTTATGATCACGGTCGCGGTTTCCCTCAAAGGAACCGCGGTCGCGGTTTTTCGGTTGAAGAGAAAGATCGCGGTCGTGTTTCAGATCAACTCGAAAAACCGCGGTCACAGTTTCGCTTAAGAAAAAGCAAAACAGTGGTCGCAGTTATAACTGCGACCAGAGAAAAAAAGAGTCGAAAACTTGAAATACTTAAAAGGAAAAGAACAGGTACTTCTAAAGGAAGAAAACTTAAACAAAGCAAAAAAAGCAAGAGAAAACAAAGATAAACTTGGGTTGCCTCCCAAGAAGTGCTTTCTGTAAAGTCACTTAGCTAGACTTCCTAAAACTTCATTCTTTGGGTATTGTAGTTGGGTGTGGTATCTCTTCACTGCTTCTCTCCTCTGACTAGCTTAGTTCCTGCAAATCAATCTCAGATCTTCTCACAAAGGCCTGATCTTCATAAAACCTTTTTACACTATGTCCATTAACCTTGAAGATTCTAATTTTCTCTCCTTGGATCTCCATTACTCCTAATGGGTAGATTTTTACCACAATGAAGGGACCTGACCACCTAGTTCTTAGCTTTCCAGGGAACAGCTGAATGCTAGAGTTGAAGAGGAGTACTTTGTCTCCTTCATGAACATCCTTATTTTTTAGGTGGGTATCATGCCACACCTTGGTCCTCTGTTTGTAGATTCTTGCATTCTCATAGGTGTGTAGTCTTAATTCTTCTAATTCTTTCAGTTGTAAGTAGCATCCTTGGCCAGCCTTTTCCATATCCATATTCAGAAACTTTATTGCACAGAGGGCTTTGTGCTTGAGTTCCAAAGGTAGATGGCAGGATTTACCATATAAGAGTTGATAGGGTGTAGTTCCAATGGGGGTTTTGTAGGCGGTTCTATACGCCCAAAGGGCATCATCCAGCTTCATCATCCAATCCTTTCTTGTTCTGCTAACAGTCTTTTGAAGAATTTGCTTCAGTTGTCTGTTTGACACTTCCACCTTCCCTGAAGTCTGCGGGTGGTAGGGTGTAGCAACTTTGTGTCTGACTCTGTACTTTTTTAGCAATTTTTCAAACTATTTTCCCCCAAAGTGGGATCCTCCATCACTTATAACAGTGTGTGGTACACCAAATCTTTGGAAAATTGTTTTCTCAAACATCCTTATAACAGCCTTAGAGTCACATGTTAGGGTGGAAACAGCTTCCATCCATTTTGAAACATAGTTGACAACAACGAGGATGTATTTATACCCTTGGGATGGTGGGAATGGGCCCATGTAGTCGATCCCCCATACATCAAAAATTTCTACTTCAACCCACTCTGCCATAGGAATTTCATTTCTTTTCCCGATATTCCCTGTCATCTGACATTCCTTGCAGGTTTTTACATATGCAGCGGCATCCTTGAATAGCAAAGGCCAGTAGAAGCCTGATTGTAGGACATTGGAGGCTATCTTTTCACTTCCCAGATGTCCTCTATAGGGTGAGGAATGGCATTCCCTCATAATATCTGGCACTTTCTCCTCAGCAATACATCTTTTGTATAAATTGTTAGAGCATCTCTTGAAGAGCATAGGATCATCCCAATAGTAATTCTTTATATCTGAAAAGAGTTTCTTTTTCTGATGGTAGGTTATCTCTGGGGTAACTCCCCACAAGCAAGATAATTACAAATATCCACGAACCATGACAATTTTTGTTCTTTGACTTCTATCATGAGCAAAGCCTCATCTGCATAGTTATCATTGACGGGTGGCTCATTCTTGTCTTCGATGACAATCCTTGACAATTGGTTGACAACTACATTTTCCGCCCCTTTCTTATCAATGATCTTGTGATCAAACTCCTGGAGTAATAAAGTCCACCTTAGCAACCTAGGCTTAGTATCCTCTTTCTTCATTAGGTATCTTATTGCTCCATGTTCGATGTAGACCTTTACTTTTGCCCCAATCAGATAAGACCTGAACTTATCGAAGGTGAAGACGATGGCGAGCATCTCTTTCTCTATGATTGTGTAATTTATCTGTGCTTCGTCAAGGGTCCGACTAGCATAGAAGATGACATGGTGTTTCTTGTCTTTCTTCTACCCCAGGATTGCCCCTACGCCATAGTCACTAGCATCGCACATCAGCTCGAAGGGTAGCTCCCAATCTGGAGCTTGAAGAATAGGTCTGGTCACAAGCGCTTCCTTCAATGTGTAGAAAGCCTTCAAACAATCATTTTTAAAAACAAACTCGACATCCTTGATCAGCAAATTCGACAAGGGTTTTGAAATCTTAGAAAAATTCTTTATAAATCTTCGATAATAACTAGCGTGACAAAGAAAACTTCACACTCCAGTCACAGACTTAGGTGGAGGTAGTCTAACGATAGCTTCGACCTTGCTGACATCTACTTCAATTCCTCTTTTTGAAACCTTGTGGCCCATGACTATGCCTTCTTATACCATGAAATGACATTTCTCCCAATTGAGGACAAAGTTCTTCTCTTCACAATGTTGTAGGACCAATGATAGGTTTTTCACATCAAAATCTTTTCCATAGATAGAAAAACCATCCATAAAGACTTCCACAATGTCCTCCAGAAAGTCTGAGAACATCGAAATCATGCAACGTTGAAATTTTGCAGGGGCATTGCATAATCCAAATGGCATTCTTCGGAAAGCATAGGTACGATATAGACAAGTGAAGGTAGTCTTCTCCTGGTCATCAGGTAGGATAGGAACTTGGTAGAATCCAGAATAACCATCTAAGAAGCAAAAATATTCGTGATGCGCCAGTCTTTCTAGAACTTGATCGATAAAGGGTAGCGGGTAGTGATCTTTCTTCATTGCCTGGTTTAGCTTTCGATAGTCTATGCACATTCTCCACCCAGTGACAATCCGAGTGGCTACTTCATCTCCTTTATCTCCCTTCACAATAGTCATTCCCCCTTTGTTTTGTACAACATGAAAATGGCTCACCCAATTGCTATCGGTGATTGGGTAAATAATACATGTGTCTCTTAGCTTGATGACTCCCTTCTTTACAACCTCTTTTAACATTTGATTCAGCTTTCTCTGGGGTTGAACCAAGGGTTTTGCTGACTCTTCTAGATTTATGCAGTGCATACATAGAGCAGGGTTAAGTCCCTTGATATCATCCACTGAATACCCTATAGCTTGCCTATGGAGCCTTAGATCCTTAAGAAGTCTTTCTAATTGTTCTTCAGTCAGACTAGCATTAACTATAACATGGTTTCTCTCCTCGTAATCAAAAAATTCATACTTCAATCCTTCCGGAAGCTGTTTCAGTTCCGGTTTGGGTTTAGGTGCCTTCTCTTCCTCCGGTGTCGGTTCTAGAGAAGCATACTTGACTGTCTCGATAACTTCCTCTTCCTCGCTCAAATCTTCTTCATTTTGATTTAGGTAGTCGAGGATCTCAACAACCTTGGGGTCTTCGATTTCTGAATCATGATTGTTTAACACTCTCATGAGAGGGTCTAATACGGTTGTATCTTCTTCTACTTCTTCACAATACTGGTTGTAGATATCCACAAAGTAAGCAGATTCGAGCAGGGATGGTCCCTTCATGGCATCTTTTACCTTGAAATCAATGTGGTCGTTTCCGACTCTCAGAGTTATGATGCCTTCAGCGACATCAATCAGTTCCCTCCCAGTCACCAAGAAAGGACGTCCAAAGATGATAGGGCATTTAGGGTCATCAATAGTGTCAATGACAATAATTTCACACGGGATGAAAAATCTTCCCACGTGAATCAGAACATCTTCAACTACTCCCATAGGCCTTTTGAAGGTATGGTCCGCCAACTCAATTCTCATATTGGTCATGACCATATCAGTCAGTCCCAATCATTGTGTGAGGCTTAAGGGCATAAGACTGATGATAGACCCCAAGTTAGCGAGACCTTTCCTTTCAATGTTATCCCCTACAAAAAAAGGTATAGTAAAGGCTCCAAGGTCCTTCTTCTTGGTTGGTAATTCCGCTTTTATGAAAGCGTTTGACATACTGGCAAGGTGCACTGTTTCAATCCTTCCCCCTCTTCTTTTCTTTGTGATTATGTCCTTCAAAAACTTGGCATATGTTGGCATTTCTTCTAAAGCATCCAGAAATGGCACATCGAGGTGGAGCTTTTTCACCGACTCCATAAACTTTTCATACCACTTTTTGAGATGTGCCTTTATGAGTCTGTACGGAAATGGCAATCTTGGGGAGTATTGACTCCTTTTGGCTAATATGTCATCCATAGGTTCTGGTTCTCTAACTTGAGCTTGTTGGTCTTCTCCTTCGGCTGATTTCTCTATAATAATCTCTGGCTCTGATTTTTCAAGTCTTGTCACCTCAGGGTCCTCTACCGTCCTTTTCGATCTAAGTACTGCCATCTTGGCAGACTCAGTGTTAGATGATATCTTCCCTAAAGGGTTATTCACCAGCTCGGCCAAGTGAGTGAGTTGTTGGTCTATCTAGTGTTGATGTGTTTGCATATCTACCATTTGGACGTGCATCGTATTCAGGATGCCAGAGTTGGACAGCATACTTTGTACAAGTTGGTTGATTATCGTGTCCTGTCTCTCGACGAAATTGAATAGTTGCCCCACTAAGTCAGGTTGACTATTGTTCCTTTCCTGACTCAGTCCTTGAGCTTGTCGTTGCCCTTGACTTGTGCTTGCCTCGTGGTAGTTTTGATACTTCCCTTGACCTTCATAGTTGGTTTTGTTTGTATGGAAAGTACTTGTTTTGGTGTACTGACTTTGTCTGCCTTTCTTCTCGAAACCTGGTGGTTGCTTGGGTGGATTATTCAGTTGATGTGAATTCTTCATAGTGTCCTTGTTTCCATAATTGAAACCTGGGTGATCCGGTCTCTTAAAGTTAGCATAAGAGACATTTTCAGCTTCCTCCTCCTCAGATTTGCTTTCACTTGATTCTTCGGGTTGGGTGTATATGCAGTTATCTACTCCATGCCCACCTTCACTGCATGTGACATGTTTCATTACTTTTTCAACATGCTTCTTTTCCTTTCCTCCTAATTCCTTCAGCTGTCAAACATCAATGGCTATCTTGTGTATCTGAGATGTGATTGCCTCAAGAGCCTTTGATTCAATTGACGACCCTTCATTGGTGTACTTTTTGGCACACCCTCTGTCGGTTCTGTCATAATCAGTCCCAGATTGTAACTCAACTATGTTTTCGATAATTTTCTTGGATCTACTTGGCTTTTTACTGAGAAAGTCGCTTCCTGCTGCTGCATTTAGCGAGACTCTCTCGTCTGGTGTTAAACCATTGTAGAATGTCATGATTAGGAAACCCTTCTTGTAATTATGGTGAGGGCAATCTCTCTAATACTCTTGGTACCTTTCCCAGGCTTCATGCAGATTCTCACCTGGTCTCTGCGTGAAAGATGTGATATTTTGCCTATTACGAGCAATCTTCTCTATGGGGTAGAAATTGTTCACAAAAGCGTCAGCCAATGCATTCCACCCATTCAAAGGTTGATGCGGTAATCCAAGGTACCAGGATAGTGCCTTGTCCTCTAAGGAGAAAATGAAACCTTTGCAATAAATGACTTCTTGTGAAACTCCTCGCATCTTGATGGTGTCGCAGATATTCTTAAAAGCATCAAGGTGATGATAAGGGTTATCGTTCTTTGAACTCCCTCAGAAGCTTTTATTCTGGATCATAGAGATTACAGCTGGCTTCAGCTTGAAGTTTGCTGCATCAAATCTCAGGATGATAACAGGACATCTTGAGTTGTTGGCTTTTGTATCTACCAACTCCCAAAGAGTCTTCTCTTCCTTCTTATCATCTTTGCTATCATTGTTCCTATGATTGCGCTCATGGTTGTTATGGTTCCTTCTGTGCCTGCAATGATGACGATGCTCCTCATGGTGCTGATTGTCATCTTCATGTCACTCTTTTTGTTCTTGATATTGTTGGTCATCATTATAACGGTCACCTCCATCTTCTTCTATTGCTGATGGAGGTGGGTGTTGTTCGTTCCTAACGTCCACGCGAGGTGGCATGGTGAAAATGAGTAAAGTAAAACAAGTTGCTTCTTCCTGGGTACCTGAATAGATTGTACAGTCAAGTTTGGAAACCGAACTGGTCCAACCAAACTACTCTACACAAACCCAGGTTAGCAAACTTAAAGTAATTGTGTTGTCAAACTTATTGCTAAGCTTGAGGCACGGGAGTATAGTAAGCATACTAGGGTTCTTAATAGTGCCATTTTGCCTTGTCCCGACAATGACGCCAACAAGTTGACCGGCCTAAATTGCACATCCAAAAGGAGTGGATTCAGAGTAGTCATACTTTTAAAGAGATAACCTGACTCTCAGGCCCCCGCAACGATAAACGGGGTCCGATGTAGCGATCAGGGTCAAACACAGGGACAAGGTTGGTCGTGTTAAGAATGTGGAATCAAACACTCTTATACTCTAGCCGAAGAGGGTGTATAAAAGTTGTTCCCTAAGGAACATTAGCACATAAACAGACAAAAGAAACAAACTGTAAATAAGAATATGAGGAAAACTCGGGTGGGGTTCACCAACTAAAGCACCTCACCAACATGTAACACTGTCTCTCTCTCTTGCATAATCATATCAAGATTACAAGCAACCATTCAAACGTCTATTCCACACTCTCTCGAGACGAGGATAGATCTAAGTCTAAAAGAAGCCTCTCTCTCGAGATGACCAATCAAAAACCTTGCAGAAAAACATATGGTTAGAGCCTTAGAATTCCAACACTCTCGTACATTCATACCACTCCATGACACTGATAAAAGTGATATTACTCTCTTGAGATATCGATAATCAAACATCACAAGATGGTAGCTAAGCATACAAGTGAAGCATTAAAATAGGTGCATGGAGATAATCTTGATAAGAATATGTATATTCATAAGAAAGAGAGAATATACATGTTGGGAGATCCTTAATGGCTACTCCCAACCCAAGTTAAGGTGTTTAGCCACTCATGTTTGCAGACAACATGACGGCCTTATAAGAAGACAGATCCATGAGATACCATGAAGGGGGAGAAGGGGTACAACAGGATGAAATAATAGATCTGGAAGAGAAGAAACGTGATACTACACACTACTTCTTTAGATCTGGATCTACCATGTGGATGTCCTTCTCCTCTCAAAGAAGGAGCAAATGATAGTCTTCTCTCTCCTCAACTTCTACCTTTGGAGGTCCAAGACTGATGGACGGATATGTGGAGACGAGTCTGGAATGCAACAACACTTCATGGCCTCGGGATATGATCTCTCTGATCTCTCCCTTGACAAGACATATGGGTGCACTATTTATAGGAACACTCAAATGACTTAGAACCATGGTCACGGTTTGTGATAAGTGGGGGAGGGATCATGGTCTTGGTCTTGGGAATAACCATGGTTGTGGTCTAATGGTAACTGTGGTCGCAATTTTTCTGTTAAGTGAGGGCAAGACCGCGATCGCGGTCTCTGCCTTATTCCTCTCTGGTCACGGTCCAGATTGGTCGCGGTCCTCCTATCACCGCGGTCACGATTCTTATTATATCCATGGTCGTGGTCTTTATATAACCATAGTCGCAGTCTCTTGAGGAGCCCATCAGCGATCGCGGTCTTGAGATAACCGCGGTCGTGGTCTTCTCTTCTCTTATTGCTTGGTGATCGAGGTCTCTGGTACTCTAGGATCACGGTCGCGGTTCTTCAAGAATCACGACCTAAGTTGTGTTGATTCCTCTGTGGCCCATTTATTACTCCCAAGAATCGTGACCTAAGTTGTGTTGATTCCTGGAATCATTTAAACAAGGCTTTAGTAAAAAAGATAGAGAAATTTTGTGAAAAGTTAACTAAAGTTATACTAAAAGTGGTGTAAAATATATATAGAAAGTACGTAAAGTACAGTGTTATCATAAGGGGAGCGCCGGAGGTCTAGTGAGGGATTCCCCTATTCTTCCCCTACCCAAGTAGAGTTATGACATCTAGGAAAGTGAGGATGACGGACGGCGTCTACGTGGGGCTGAGAGCATGACACATCGATGGCAGGAGGCTCTGAATCGCTCTGATTTGCTTGTAGTAGGTGGGTTTGTGTGTGGGTGACACAACACCATGGGGTGATAAGGTGGATCAACTACAGGCATATGTGATGAGGGCGAGCTGTTCGATCCCGACTGAAGGGCCAAGATCAACCATAAAATGAGGGGTAACACTCCCCATTCAATTCCATATAGTTTTCAATGCAATCCTTCTAAAATTCGCATTCCACTCATTCCTTGGCCAAATTTAATGATCCTATATACCAAATGGATCAGATCGATGAGACCTATGCATTTATCTTAGTCCTAGACCCTAACTCCAATGCTAGTGTCTGTGTTTTTCTACAGATGCTATCATTTAATCATATTGAATATAGTTGATGCACTATTATGTTAAAGATTGGTTATTTATTGATCCACCTACTTGCTAATACTCTAATAATTATCTTACTCTATCTTGTTGCCTAAAATAATTTTCTCCTAGGAGATTTTTCGGTAAAGATTGTGGCTCTGATGCCACTTGTTGGATCTCAGGGCTCTAGAAGGGGGTAAATAGAGCTAAAATACTTACACAAAACTTGTTATACCTTCAAGTTACTTCAAATAAGTTTAATTGCATATAGTGAATTTGATGGCAATTGAAACATACATATTGAGGAAGAGAAAGATTGAAGCAAACAAGTGAATAAGCTATTTTAGAGTGGTTCCACTCTCCAAACTAGGAGAGAGTCAGTCCACTACATAGAGAGGTCAAGCTTGAGGATTTCAAAGATGTCTACTCCTTATATTCACTTATAAGCATTACAACATATGACATTCCTTTTGTAGTACAAGGATACCCAACTTCCATTTATGGCCAAGGGATCCAACAACCTTACAATCAAGGGCTTACCTATCTAAGAGCTAGTCTTCTACCTCACCAAGGTCTTACCCACTCTGGAAATTAGTTGGATGCCTCCACCAAGGTCTTCCTCTTCATGCAACAAGTCTTCGGCCTTGAGGCTTTTCCGACTCATCTCCTTGGATCTTCCACCTTGATCTTACCTTCACTCAGAGTAGCCTTGAGAACTTTCTTCTCCAACTGAAGAAGCATTTTCCTTCTCCTTCTCTTGGAGAAGCTTTCACCAATTAAGAACTTTTGAGAAAGGCATTGAAAGATGAAGCTTGAGAGCTTTACAAGCATATAGATGGGTAGATCTCTTCACACATGACCTATCTCACTCATAATGATGAAAGGAGGAGTAAAAAAGAGAGAGAAAGGGGCTCAAGTGGACTAATAGCACTCAACTATAGCAAGGACCTTAAATAGCATGAATTAGAAAACTTGGAATGAACTCCAAGGGGTCCTATTTATAGTTGGGGGTGTCCACTAGAGCGTGGGAACACTTTTCAATGTTTACTAGCCATTTGGAAGGTTGTAAAGGATATAAATTTCTGTTTTTCACCCCTCCAATGGTTAGAATCACTTATTATGTGTTTTTCATATAGTGTAATGGTTCGAGTTTCAATAAAGATAACTTGACCGATCCCACTATATGACAAGACCAATTTCAACCATCGGTCAAGTTTTCCTGGTGGCAAATTGACTGATCCACCTAAATCTTTCTTGGGAAGAGGGACCGTCAGTCGAGTTTTGTGGATAGAGAACTCAACCAATCGACATCAATATGAAAATCTATCAAGGATCGATCGAGATTGTAACTCAACCGATGAAGTACCTGTGATGAATTTTCCAAAATAATTTTTAAGTGATCAAACGTTGGAATTAAGTGTCCCTGGTTTTTTTCTTATCTTAGTTACAAGTCATATCATCAATACAAATCATTACAAAAATGTTCTAAGGTGATTTGGAGTGATTTCCTAAATTGCACATTTGTATTGCTTTTGAGTTGAAATAAACCAAGGTAGGGCTTGAGTGATTTGATCCTTTTCATGTGCCTAATGCCTGAAATAAATATCTAACAAACATATTAGATACATATGAATGGAATGGTTAAGTCATTATCAAAATATGGACAATGTATAACACTTAGGTCAATAGATTGTTTCCATGCAACTCTCAAGGAGTTGTCCGACCCACTACCTAAATAGTCACGAACTTGGTGGTTCCAGATGAGTTGGTGGAACCGGAACACACTCTCTCTCTCTCTTTTACTCATTAAGTTGTGAGTAACATTTATCCATTTCCCAATTTCATTATGCTTCTTCCAAAATTGAATAACACATAAGTTATATGATGAACATATGTAGGGTATCCCAACTTTTTCCATGGAAAATTATTTTATTGTAAGCTCCCACCTAAGATTTTCTACAGTGTAAGACCTTCAATTTCTTGCTTGAAGGACAAAACCACAACATTTTGAATGGGATCATACATGTTGGAGGTGATAAAGGTCAGGAATGGGGGTTCTTCACTCTATTATATGTCTTCCTCAGAATTCATTCCATAAGCTTATGGTCTCTAGGTTGAACATGTATCTACCTCAAACACATGACAAGGAGGTGTAAAGACTCCCTCAATTTCTTGCTTGAAGGACAAAACCACAACATTCTGAATGGGATCAGACATGTTGGAGGTGATAAAGGTCAGGAATGTTATAGCATTAATTTATTCTTTTGAAGATGTTTGATAGTTGAAATCTATATTAGGTTAATAAGTACCCATATAATGCATTGATCTTTCCCATTTAATCAATTTGATATATTGTCTGGCATTTATTTATTTGCTCTCGTCAACTAGGCTTAGGATGATTTCAGGGTGAAAAAATAGGGTCAAATTAATCAATTGATAATTTTTATAATTAACCCTACTAAAGAAATAAATTATTTTCTTTATTGTAATATCTCATTTAAATGGATGTGTTATTAATACATGATGTCATTTGTCTCTAATTAATCATTATATAACTTCAATTTGGGGAAAATGATTTTTTTATAAATTTAGGGAAAAGGAGTTTATATCACATTAAATTAGGTCTAGGAAAAAGGATGCTAATCTATGCATCTAGGATCGCGAAGTTATAGATATTATTATGAAGATAACCCTTACTGTTTTAGTAAATCTAATTTTATAGATATGTTTCCCTTTTTCTATGTTGATCGATATATTTGATGTGGATATAAGTGATGAAGCATATTTTTTACATGTGGTTTATATAGACTCATATTTGTGCCTTTAGTTTTGTTTGAGTTATTAGGTTACACCTTTTTAAGGGGTGGAATGTAGTAGCTTGGTAGTTTACGAAAATACTGATTTTGAGGACAAAATGCTCTTTAAGGGATGGAGTCCTTTCACTTATAAAAATATACCAATACTAACTCTAGAAAATAAAATCCCATGATTAAGAGTTAGTATGCTTGGATCTTTAGAATGCTAAATCAAATTTAAGAAAATAACATAATATATCTTGCTTGTACCCTAATGGACATATAATGCACATAATGTGAGTAACTCTATTATAAACTTAACGATGGATACATGAGACCCTTACCATGATATAGACCAATAAACAATAATGCAATTAAATATGGTATATGGAACCTAACCATAGACTTTATATATGGTGATCATGTGTATCATATGAATAGTTATCATTTTGACCTAAACTCAAAATGTATTCAACTTATTATAATATATGTGTTCTTGGTACCACATATGATACATTAATGATGCCAAGTAATATAATCACATATCATATCCTAATACTCATAAGTGGGCCTAATAAGATAAAAATGTCTCATTAAATATATACTACATGTCACCTTGTGTACACATACTGACTTGTACATGAATAATTAGTGATCATATGTGAAATGATATGAATATATGTTTAACGTGAGACATAATGTGTTTATATTTGTAATGGAATAATAACTAAATATTTAACACAAATGGATATACTTAATGTTCTTTAATGTAAGCCAATTCTGAAATGATGGAAATAATGGGTTCAGTAAGTATAAATTATATATCATGCATGATAATTTAATATAACCATGATGGTAAGAATATGATGACACTAGAACTCTAAGTGAAAAATGTTGATGATAATGGTGTAATATATTAACTATATATTAAGATAATGAGGATAAACCCTAGTTCAATTAGAAATTAGGAAAGCAAGTTTTTGAAGTTAAATAAAAGTCCAAAATTTATTTCTTTGGATCAATGTTAGATAATATGCCAAGTTTCAGTAGAATTATACTTTGTTGATTCATTTAATTTCTTTAAAGAAGGAGTACATTCATACTTCAACCTAATCTTAATAGTAGTAATATGTAATCCATTTTTATCATGAGAATCCTTATAGTTGGGAGTCAGATGAGGTATTTCCCTAATTTCCTAAAGTTTGCCTTATCGTGCTATTTTCAACCTTTGCTTTTTTTCAAACTATGTCTTAGCCGTTAGGTCATCATTGTATGGATTTTCTGATAAGATGTACCTTCATCCCTTTCTTCTTGAGACTCTATAGTCGATAGGTTCTCCCACTCCTCTTCTCTTACATTTTCTAACTCTTTTCACTCCTCATGTTTCTCGTATATCTTTCCCTTCATAATCCCCTCACCTTGCCTATTTTGGTGACCCCTATGTGGACTGGGGTTCATCTCCCCAAATCCCCTACAAAAACCTAAAGATCCCTTCCCATATTTTTGTATCCACCAGGACACCCATGTTGGCTAAATCAGACATTAGCTTATCTTATCTTTTGGCAATGACAAACATTTCCAATTTGTGGATCTAACGTGCCATTTAAGTATTTCAGGTAAAATGACTATCTCTATAAAAAGTTGATCAAGAAATTTGTATCAAATGGTTGAGATTTTCATATGTATTCATTTATAATACACTTGTATAAAAGAATAATATGCAAGTACTTAGAACACATGTAAAATGAAGCCATTCAAACCCACCTATCCCATACCCATTTCCATGTCAAAATTAAGAGTTTAGAATAGACAGTTGTTATTAGAAAAATCAACAAATAGGTTTTCTCATATTTGTGAATATTCCTTTACGAATTCCTTCTCTATCGAAGTATTTCTAGATCAAAATCCACTATGCCGAAGATGTAGACAATTGGGAAAGAGGCATTACATATATTGAGCTCTAGGTCAATCTCTATCGAAAAGATTTTCGATCTAGACTATCGTTCGACAAAAAGTTTGACCAACAAAGATCTATTAAACCTAGTTAGACCATGAAGTTTGACCGACACATAGCTTTTAGACTACTTTCACACTCAGGACACTACTTGGATGACAAACTGTTCGACTAAGGACAATCCATGTCGAAATATTTTTTGACTGAGAAAGTTCTAGTAACTAAATATGTTAATGATCAAATTAGCTGTTGCAACTCAAAAAACCTAATCCTAACACCTAGTTCACCACTAAGAACTCCCTAAATACCCCCCAAGCTAAACCTAACCACTTGTAAATAATTCCTATCTATACAAGTGGTCTTAGGACACCTAAACATAAGAAATAGACACTTGAGCATTCTATCTTTAAAATAATTGAGCTAAGCACTCTACTTTCAATCTCCTAATAGATGAAATTTTCTATTCTACCCAAAGCATCCCAACATCACCACTCAAACTTTCCCTATCAACTATGGTTTTGGTCCATATCCTTGATATATGATATTTGTGAGCTTAATTGATTCTTCCTTATCCAATCTCTTTCTCCATTGTTGTATTGCTCTTGGACTACTTGGAGTGAAGGTTGTCCACGAACCTGTGAGACTAGAAGGAGTCTTCTCAATTGGTGGTCTTCTGTGGCCATTAAAGAAGAGGTGAGATATGATTCTCTTTTTTGTCTGTTAAAGAAGAGGTGAGGTGTGGTGCTCTTCCACATTTGTTAACGAAGAGGTGAGGTACAATGCACTTATACATCCATGAAAGAAGAGGAAAATGTGGTGCTCTTCCTTGGTCAGTAAAGAAGAGGGAAAAAACAATTATATTTTGTAATTTGTCCTTGCGAGGTAAATAATAACATTAATTTTTGCAAAATCCTATTGGAGACAACTAGGTATTGGATTGACATTTTAGATGGAACCACTCTAAATCTTGTCTGTTGTGGTTTGCTTGTTCCTCTCTTCTTTTGTGACCAATGTTATTTTATTTGGTTAAATTGTTGTTTTAGATCTATTCACCCCACTATAGATCTTTCAATTGGTACCAGAGAAGGTTTTCAAGAAGCCATAATAGGTCTTGAAGGATGGGAGACAATGTACTCAGCCACCTCAACCTTGAGGGATCACATGTGAGTCAGCCACTAACATTTGATAGATCGAACTACATGCATTGGAAGAGGAGGATGCAGTTTACTTTCAAGGAATTAGCTTTGAGCTGTGGAAGATAATCACTCATCCTCATGCGCTTCCAACTATAGAGTTAGAACATTGGGACGCTGAAACGGTAAAGAGATATACATATAATGTAAAGGCTATAAGTATTCTTTATTGTTCTTTATCTTGTAGTGAATTAGATCACATATGCTCCTGTGAATAAACTTATGAATATTTGCATAAATTGTCTGTAACTCATGAGGGTACTAACCAAGTAAAGAATACAAAGATTTCATGCTAAAATACAAATTTGAGATATTCGATATGCAACCTAACAAATTTATTATAGAGATGTATACTAGATTTTCTAACATTATCAATAGCTTGAGTGCATTGGGAAAATACATAAGTGAAGAAGACCAAGTTTCCAAAATACTTAAGTCATCACCCCCTAAGTACAAATCAAAAGTCACTGCAATAGAGGAGGAAAATGATCTTACAAAAATAAAGATGGAACAGGTCATAAGGAACTTGGAAATGCATGAAATCACTCTTGCTGAACAAAATAAGGGAAGATGGAAGGATCTTGCTCTAAATCTTCCATAAAAGTGCCATTAAAGAACATCACTCAAGAAAGTAGTGACACAAGTAGTGATGATAATAAAAGTGCCTTAATTGTAAATGGTAAGAAATATAAAATATTTCATTGTTCTAGGTTCTTCAAATGTGGAAAGAAAGTCCACTTGAAGAATGAATGCTTAAAAATCAAGAAAGGTAAACAATCCTTGTTTAAAAAGAAAGACAAAGGATCCAAAACTTGCAAATATGCATGGAATCAATCAAGTGATGATAGTTAAAGCAATGAAGAGGAGGGGGTAGAATGTCTCATGGAGAAAGAAGACATAGAAGAAACCAATGAGGTAGACATGTTTGAGTTATATACAGAAGAATTAGTTAGTAGTCTTGAAGGATTTTATGACAAGTATATTGATTGCAATAGATAAAAGAAGAAACTTGTCAAACTATTGATGAACTTCATGTTGATCTAAATAATATTAGCTTTGAAAATGATACATTAAAATATTAAAATAGTATATTAAAAGAATCTATAGAGAGTTATAAAGATAAAATACTTGTTCTTGAAAATAATAATAATCTAATCTCTCAACAAAAGGTTGATCTGTTTGCTAAACGAAATGATTATCAAACTCAACCTATAAAAGAAGAGATACTTTACTTTCCAATCTTGCTCAAGTAAAATTAGATAAACCAAAAAGCTTGCTGAAAATGTTGAGTTACACAAACAAATATCTATATTAATGCAAGGAAACAAAAGTCTCGATAATTTCTTAGTTAATGCTTCTAAACAGGTAGTAAGGAGAGGTTTAAGATATGTGCCAAAGAACAAATCATACATATGTCTAAAACCAAAAATAAATATGTTCCCAAGACTAGAACTAAATATGAGCCTAAAAATAAAGTTGTAAACTCTCAAAATGTTGAAACGAGAAAAATCAAATATCTTTTATTTCATGCCACTACAGTCAACTTCTTGGTCATTATTTCTTTTCAAGTGATTATCGGAGGAAAGGATCCATTGACATAGCTTGGGTTCCATAATCCCAACTTAGAATAAAAAGGGTAACATGTTGAGATTTGACCTATTCTTGGTAAATTTATTTGTGTCTTATTACAACCTAGTTTGATGCTAGTTTACACATCTTTTCAATAAAAGATAATTATTCATTTGCATATTGGTGCGATTCCGCTAGTGGTGCTAACACACTACTCGATTGAATAGATGCGCCCCACGAGGTCGGAATGCACGGGATGAGATTGTGCTTTCGAAATTTATAAAACCTAAACTAGCTACCTACGTCTACTAAAACACTACACCCGCAAGCGCACGGGGTCGTGTCATAGTATAGGAAGGTGGCAAGTAAACGGTCGATCCACAGGGAAAAGAGGGGGTACTAGAGCTAGGTTAGTTTAGCTAGGTTCCTACTGCGGAGACTAGGGTTAAGGGTTTAAAGGTTGATTTTGATTGTTAAACTACTATGAACAAACGAGAAATTAAAGGCAAGAATGAAACCTATGTTACCCCTAGGTTAGATTAAGACTAAGAAAGCAAGGAAAGACTAAGCTAGGTATGAAAAGGCAAGTTACACTAAGGCAAGCAAGAGAGAAGTAAAAGAGCAATTAAAAAGCTACACTAGCATGAACAAGACAAGAGTAAAGCAAGAAGCTAACTAAGCAAGGAAATAACTAATTAAGCTAAGCAAGCACAAAACTAAGGTTTTAAGCAGTAAAAAGATGTGTGGGCTGTTTAGGGATATGAACTTAACACTTAAGTTGGGGGGTGACATATGCACATTATGATTCCATTTAGATTATCCAAACCAAACAACAAGTTAGAGTCTAATGAATTAACCTAAGCTACTAACTGGCCATGGATATGCTAGGTTGTGCATAGGGGAACTGGTCCCTAACACCCCCTACTACCCTTACGAGGCTCAATTGGGTTAGGGATTAGGTTCAATCCAATTAGAGTCTAATCAAGTCTAGGTTTCTAGATTAGGCATTCCTAGTGCAATTAGGGGCCGAGGGTAGTAATGGAGAGGTGAGATTAGGGTTTTGGACCCCAATTCCCCCACATTCTAGCCTTGAGAAGGCTCCATGCTAATTGCACTAGAATTATCCAATCTAGCTACTTAGATCTCTCACTTAGGTTTAGGGAGATTGATTATGATGTAGGAAGATGGGAGGCAGCCTAGGGATCCAAGAATTGGACCTAGGGGCAAATCCCAAAATTCACACATATAAGCAATTTGCCTAAATTCCTAGGTGATTTCACACACAAACCAACAGGCAATCCATGGAGAATGAGATAGAAATAGAATATAATCATTAAAAAATGAAATTACAAAGTTTACATGTCATTTTCCCCCAACATGGTATCAAAGTAACATAATATCCCCCAAACAGCCCACCCACAGGGCCTAGCTACTCATAGACATGGAAAACACAAAAAGAAAAGAGAAAGAGGTAGAAGAAGCCATGGAGCTCGGAGTAGTGGCTGAAATCCTTCTCTCCAGCAGTTGTAGGGTCGTCCTCCTCCTTCTTCTTGGATGGCAAGGTGTATAATGGTGGTGGGATGTGGATGGAAGGCTTGGATATGGGGGGTTATGTGGTGGAAATGGTGAAATGGAGTGGATTTGAGGTGGATATGGAGAGGAATGGAATGGGTGGCGATTTGGGGAGCTAGGAAGGGGTAGAAGGTATCCAACCTCGTTCCCCAGCTGCCACCTAGGTATATATAGGTGTCTAGGGGGTCTAGGGTTAAGTTAGGGGTAAAATGGGGAAAACAGTGGAAAAATCGGGTAAAATTATGTGTAGCACGGCCGTGCTAGGCTGCACGGCCGTGTTGGGCAATGGGTAGCACGACCGTGGTGGATGGGAATGGATGTGGTGATATAATGGATTGAACGGGGGAATTTTGAGTTTCTGGGGCTGGCCAGCACGGCCGTGCTGGGAACTGCCAAAACGGCCATTCTTGGTAACACGGCCGTTCTGGCCAACTGGGTCAATTTTTTATGATTCTGCTGCTTGGGGCATGTCCCAGCACGGCCATTGCATGGTAGCACGGCCGTGTTGGGGTCCTTCCCCTGCATTTGAGTGTTGAACTTGGCCATCCATGGAGGGTATTGCTTCAAAACCTTCTTTGACCACTTGGGGTAGGTTGGGCGTGGTTTCGGCCTCATTTTGGGCTCCTCCAAGCCTAGGGAAACCCTAAATTCAACCATCTTCTTTCCAATCCATCAAGTAGTGGCCAAAGTACCTATAAAACATGCAAAAACCATCCATAAGTGATTTTGACAATAAAACATATAATGAGGGAAATAACATGTAATCTAACAAGTATAGATGTGGCTGAAATGCAAAATGACACAAGATAAAGCCCTAAAATAGGGTTGAATCACCACCCCAAACTTGAAACATACTTGTCCTCAAGTATACTCCAACGCAATCTCTCTACAAAACTTTTACAAAAAGAAATGACAAATGCAATATAAAAGACGATTGTTGCTGAATGGGATCAAAGATGACTAAGTACATGCATTTCACCTCTCTCCTCTCCTACTTTCACAATCCAATAATGAAAACATGCACAAAGCATATGAACTTCAAATATAGCACATAGAATATGATGCGATGATTTTGAGTCGCATTTATAGACCTGTTTTATATGTGTTTTATGCTTTAATTAGTCATTTCTATGGTTAATATCGCATAATTCATCCAATTTGGTCTTTGTTGCTATTTTATGTCAAATTCCCTTGATTTCATCATTTTGAGCATTAATTGTCAAATGATTATTATTTGTGTGAATTGATGTGATCTTGTCTTTGAATTTCAGGACAAATGAGTATTTGCTTCCGTCGATACCATCGACGGAAGTCGATACCATCGACATGGTCACAGGTTGCCAGCCGAAAGAAGCAGGAAAAAGTCGATACTATCGACTTTGATGTCGATGGTATCGAGTCACCTTCAGGTTGTTGGCGAAGAAGCAGTCGATAGTATCGACACCAAGTCGACACCATCGACACTATCGACGCACGGAGGCTACAGCATCGCAAAACGACAAAACTGACGCCTAAAGGAAGTCGATACCATCGACTCGCGTCGATGGTATCGACGCCGTCAGATATGCGTTGGATTCAGATTGATCCCAATCAGACGGCTGGAGTTAATTAACGACCTAATTAGGGACTTATACCTAATGACGGCCGCCCATACGAGGGGGAGATCGGATTAGCCATTGCACAAGTACCGAGGAGCAGGAAAAAGGAGAACGGAGGACAGAAGTTCATACCAGTCGATCCGGACGCTGCCGAAGACGGATTTCACCACCGAGAGGCGGGAAAGCACATGTTCTACGCAAAGGATCAATCGGTTCTTCTCCGTTCAGGGGTTTTCCCTTTCATTCCACATTTTTCATATGATTTCCCCTATTTCTACCATGTACTTGTGTGAGATGAACATGCGGGGCTAATCCCCTTCATCTTTAGGACCGGGAGTAGCCCGGGAATTCATTGTATGACAGTTTTATAATAGTAATTCATATATTCTCTCTTAGATCCGTGGTATAGTTTCGTTTTCTCCATATATTATTATGCCTGATCACCATAATAATAACTTAATGCCCTTAATCACTTTGAAAGAAGGATTAACGGTTGAAAAGAGATGAAACCTACATTAATCGACAAATCCCTTGACCAAGGTGGTGTAAAATTAATGGTGGATACTGAGAGATCGTTCGTAATGCACTTAGTTTAGGGGATAGGTTACTACGACGGTGGAACCGACCTAAACCTAAGTAGTGAATTGCACCATGACAGTGGGCAATTCTGTTTTCAGGCCACTACCCAGATAGAGAGAGAAGATTGAGGCATTATATAAAATCTAATACATTGAAAACCCGCGGTGAAACTGCAATCCTAAAGATACCCTTTTGAATTGATTAAATTAACATTTAATCGATTGTTTTCTTTGTTTTATTTTTATTTTCTTTTAATTTTGACAACAAACCCCAATTTGTTATTCGGTTTAGCTGATCCCAAATAGTTAGTACGAGTCTCCAACAATTCCGAGTATCCCTATGTTCGACTCGGGCCTCACAAAGGCATGTACTACTCGACGTGTATACTTGCGTTTTTAGCACGTAGTAAAATACACGTCAAGTTTTTGGCGCCGTTGCCGGGGATACGGCGAAATTGTTGGCACTTCGAGTGCTACGAGCGGCCACTCCAGGCCACATTTTTTTAATATATAATTTTCATTCAATTTCAAATATTTTTACATTGGGCTATAATTATTTATACTCGTCTAAGCATAATACTGAACTCAAATTTTCTTATTTCAGGTAATGTGTATGGTGCAAACGCGCAGTACTGAATACGCAAATCCCACACCCGAGGTTCCGCTGTCGGGACCTGAGGACGAAGATTTTAACGAGCAAGAATACCAAGAAGAGATAGATTCGGAATTTGAACAGGAAGAGATGGCCGACGCACAGACCATATGGGAGAAGATCAAGGCTTCTTCCGCATCAGCTTCCAAGGGGCCTATAAAGAAGCAGGCAATCAACATACCAACATATAAGATTGATCCGGCTTTGATAAATCCGGTCAAGTCGAATGCTTTTCATGGGCTCAAGAATGAGGACCCCGTCGCGCATATCAACCAGTTTGTTGAAAACTGTGACATGGTAAAAATTGATCGGTTTCCACAGGATGCACTATATCTCTAGCTCTTCCCGAGTTCTTTAGCGGGAGCCGCACGAGAGTGGCTGCATAATTTGGACGATGAGTTCGTGGAGTCCTGGAACCATATGGTGGAGGTCTTCTTTGAGAGGTTCTTCCCTCCTGAGAAGACTAACGACATGATCCGGAAGATTCACAATTTTACCCAACAGGCCGGTGAGACATATTCAGAGACCTGGGAGAGATTCCAAGTCATGCTGAGGAGGTGCCCGCATCACGGGCTTGATAAAGAGACACAGGTGAATATCTTCTATTTTTCTCTCTCCGAGCACAATTGGAGTAATTTGGATTCAGCCGGGTCAAGATTCTTTTTGAACAACACAGATGATAGGTGCTGGGAGATATTAAAGAACATGGCTTGGAAACAGTCATGGGGTGATAGAGGTGTTGTGGAGTAGGTCAGAGCTGCTGGCGAATCCAGAGTAGTTAAAGAATTGAACGATAAGTTAGATCTTCTAGCCAAGAAGCTGCTAGCTAAGGATGATGCATCTGAGGATGAGGAAGCCCAAGTGAAATTCATGCAACAACAGGGTTACAGAAACAATGACTACGCATGGAGGAAGGATAAAAAAATCTCATGGAAGGATCCGAATAACTTTCTGTAGGATCCGGATGCCAAGCCACAACCTAGAGCCGAGGATAAGAACACCGAACTACTGAGTCAAATGGTTCAGCAGAATTAGGAAATGATGGCTATGTTCGGTAAACAATTGCAATCTTAAGGTGATATTCTAACCAAGTTTGGGCAGACGCTGCAAAGCCATGGAGCACAAATGCGGGCATTAGAAACCACTTTGGCACAGATTTCAAGTGAAGTGGCGGCCATCAAGCACGCCAATCAACAGAAACCGGCCGAGAATGCAAACGTGGCCCAAGCACACCATCAGGTCAAGTATATGTCTGTGGTAAGCAATGGGGAGGAATCTCAGGTGCAAGAAGCAAAAGAAGAAAGCAAACTGATTTTTAATACGGAGGCGACACCGGAAATACCGTACCCTCGCACTTACTATGGACTACCAGGCGGAAGCACTTTTTCTTTTTGGAAACGCCGCCAAGAGCCCATGGTGGACATGTCTCCTCCTAGGCAAGAAGAACAATTGAAGGTTGTTTGTGCACGTGTGCAAACATCTAATGGAAGAGAGGAACCACAACAAGAAATTACTGTTGATAATGTCTCGACAAAGTCCACGTCGGAGAGAGTAATTGAAGCAAGCTTAGGGGAGTTGGCCCCGAAAAGCTCGTATGTGCCACCTCACAGGTGTGTCAATGCAGCAGATGTGTCAAGTCAGGACAAGTTGAAGCCAAAGAAAGAGAACCGTAATTTTAGGAAGTTCTTGGAAATGTTTAGAAAACTCCACATCAATATTCCACTAGTGGAGATGATCGAGAAGGTTCCCGCCTATGGGAGGTTCATCAAAGAAATCATCAATAAGAAGAGGCGGATAAAAGACGATGATATTTGTCGGATGAATGAGACGGTGAGCTCTATGATTCACGGGAGTTCACCAAAGAAGAGAAAAGACCCAGGAGGTTTCTACATTCCATGCTCAATAGGTGGTCGACATTTTCCTAAAGCGCAATGTGATTCCGGCGCCAGCATAAATCTCATGCCTCTGGCGACATTTCAGAAACTTGGGTTAAAAGAGATAAACAAGTCGGCCGCAACAATTGAATTAGCGGATGGGTCTATCGTGAGACCATATGGAGTGTGTGAGGATGTTCTTGTCAAAGTGGATAGGTTCATATTCCCGGTGGATTTTGTTGTCATTGATATGCCACCGCTCCAAAGCTGTGAAATTCTTCTAGGAAGACCGTTTCAAGCAACGACGGACGTCGTGACTGCCTTAGGGAGAGGTACATTGTCCTTGGGAATTGGAGGAGATCGAGTTGAATTCAAGTTACCACATGATCCTCTAAGCGCAGTCCCCAAAGCGAAAAGATGATGAGCTTCATACCGTCTAGCCTAAGACGTTAAATAAGGGCGCTTGTTGGGAGGCAACCCAACCATCGGTACAGTAGGATAGTTTATTTACATTCGTAGTTTAATTTTTTTTTACTTAGTTTTTAGTATAAAAAAAGATACCATGATCGGTTTGTTTGATGTGCAGGCTGAGGCAGAGTCGATACCATCGACACACTGGTCGATGGTATCGACCGGGTTACAGGTTGACGACTGTAGATTTTGCTCTGCGTCGATACCATCGACGGCCTCGTCGATGGTATCGAACTACCTATAGGCAGATCGCAATATCAAAGTCCATGGTATCGACATGCCAGTCGATACCATCGAGATCTCTGGAGATTTTCAGAAGAAATTGACTCAATGGAGTCGATACCATCGACGGGTGTGTCGATGGTATCGACATTTTCAAGTGAAAAAGGCGGCGGCCGGACTCGCGAGGCAGTTGCCCTAATCAGCGAGTCGATACCATCGACTTCTGTCGATGGTATCGACGGGCACACAACAGTGTCGGTGTCAGTTATTCAAGATGGGGTTATTGGTCAAATGAAGTCACATCTTCAATGATTTCTTTCTCCACTTGCGCCAAGTGTCATCCAGAGAAAATTCAGACCCCACGACCCTGGCAGTACCCGCCTCTGCCTCCACAGGAGTGATCTGGTATCACTGTTCCAATCTTAAGTTTGTTTTTTACTATGAGGCCATAGTTGAATTCAAGCTTAGGGAGGTAGCTGGAACAACTTTATCTTTTATTGTTTTTAGTTTCTAGCATTATTGCTTTTCTTCTCTTGTTATTTGTTTCTTGCAATTTTAGTTTCTGTAGGATCCACGTTCTATCTAGTGTAATTGTGGATGTCATAAAAGTGTGTCATCTTGTTGTTAGTGCATGGGAAATTCAAGGGAAATTTGAAAATTTTTGGTGTGTTTGGATAGCTTGTTCTGTTTGACCTTGGGTACATATCCTATGAAAATGATTGGTTATGTCAACTTTAAAACAACATTTCATACCTGTACTCCTAATGATTCATGAAAGTGGACAGTAATGGTTGTTTGAGCCTAACCTAACCAAATGGTAATGAGACCTTAATTGGATGTAATAGAGAGAACCCTCTAAACTACTACACAGGTCAGTAAGGAGGGACGCATAATATCTTTCTAAGGTTCAGTCATCTAGTTTTGTGATCGTTCCACTTCATTTTTCCATAATCCACCCAAGAATTGGAAGTAGAGTACAGTTTTAACTCTTTTTGCTTGCATAGCATCTAGATAGGACAGACTTGCATTGCAATTGTCTATACGATTCTGCATAAAAAGAAAGAAAAAAATGTATAGTGATACATGCACATTACCCTTAGGTGCATGCCATGTAGTTGCATTCATAATTTTTCATGCATAAAGTATATCATGTATCTCAATTTTTCTTCAAGGGTGAATCAAATTGTTCCATACCTTCTAAATAGTGCAAAATTCTGAAGTAGGAAGAAGAATAAGCCTGATAAAATATTCATTATCAATCGTGGATATAAAGGGTTGAAAAAAAAGAAAAAAAAAAGAAAAAAAATTCTGAAAGAAAATCTGCATAATGAAAAAGAGTTATGTAGAAGCAACAAGAATAAGAAGGAGAAAGCAACATAATATCACCTGCAATTCGAGATAATTGAGTACATGATGTAGCTTAATTAGAAGTTCCATTTCATTTTGAGATGGATGGTTAGTACATGCATCATTCCACCCAATTTTAGGCATTAGGGCATTTTTCATGTGCATTTGCATCATTTAGGACACATTTTGTTTTATGCATGTTGAACCTGTGTAATACTTCCATTTTCTTCCATGAGCCACCCATCTCATCCACCCGTTGCTCGGATTGGTAGGCCACCGTGAATTTCTCCTCATTAATGTATATCAGGAGAACTGCTTCCATGTAGATGGTAGTTAGGGCGAGCAACGTAGTTTAGGAGATCACAAGATGCACCAAGTCTGAACCGGCGATTTTTATTAAGTTAACTGCCTTATGTGATAGTGTTCATCAGTTTTGAGGTCAATTTCTTTTATGGATGATTAATGTCGCCTTTAGGGTAATTACCGTTTCATGGTTAGAGAGGGCCGGTATGTGAATGTCCGGTGGGAGTCATTTGGGATGTTGGTTTGGTGTGTTGTTTTTCAGTTGACATTTGCAATTCTATTCTAAGGATTAGTTGCTCGAGGGCGAGCAATGTACAAGCTTAGGGGAGTTTGATGTGATGATTAGGGGAGTTTGATGTGATGATTTTGAGTCGCATTTATAGACCTATTTTATATGTGTTTTATGATTTAATTAGTCATTTCTATGGTTAATATCGCATAATTCATCCAATTTGGTCTTTGTTGCTATTTTATGTCAAATTCCCTTGATTTCATCATTTTGAGCATTAATTGTCAAATTATTATTATTTGTGTGAATTGATGTGATCTTGTCTTAGAATTTTAGGACAAACGAGTATTTGCTTCCGTCGATACCATCGACGGAAGTCGATACCATCGACATGGTCACAGGTTGCCAACCGAAAGAAGCAGGAAAAATTCGATACTATCGACTTTGATGTCAATTGTATCGAGTCACCTTCAGGTTGTTGGCGAAGAAGTAGTCGATAGAATCGACACCAAGTCGATACCATCGACGCACGGAGGCTACAGCGTCGCAAAATGACAAAACCGACACCTAAAGGAAGTCGATACCATCGACCTAAGTCGATGGTATCGAGATGATGTCGTGCGCGACAAAGGAAGGGTTCGCTACTGCAGCGGGTCGATACCATCGACTCGCGTCGATGGTATCGACGCCGTCAGATATGCGTTGGATTCAGATTGATCCCAATCGGACGGCTGGAGTTAATTAACGACCTAATTAGGGACTTATACCTAATGACGGCCGCCCAGACGAGGGGGAGATCGGATTAGCCATTGCACAAGTACCGAGGAGCAGGAAAAAGGAGAACGGAGGACAGAAGTTCATACCAGTCGATCCGGACGCTGCTGAAGACGGATTTCACCACCGAGAGGCGGGAAAGCATGTGTTCTACGCAAAGGATCAATCGGTTCTTCTCCGTTCAGGGGTTTTCCCTTTCATTCCACGTTTTTCATATGATTTCCCCTATTTCTACCATGTACTTGTGTGAGATGAACATGCGGGGCTAATCCCCTTCATCTTTAGGACCGGGAGTAGCCCGGGAATTCATTGTATGACAGTTTTATAATAGTAATTCATATATTATCTCTTAGATCCGTGGTATAGTTTCGTTTTCTCCATATATTGTTATGCCTGATCACCATAATAATAACTTAATGCCCTTAATCACTTTGAAAGAAGGATTAACGGCTGAAAAGAGATGAAACCTAAATTAATCGACAAATCCCTTGACCAAGGTGGTGTAAAATTAATGGTGGATATTGAGCGATCGTTCGTAATGCACTTAGTTTAGGGGATAGGTTACTACGACGGTGGAACCGACCTAAGTAGTGAATTGCACCATGACAGTGGGCAATTCTATTTTCAGGCCACTACCCGAATAGAGAGAGAAGATTGAGGCATTATATAAAATCTAATACAATGAAAACCCGCGATGAAACCGCAATCCTAAAGATACCCTTTTGAATTGATTAAATTAACATTTAATCGATTGTTTGCTTTGTTTTATTTTTATTTTCTTTTAATTTTAACAACAAAACCCAATTTGTTATTTAGTTTAGCTGATCGCAAATAGTTAGTAGGAGTCTCCAACAATTCCGAGTATCCCTGTGTTCGACTCGGGCCTCAAAAAGGCATCTACTACTCGACGCGTATACTTGCATTTTTAGCGCGGAGTAAAATACACGTCAGAATACACAAGTTATCTATATTTCTTCCATTAAGTTACGGGTAAACCATTTCATGGCGGCGTTAATCAAGAATGACTAGGAGTGTTGTTTCACATTCATGCATTCAATCTTATATCTCAAATCACACCAAATGACCCACGTGGTTGCGGAAAAGGGCAAAATGAGCTAAGTTCGATGTTTCCTAGCTCAATGGGTATGAAAGTGGAAGAAAGGGCTGCGGTAAGATTTTTGGAGTGTTTTTACACACCCATCTTTTCTTTATTTGAATGCTCTTAAACAGGAGAATCCTTTTATTTTATTTTGCTTTTCTTTTTCTTTTCTTTTCTTTTCTTTTTCTTGCCCTTGGTGTAGATAGGGCATATGGTGGATAGAGTGAAGCGGGGAGATAAAGATATGGCCACCCCAAACTTTTGGAGGTGGCCAAGGCTGATTATGTGCACTAGGGCATCTTTTTATGAGGCGGAGGGGTATGAAGATGGTGGAAGAATAGTCGGGTCAAAGAGGGGTTATTGGTATGATTTTCCACATAAGACATCCTGCATGAAAATTAATCCAACACTTCATCTAAGATATCACACCACATGAATGAACAAAATGAAATTGATATATCAAACAAGTAATTCCACAAACACTAAGCGTTCAAAGCTTGATCAGTTTCACAATTCAACCAATTCAATTACAATCATAAGAGAGGTGATGCACATGTAAAAAGTCAAGAACTGATATCATTTAGCAATAAACAATGTTAACTCACTTGCATTTGTCAAAGATCATCATTTTTACTCAATATAGTAGAGATTGGGTCAAAACATACTTTTAGGCAAGAAATCTCAAATTTGGGCAAAATTGGCCAAAACAATGCCAAGTTGCCTTCAATCACATCTAAACTCTATATTATTGAACTTAAAGCAGTAAACAAGCAACTACTAGCTATAACATGCAAGAATTACCAAAAATCTACATGATATGCAATGCATGGCAAAAATAGCAACATTTTTTAAAATTACGCAAAAATGACAAGAAAGTAAACGACATGGCATGCAGGAATGCAAAGCAGCAAAGATGACTAAGGTAGATAGCAAAAGCAAGAAAACAAAATTGGATGTGGCAGGTGAAATGCAAAGTGAAACTAGGGCATACCTCCCATACCACCCAAACTTTTGAATCATGTTGTCCTCAACATGACCCTAGAGTTTAGGATGATAGGGTAGACAATCATGGCTCTCTAGAGGCTCCGGCGGTGTTCCTTCCTGTAGTGGAGGATATGCGTAGTAGGTGTCGCACTAATCTTCTTTGAGTGGCTGAAATTGGTCTGCTGCACGGCCATGCTGCGTAGCACGGCCATGGTGGCTTCAAGCTGCACGGTCGTGCTGTCTGGCACGGCCGTGGTGCAGTCCTTTGGCATCTTTTCTCAATTTTGCTTATGAATCCAGGGACTTGGTGTGTTTTTCATGCAAATGACCATGGTCGTATTGATGTGCCACGGACATGGTGGTCCCTGTAGCTTCTACTCTCAAAATGAGGAACATCAAACACTCAAAAACTTGACCCAAAGTGATTTTTCTTTGAATCCTTCTCTCAATTGTACTCAAATTTCCTTCATTTCACCCTGTTACTACCTGCACATCTTAAAACTAGATAAAAACTATTAAACACAAGTGTGTGTGTGTGTGTGTTTTCTTGGAAAGTGTAAAAGCAAAGCAATTATATCAAAAAGTGAAGGTTGGGTAAAAAATTCCCAAACCTAGGTGGGTTGCCTCCCACAAGCGCTGAGTTTCTTGCCTTCAGCTAGGCTTCTTGGTGATTCTTCAAATTTCATCCGTTTGGCATTCTCATGTGTCCATTCTTGCAAAACATGCATCCTTCCTTTGCACTCAATCTGTTTTCCTCATCCCTTTGATCACAATAATCATCATTAACTTCTTCACCCTGATGTCCTTCTCTCAATTGCCCATTTGGACTTGTGAAGTGATCATGTCCAATATCCCTATCTCGAACTCGCCGGGTTGGGGTCATGTACATGTTGATGTTGATGTTCATGTCCATAAATGAGACTGTCATGGTGCCACTACGTACATGAATTTCGGCATCAGCTGTAGATAAGAACAGCCTCCCCAAGATGATGGGAATCTTCCTATCCTCCGGCTCCATATCAAGTACAATGAAATCCGCTGGGAACACCGCATCTTTTTCCTTGTCTATCATCACCAAGACATCATCCACTCTACCTCTAGGCACTTTTATGGATCTATCCGCCAACTGGAGAGTGCAATGTGCCGGCTTCATCTTGCCTAAGCCCAGCTCAACATAGACATGATATGGCATCAAATTCACACTAGATCCCAAATCAAGCAAGGACCTGTCTATGCGATGTCCCCCTATGTAACTAGGTATGAGTGGGGCTCCTGGGTCCTTTCTCTTCACGGGAAGTGAGTGTTGTATGATGGAGCTCACTTGTTCATTTAGTCTCACCTTCTTTGGAATCCTCCCCGTTGACCTTCTTTTCACAGTGCATAGGTTCTTGAGGAACTTGGCATATGATGGGATTTGCTTGATAGCATCCAAAAGTGGAATGTTCACCTTTACTTGACGAAACACCTCAAGAATGTCAACATTGTGCTTTTGCCTCCTTTTCAATTCTGGTGGCTCATCTAGTGCTTCTACAAATGGAGGATCACTAGCTTTTGCTACACTTACATGAACATGGGGCAGAATGCTAGGGATGGTAGGACCTACAAAAGGGATATGTGGTGGATGACATGGAATCCCAAACTCAACATGCGGTATCACAACATCATCTTCAGCAATATCAATCATAGTATCACCACTTGGTTGCCTTTGCTTTGATTTATCAACCTTTCTTTGACTTGCGGGCTTCTCAAGAGTTTTTCCACTCCTTAGAACTGTCACGGCACTACCTTGCTCATGGGGGAGAGGGGGAGCATGTTGTGGCTGTGGAGGAGGTGGAGGTGATACTTGGGGTTGAAATTGAGGTGGAGAAGGGAATTGAGGGGGATGAGAGAATTGGGGTTGGAAGGTGAAGTTTTGGGAAAATTGAGGTGGTGAAGGTGGTGGAGGAGTGTAAGGCTGGGGATAGCCTTGGAAGGAGTGAATGGGATGCAATTGCATGGGGGGTGGACTGTAGAAAACTTGTAAAGATGGTATGGGTCCACTTGCTTCATGGTGGCTCACGATGGGTCTTGAAGACAATTTTTCCTCTTGGAGAGCGATTATAGAAGATAGTTGCTCTATTGTCTCTTCTAACCTTACAACATCCCTTTGAACATCATCAAACACTCTCAATCTAGAAAGAACCTCTTCCTCAAACCTTGAGCTGTATGTGGGACTTTGTGGTTCCTGGTAGCTATAGGAGTGAGGTGTCTTCTTTTCTTCCCCATAAAACTCAATAGAATTGACCAGGAGGCAAGGAGCATTTGTCACCTGGTTCTTCATGAAGCTCACCATGTCACCAAGAATCTTCATCACTTGCAGGCTTGAGTCATCATGAGTAGGGGGTGTCACACCAAAGGCATACCCTCTTTCATTCATCATGCTAGAAGCTCGAATTCTTGATCCTTCATCCAACTGCTCAAACAAAGGCCATATCTCCTCAGGTGGCCTAGCCATGAAAACTCCTCCACAAGAAGAGTCCACTGTGTCTTGGTCCTTTAGAGACAAACCAGAGTAGAATGATTGAACTAGCTGCCACAAAGGGATCTCATGGTGAGGACACTCTCTCAACAGCTTCTTGAATCTCTCCCATGCATTATGAAACTACTCATCTCCCATTTGACTAAAACTTGTCACGGCACGCCGCATTTGTGTCAACCTTGCAATAGAGTAGAACTGTCTCAAGAAAGCATTCTTCATTGTTTCCCAACTCATGATGTCCTTTCTTGTGTCATACCAGTCTTTAGCTCTATCTTTGAGGGAGAAAGAGAATAAGGTCAACCGAATTGTGTCATCACTAGCCGTCGACGTCCTGAAGGTGGAGCATACTTCAAGAAAGGAGTCCAAGTGCTTGTAGGGGTTCTCACTCTCTGAGCCGTAGAAGATGGGCAGGAGCCCAAGAAGACCTGGAGGAATATAGAATTGCTCCCCTGGCATTTGATCAACCCTTCTAGCAATTGGCGATTTGTAGTTGCTAGGCATGAAGTAGTCTTGAAGCGGCTTGTGAGGTGCATTTTGGCCTTCCATCTTGTTTCCTCCTGAATGGCTTGTCACATGCATAAAGCACAACCAAGCAAAAGAAAGCAAGTTAGTAAACCAATATACACAAGAAATGCAAAGAAAAATGAATAAAGAATAGCAATGATGAGGGCAGTAGGAAAAGTCAAAGCAAAACTAACTAGCTAGGTCGAGCGCCTCTAATCCCCGGCAACGGTGCCAGAGAGCTTGGTGCGATTCCGCTAGTGGTGCTAACACACTACTCGATTGAATAGATGCGCCCCACATGGTCGGAATGCACGGGATGAGATTGTGCTTTCGAAATTTATAAAACCTAAACTAGCTACCTACGTCTACTAAAACACTACACCCGCAAGCGCACGGGGTCGTGTCGTAGTATAGGAAGGTGGCAAGTAAAGGGTCGATCCACAGGGAAAAGAGGGGGCGCTAGAGCTAGGTTAGTTTAGCTAGGTTCCTACTGTGGAGACTAGGGTTAAGGGTTTAAAGGTTGATTTTGATTGTTAAACTACTATGAACAAATGAGAAATTAAAGGCAAGAATGAAACCTATGTTAACCCTAGGTTAGATTAAGACTAAGCAAGCAAGGAAAGACTAAGCTAGGTATGAAAAGGCAAGTTCCACTAAGGCAAGCAAGAGAGAAGTAAAAGAGCAATTAAAGAGCTACACTAGCATGAACAAGACAAGAGCAAAGCAAGAAGCTAACTAAGCAAGGAAAGAACTAATTAAGCTAAGCAAGCACAAAACTAAGGTTTTAAGCAGTAAATAGATGTGTGGGTTGTTTAGGGGTATGAACTTATCACTTAAGTTGGGGTGTGACATATGAACATTATGATTCCATTTAGATTATCCAAACCAAACAACAAGTTAGAGTCTAATGAATTAACCTAAGCTACTAACTGGCCATGGATATGCTAGGTTTTGCATAGGGGAACTGGTCCCTAACACCCCCTACTACCCTTACGAGGCTCAATTGGGTTAGGGATTAGGTTCAATCCAATTAGAGTCTAATCAAGTCTAGGTTTCTAGATTAGGCATTCCTAGCGCAATTAGGGGCCGAGGGTAGTAATGGGGAGGTGAGATTAGGGTTTTGGACCCCAATTCCCCCACATTCTAGCCTTGAGAAGGATCCATGCTAATTGCACTAGAATTATCCAATCTAGCTACTTAGATATCTCACTTAGGTTTAGGGAGATATATTATGATGTAGGAAGATGGGAGGCAGCCTAGGGATCCAAGAATTGGACCTAGGGGCAAATCCCAAAATTCACACATATAAGCAATTTGCCTAAATTCCTAGGTGATTTCACACACAAACCAACAACCAATCCATGGAGAATGGGATAGAAATAGAATATAATCATTAACAAATGAAATTACAAAGTTTACATGTCATTTTCCCCCAACATGGCATCAAAGTAACATAATATCCCACAAACAGCCCACCCACAGGGCCTAGATACTCATAGACATGGAAAACACAAAAAGAAAAGAGAAAGAGGTAGAAGAAGCCATGGAGCTCGGAGTAGTGGCTGAAATCCTTCTCTCCAGCAGCTGCAGGGTCATCCTCCTCCTTCTTCTTAGATGGCAAGGTGTATAATGGTGGTGGGATGTGGATGGAAGGCTTGGATATGGGGGGTTATGTGGTGGAAATGGTGAAATGGAGTGGATTTGAGGTGGATATGGAGTGGAATGGAGTGGGTGGCGATTTGGGGAGCTAGGAAGGGGTAGAAGGTAGCCAACCTCGTTCCCTAGCCGCCACCTAGGTATATATTGGTGTCTAGGGGGTCTAGGGTTAAGTTAGGGGTAAAATGGGGAAAACAGTGGAAAATCGGGTAAAATTATGTGTAGCACGGTCGTGCTAGGCTGCACGGCCGTGTTGGGCAATGGGTAGCACGGCCGTGGCGGATGGGAACGTCCATGGTGATAAAATGGATTGAATAGGGGAATTTTTAGTTTCTGGGGCTAGTGGCACGGCCGTGCTGGGAACTGCCAAAACGGCCATTCTTGGTAACACGGCCGTTCTGGCCAACTGGGTCAATTTTTTATGATTCTGCTGCTTGGGGCATGTCCTAGCACGGCCATTCCATGGTAGCACGGCCGTGTTGGGGTCCTTCCCCTGCATTTGAGTGTTGAACTTGGCCATCCATGGAGGGTATTGCTTCAAAACCTTCTTTGACCACTTGGGGTAGGTTGGGCGTGGTTTCGGCCTCATTTTGGGCTCCTCCAAGCCTAGGGAAACCCTAAATTCAACCATCTTCTTTCCAATCCATCAAGTAGTGGCCAAAGTACCTATAAAACATGCAAAAACCATCCATAAGTGATTTTGACAATAAAACACATATTGAGGGAAATAACATGTAATCTAACAAGTATAGATGTGGCTGAAATGTAAAATGACACAAGATAAAGCCCTAAAATAGGGTTGAATCACATATCTTTTATTTATTTGCATATCTAATTAAACAGAAATATGGATTCTCCAGAACTGCTTCTCAATCGATAAAATCTTTGACTGAGGGTCCCCACGATCGACAATCAGTTCTACTGAAAATAAGATTGTCAGAAATTTAACTTAGAATTTTGAATAATTGGAACAAAATATTTTAAATTTCATGTTTCTGGCTTGGATTATATAAGTTCCATCCTTGATATTTATCTTATTCTACATTAACAACCTTGAAATCTACTTGGGTACCAAAAATATTCTCAACTTTGTAGGATTGGGTGGTTGATAGTGGATGCTCCAAGCATATGACTGGAGATAAAAATGTCTTCATTGCACTCCAAAAGAAAAGGGAAGATCAGTCATATTTGGAGACAATGGAAAATACATCATCATGGGAATAGGTAATATTGAACTAATCTTACAAATAAGAATGTGGCATTAGTAGATGTCTTACACCATAATATTCTAAGTGTTAGTCAATTATGTGACAATAGTTATGATGTGTTTTTCAATAAAACTTGATGTAAATTGCTTGAAGAATACACAAATAATATAGTACATGAAGGAAAAAGTGTAGGCAATCTGTATATCCCTAGGCCTAACTCTATGAAATCAATTGTTGGTAAATAACTTATTGCAAATGATAATGCTCAAAGTATATGGCATAGAAGACCAGGACATGCAAGTACTCATGGGTTTAGAAAGTAAATTAAACATGATCTAGTTTGTGGATTGTGTAAATTTATTTTGATAATCATGAATATTGTGAAACTTGGATATTAGGAAAACAAATTAAAACTTCTTTTAAACAAAATCAATTCTTATTACATCTAGACCACTTGAAGTCATACATATGGATTTGTTATGACCTATGAGAACACAATCTATTGATGGAAAGAAATATTGCTTTGTAATCTTTGATGACTATAGTAGATGTGTTTGGGAGCATTTTTGGAAAAAATGATACTATTGGAATATTTATTCAATTTTTCTCACAAATTTAATATCCACTTCAAAATAAAATTTGCACTATGATGAGTGATTATGGGGGGAGAATTTAAAAACCTTGTTTTTGAAGAATTTTTCTCATCTAAAGGTTATATCCATAATTTTCTGCTCCTTGCACTCCACAACAAAATGGTATCATTTAAAGTAAATAAACATTCTTTGTAAGAAATGTCTAGAACAAGATATTAGAACATGAGATACCTAAAATATTTTGGCCCGAAGATGTTAATACCGCATTTTATGTTCAAAATAGAATATCAATTCATCAACAACTTAAAAAGACTCCTTGTGAAATACTCTTTTCTAAGAAACTAAGAGTGGATTCTTTCATACCTTTGGAACTCCATGCTATATTTTAAACACCAAATATGATCGAGTTTAATTTGATCCTAAACCACAAACAACGTTCTTCTTAGTATATTCAACTTCAAGTAAGGCCTATATAATCTTTAATACTATCTCTAAAGAAGTATAAGAATCAATTCATATAACATTTTATGAAAATCCAACAAATAATGCTACATAAAATGACCTTCCACCATTAATTGAAGATTTAACCATATCACCTAAAGATGATAACAATGTTGAATTTGAACAAAATTAAGATCAGAATGAAGAATCACAAAACCTATTCCAAGAATAATTAAAGACCATCCACAAGATCTAATAATCGTTAATCCTTTTGACAAAGTAAAAGCTAGATCTTCCTTTAAAGATGTAGCTAACATTGTCTTTGTATCCATCATTGAACCTAAAAAGGTTGATGAAGCTCTTAACGATGATTATTGGATAATTGCAATACAAGAAGAACTAAATCAATTCACTAAGAATTATGTATGTAATTTTCTTCCTAGACATAAAGATAAGGCTATCATCAGAACTAAATGGGTATTTCATAACAAGTTAAATGAAGTTGGGGAAGTTGTTAGAAACAAATCTAGGTTGGTTGAATAAGGGTATAATCAACAAGAAGGTATTGAATTTGATGGAACCTATGCACTAGTAGTTAGACTTGAATCTGTCTGTATGTTATTAGCGCTATCTGCATATAAAAATATAAAAATCTTTCAAACGGACGTTAAAAGTACATTTTTAAATGGAATAATAGAAGAAGAAGTTTATGTTGCTCAACCTCCCAGTTTTAAAGATCCAAAAAATATCGATCATGTCTACAAATTAAAGAAAGCACTATAGGATTTTATACAAGCCCCTAGAGATTGGTATGAGTGTCTAAATGTTTTTCTTTTCACAATGGGTTTTCTATAGGAAAATTGGACCCTACATTGTTCACTAAAAGTTATAAATTAGTTTTTCTCATTGTTCAAATATATGTTGATGATATTATTTTTGGTGCTTCAAATGAATCACTTTGCCCTCAATTTAGTGATATCATGCAAAAAGAATTTGAAATGAGTCTCATGGGAGAGTTTACATTTTTCTTGGGGTTTCAAATTAAACAAACTCCTTCTGGTATTTTCTTCAACCAAGAAAAATAAAAAAAAAATCTTGACACATTTTAATATGAAAAATTACAAGTATGCCACCACTCCAATGGCCACTGCCATCAAAATTGGCAAAGATGAGGATGGTGAACCCATTGACAACTCCTTATATAGAGGTATGATTGGTAGTTTATTATACTTAATTGCATCTAGAATGAATATTATATTTACCATTGGTTTATGTGCTCATTTTCATTATAATCCTATGAACTATAACTTAGTCACTGTCATCAGAATATTAAGATGTTTAGTTGGTAGAATCGATTGTGATATTTGGTATCCACAAGATTAACCATTTGACCTTAAGTCTTATACTGATGCCGATTACGCCGCTTGCAGCCTTGATCACATAAGTACTAGTGGTTTTTGTTTCTTGCTTGGAAAATTTCTCGTATCTTGGTTTAGTAAGAAATAAAATACGATTGCTTTATCTATCATTGAAGAAGAATATATGGAAACATGTTCATGTTGTGCACAAGTTTAATGGATGCAACAAGTTTTAAATGATTTTGATTTTTCCTGATCATTGACTCCAATTTTCTTGTGATAACACTAGTGTCATGAGTTTAGCTCATAATTCTATGTTACATAGTCGTGCTAAACATATTGAAATCAGACATCATTTTCTTTGCAATGACATTGCTAAACATGACATAATGCCTTCACATTGATGCTGAAAATCAATTAGCTGATATTTTTGCAAAACCCCTTGATTTTAAAAAATTTAGAGTAATTAGAGACAAGTTAAACATTATTCTTCTTTAAATGTATATATTGATATCTTTTCACAATGATATTATATGGTCATACTATCTATATTAAATTATAGTTGAAAGTTTATTTTGTAACATTGTGGCTGAAATTGACATTTTTCTATTTTTATCTTGACTATTATATCTAAACATGGGTGTCATATTTAGGGGGAGTATCCCACTACATGGGAGTCATCTTATCTTCATAACAGTCTATCCTTTTTAGATGACAAAGGGGGAGAAATAATTCAGAAAAAATTAATTCGTTGAGACTTATGAGTTTTCTCTTTTAACTAAGATGGATAATTAATATCCTCTCTTAGCCAAAGGGATACATTTTTTTCTTGCTATAAATTGTTACACATTTACTTTGAGAGTTGGATGATATGTTCCATATCTCTCTAGTGTAAATTTGCACACATTCTAAAGACACTCAAGGAAACTCTCACTAAGGTATAATTTTTTTACTTTAAGTTTTGTTTATAATTAGAAATGTTTGCCATCTTCAAAAAGGGGGAGATTGTTGGCTAAATTGAATATTATCTTATCTTCTCTTTTAATGATGACAAACATTTCCTAACTTTGGTTGTAACATGCCATCTAAGTGTTTCAGATGAAAAGACTATCTTGGTAAAGGTTTATCAAGAAATTTGTATCAAATGCTTGAGCTTTTCATATGCACTCATTCGTAATACACTTGTACATAAGCATAATGTACAAGTACTTAGAATACATGTAAAGTCAAACTATGGACCAATTCCACCTATCCTATACCCTTTTCCATGTCAAAACCAAGAGTTTAGATAAGTCGGTTTTATTATCATTAGATAGATTTTCACATATTTGTATATATTCCTTTACAGAGCCCTTCTCAATCAAAGTCTTTTTTGACCGAAATCCACTCGGTCAAAAACATAGATGACTAGAAAAGATCCATTACATATATTGAGTTCTGGGTCAATCTTTGACGAATAGATTGTTGACTGAGAGTGTCTTTTGAAGAAAATTTTGACCAACAAAGATTTGTTAAACCCAGTTGGACCAAGGAGTTTGATCGACACACAACCACTAGACCACTTGAGAACTCAGGACACTTCTTGACTAAACAACATTTTGACTGAGGACAATCATTGAAATTTTCTTCGACCAAGAAAATTCTAGTAAATAAATATGTTAACGATCAAATTAGCTGTTGCAACTAAACCTACTTGCAATGGCTAGTTCACCACTAAGAATGCCCTAACACTCCCCACAATAATTCTTACCACTTATAAATAATTCATATATATTGGAGTGGTCTTACGACACCTAAACACAATAAGTACACATTTGATCATTCTATCATTGTGATAATTGAGCTAAACACTCCACTTGCAATCTCCTAACCACTAAAATTTGGTGTCCTACTCAAAACATCTAAATACCACCACCCAGTCTTGCTCTATCTACCGTGGTTTTGGTCCATATGCTTGATATAGTATATTCATGAGCTTAATTGATTTTTCCTTTCTCCAATCTCTTTCTCTATTGTTGTATTGCTTTTGAACTACTTTTTGGAGTGAAGGCTGTCCAAGAACCCATGAGAGATGGTTTTGCTTCATGTTCTTTAAAGAAGAGGTGAGGTATGGTGCTCTTCCTTGTCTGTCAAAGAAGAGTTGAGGAATGGTGCTCTTCCAGTTCGTTAAAGAAGAGGTGAGGTACAATGCTCTTCCACGTATGTGAAAGAAGAGGTAAAGTAGGGTTCTCTTCTATGGCCAATAAATAAGAGGTTAGCAGCAATTGTATTTTGTATTTTGTATTTTGTATTTTGTCCTTGTGAGGTAAATAATAAAAATAATTGTTACAAAATTCTAGTTGCAGAGAACTAGACAGTGGAGTGATGTCTTAAATGGAACCACTCAAAATCTTGTCTCTTATAGTTTGTTTGTTCCTCTTTTTTGTGAGTAGTGTTATTTTATCTAGTTAAAATTATTATTTAACCTTATTCATTCCCTTTGGATCTTTCAACCTAACCATCTCGGGGTACCATACACGTAAGTATTACTCCATTGACCTTCAACAAACCCCTAAACAACATTTTCCATCGTGAGTTTCTCTCACTAGTCTCTTTGGAATTGTTCCCCAACCTTGACTACCTTTTTTACGTTTCGCGACTATGTTATTATGGTCAGGCCAGCATCTAAAGAGTGCATCTCACTTGAGTGGAGATTGGAAAATCTTCTCATAATCCTGTATTTGTTATTTGAGGTAAATTATTTGTTTTCCCTCTTTTAATTTTTTTATTATCTATGATCAAATTCATATAATGATTGGGAGCTTTGGTGAGCGTTTTTTTACTATTTATCTTGTCGTGAATTTTTTAGGTAATTTCAAAACATTAAGGAGTGATAGTTTTAGTTTTTGTTTGTGTTCTCTAGGACTTTTTTACATGTCTCTTCCTCCTTCTCTAATAATCAAAGTGTGAAGTAGAAGCTCTGGTCTCCCCAAGACCCAAGAAAGGGTCTGTTAGGTTTGGAGAAACTCAGTGAACCATATATGAGTTTTGTTTTTTTTTATTTCTCATCTGGTCCTCTAATTGGATATTTGGATTTGAAGCTTATGGATGCTATATTGATTGTTTCTTTGCATTTTCTTTGGGAAGAAGATGGCCAATTAACATTTTATGAATTTGTACCTATTGTTTTTATTCTTTTCACACTTCAATGGATATGTTTTTATTTTTGTCCATTAGGTTTTGATTTAATTTGCACAACCTTTTGATTGATGGCAATGTACCAATATGCCCTGTCACACATATATTACGAAAATCATATGTGTAGTATATAGGTAACCATCCAAAGATTTTGATTTCAATATTTGAGTAAAATGACTTCACTTTGATAATACATAGAGAATTATTTACTCTTCAAAAAAAATATATAAACACTCCTCATATTATGAAAAGTATTCACTTCCTAATTTTATATAATTCAAAAACAAAGTCCAAACATAATAAGAGTTGGTAATAATGGGTTTATTTTATATATATATATATATATATATATATATATATATATATATATATATATATATATATATATATAGATATATATATATATTCAAAATCATGAATATGCAGAGATTGTGGTAGATATCTCTCCCCCACATGCTAACCCTAACTACTCTGGTGATTAGGAAAGTGACAATCAAATACCCTACCTCCCTCATGGTCTACCCTCTTGTAGGTTCAAGGAAGGCTAGGTCTTCATGGTCTTGGTTGAAAGATGGCAGAGGATCTCTGTGATAGGTTTGCACAAATGGGTATAGAAGACGAAGAAGAAGACTTTGTAGACCTAGCGGAAGGAGATGTAGTAGAGAAGGAAGAACATGTATCCATGGCCTTAGTAGCAAGACTATTGACGGACAGGCTGTACAACTTTTGGGCCCTAAAACAAATGCTCACATAGGGATGGGCATTATCCAACTCAGTGATCTTCAAGTAGATTGATCCCAAGGTGTTCACTGTATAGTTCTTACACAGTAAGGACAAGTCAAAGGTGATAGAAGGAGGAGCCTAGAATTTCGTCAACCACTTGCTACTAATGAAAGAAGTTGATGATTTGGATCGTTCGTGTTTCATACAATTCATAGAAAGTTGCTTCTGGATTTGTCTATATGGAATCCCCCAGGGCACAGATCAAAAGCAGCCATCAAGGCAATAGAGGAGAGGATTGAATGGGAATCATCAAACCACATTTGAGTGGGGATGGATATCACAAAACCAATCAAGCACAAGCAAAGAATTTGTGATAATAAGGAGGCTATGATCGACATCGAGATCAAGTACGAAAGGCTACCTAATTTCTACTAAATTGTGGGATGCTAGGGCATCTAGAGAAGGATTGTCTATTGGAGGAAGAGGATGGGGGACAATCAAGGCAATGTGGTCCCTGGATTATAGCCTCTCCATGAAAAGCTAGGGTTTCTACTAAAGAAGAAGTGTATGGGGAAGGCTTGATAGACAAAGACCTAGTTTTCCACCTGAGAAATGAAAAGAAAGACAATCTGGATAGGAAGATCATGATGAGGAGACTCATCTACTCTTCTAAACCAACAAACATGAAGGACTGGAAGGAAGGAAGTGGGGCGGATGAAGTAGTGTCATGGATAAAGGAAGACGTCTCTAATGTGGAGATGGACCGCGCAAACTAGATAGTTAAGCATGTAGAAGCAATCACAACAATAAAGGACTATATAGGTGCAGGAAAGTATAAAAAATCCTCTTCTGAAGACATGGAAGGCCAAAAGCTACTAATATTGTCAGGACATCACAAACAAGTAGAAGGGATGGATGAATAGAGAAGGAAGAAGATAGACTCGCCAAGGGTAGGGACAGAGATACAAGAATGCAACTTGAACATCAGGTAGAAAAATGATGACTACGCTGCTTATGCGGAAAATAGTGAAGGTGATAATCTAAAAACCATAGTGGAGCCCAGGGTCGATGAGGTGTTCATCACACTTAACACAGACCTGAGCAGACCGGATGGGGTGAGGGGGAGGTCCAGGAAGCCAGGCTCGTGGAAACTGATATACACTTTGAAGAAGGTCTGTAGGCAAACAAGGTTAGAACAAGAGGGAAAATGAAAAAGAGCATGTGTAGGGGGAAGCCAAATTCTTCTGAGGATTATGTTAAGAAATTGAGGAAGCCAATCATCAAGAAAAGATCAATGATGTTTCCAGAGAGTCTAAGTAATAGTCTGGGAAACACGAAGGAAAACCAGGGTAGCATGAAACATAATCGAGAAGCTTTGAGTTGTGATTTGGGATGATCTTGAAAACATTTTTGTTCCCAAAAAACTTTTCTCGAGAAGAGAGAAACAACAATCTGCAGAGCAAACAACTTCCAGTATAGGGACTTGGAGAGGTCCAACCCCGTGAACAATAATGAAACTCTTAGCCTGGAACTTTCGAGGAATGGGCAAACGTGACAGTGCAATTTCTCTCTATATATGGTGCTGGAGAGAGAGACCAAACTTATTTTTCATCTCAGAAACCAAGATAGCAGATACCAAGCTGGAACTAGTTAAAAGAAAATGTGGCTTCACGGATGGGATTTGTCTGTCAAGTGTTGGCAAGTTAGGTGGATTGGGCTTTTGGTGGAAGGATGTGGATGTACAAATAATATCCTTCTCCCAACATCACATGGAGACCCTGATGATAGAACGAGATGGGGGAAGACAATGGAAGGCCATAGGAGTCTACAGGTGGGTAGAGAAACAACATAAGTCAAAGATGTGGGATCTGATAAGGATCGTGAAACAAAAAAATAATGTGCATGTTATTTTCTTTGGGGACTTCAATAAAATCTTGACTAATGATGAAAAGATGGGTGGTGATCCCAAACCTGACAGGTGGATAAAGAATTTTCGTGATGTTGTTGATACGTGCGAGTTATTGGACTTGGACTTTGAAGGAAGTCCATTCACATGGATGAAAGGTAGAACTATAAATACTCTGATAAAGGAAAGGCTGGATAGAGACCTAGAATCTATGAGTTGACGTCAACTATTCACATATTGCAAAGTGTTCCATCTGCCCATGTATCAGTCTGTTCATTCCCCCATTATTGTTTTGACAAACAGAAGAGACATCCAGAGAAGGAGAAAATAATTTTTTTTATGTTCGAGCCAATGTGGGTGTTAGAAGATAGATGTGAAGAGGTCATCAAAGAATTTTAGGATAGGTACCTGAGTAGTGATTTCCCTGGGAAGATTAAGAGATGTAGTGAGAAACTTCAAAATTGGGCTGATTTAAATTTGAGTCTTTGAAGAAGAATCTCAAGGAAACTGAGAAAGCCTTGGGAGAAAAATAGAAGAAGTCACTTGATCATCAAGTCTTGGAAAAATGTGAGGAGCTTGCTAGAGAAATCTAGTACTAGCACAAACATGAGGATAATTAATGTCACACCAGATCCAGGGTGAATGAGATGAGACATGGAGACTAAAACACTGCATACTTCCATCATAAAGCATTGCAAAGAAACAAAAGAAATATAATGATGGGGCTGAAAGACACAGATGGTATATAGAAAGCTGAAGAGAAGGAGGTTGGGAAAATTATTTTGGACTTTTATACTAAGTTATTCACATGTTCCATCCCAAAATTTTTTGAAGACACAACGAAAGGTATCTAACATGTGGTTACCCAGCAGATGAAGGACATGAAGAAAGGTGATCTAAAAGATGAGGAGATCAAAGTGGCCCTTCAACAAATTCATCAAAATAAAGCTCCTGGTTCAGATGACATGAAGACGCCCTTCTATCAAAAATATCGGCATATTGTGGGGAAAGACGTCTCAAACTACATAAAGGGGTGGTGGAAGGGGGAGGTGGACTTAGAAGAGGTAAATTACACATTGGTTTTTATGATTCCAAAGGTTGCACAACCCAAGGAAATTGCTGAATTTCACCCCATCAGTCTCTGTTATGTCATCTATAAAATTACATCTAAGATAGTAGCAAATAGATTGAAGCCCCTTATGGACAACCTTGTTTCTACTAATCAGAGTGCCTTTATCCAGGAAACAATGGTTACAGCTAATGCCTTAATCACCTACGAATATTTTCATAAAATGTGTTCAGGGCCGACAAGCAAGAAAGGACATATGGCTTTGAAGCTGGACATGTCAAAGGTGTATGAGGGGTGGAATGGAGGTTCCTGGACTTTGTGATGGGAAAGATGGGGTTTGGCAGCAAATGGAGGAAGAAGATCTAGGTGTGTGTAAAGTCTGTTCATCATTCCTTTGCAATCAATGGAGATCGGACCACGGGAATTCAACCTTCCTGTGGTCTATGATAGGGAGACTATATATCCCCTTATTTTTTATTTTATGCACCAAAGCTTTCTCCACTTCCCTTCTTTTGGCATATAGCAAAAATAATATTCATGGTATAAAAGTGAGCAGATCAGATCCTTGCATATCTCACTCTTCTTTGCAGATGATAGCATTCTTTTTTCTAGAGAAAATTGTCAAGAATGTCTAAATATATCTAACTTGCTTAGTCAATACAAACAAGCATCAGGTCAAAGAATAGATCTATCCAAGATGAAAATATATTTCAACAAAGGTATATCTTTTCAAACTCACATGAATCTTAAAGATCTTATGCAAGTTAAAGAAGTGGATAGTCATGCAAAATATTTGAGTCTTCCTATTGCATTAGGTAGATCCAAGAAGCAGGTGTTCGGGTCAATTAAGGAGAAGATCTGGAAAAAGTTACAATGATGGAAAGAAAAGCTTCTATCTAAACTAGGAAAGAAAGTCTTAATTAAAGTGATAGCCCAAGCAATACCAGCTTACGTGATGAATATTTTCCAAATTCCAACAGGCCTGCTTTAGGAAATCTAGAGTTGTATTGCAAGATTTTGGTGGGGGAGAAAGGGACGAAAAGGAAGCTTTCTTGGCAATCATGGGCACAACTATGTAGACCAAAAAAATGTGCAGGTATGGGTTTCTAGGACTTGGAATCCTTTAGTCAAGCGATGCTAGATAAGCAATTATGGAGGTTTCTTACAAAAATGATTTCCCTAGCACACAGAGTTCTCAAAGACAAATATTTTCCTAAGTGTGAAATCTTCTAGTCAGCTAGAGGATACAATCCAATCTTCACTTGGAGGAGTCTATGGGGAGCAAAGCCTTTGCTTCTAGAAGGCCTAAAATGGAAGGTGGGTGATGGCAAATCAATTAATATTGGAAAGATTGATGGGTATGTGGTAGCGAGGATAGCATGGAGGATTACTCTGTAGAGGATGTAGGTCTGCCTCTATAGGTCTGGGACTTGATGGATAGCACTACCAACTGTTGGGACTTGCAAAAGGTTCATGCTATGCTTCCTCTAGATGTCACTAAGGATATCCTTACAACACCCATTAGTAAAAGACAGTTGGAAGATTTAATTTATTGGTGGCCAAAGAAAAATGGGATCTTCTCTACAAGAACGGCTTACTGGCTTAGTCATCTGGGAAAAACTAAATATTTACTTAGACACAACAGTACAAGGGAGGAAATATGGAGAATAATTTGGGGGTCAACATGGCTGCTTAAGGTTGCTCATTTCTTATGGAGAATCTGTATGGGCAGTCTGGCTACGACAGGATGGTTGTGGGATAGACATTTTCATGAATCAAGTACCTGCCAATTGTGTAATAAAGAGAAGGAAACTATCATGCATATGGCCTTCAATTGTATTGAGACCGGTAATATGTGGGACAACTTTAGAGAGACCAGAATGATAGAAGAGGTATGAAAATTGAATCCATGTGTGGCCTTAGTTAAAATCCATGATGTTCTACAACCAGAGCATTTAGTTCTAGCATTGGCATCATTGTGGGCCGCGTGGAGTCATAGGAATATATTGGTCTTCAATTTAGAGAAGAAATACCTGGAACATATTGTCCAAGCCTTCTAGACATTTATCCATGACTACAGCCATGTAAAGGAGCTGCACCCTGGAGTAAAGGAAGCACACAACAATCGACAAGGACGAACATGGGCGTACCCTCCAGCGGGGATAGCAAAGTTGAACACAGACCTAGCAGTGGGGATGAAGGGAAATATCGAACTGGCTAGAGAATTTTGAGACCACACTGGCATACTAGTGGTGGTGGTCAGAGAGAAATAGGATATGGTTGTTACACCAGAGATGGGAAAAGACTTAGCCTTGAGGGTAGCCTTGGAACAAACAAGATCATGGGGACTACAACACATCCACGTTGAATCAGATTTGATGATCCTGATCAAAGCCATACAGAATGGAGGGGGCAGGAAGGACCACCTTGGTCTCATTATGTAGGACATCTTGTCCATTAGTAGCTATGTTAATGTTATTTCCTTCTCGCATGTAGTTAGGTCTTTGAATAATGTAGCTTCTTGTCTGTCAAAGAAAGTCGTTGTTGGCGATCTTACTAGCAGTCATGATCTGAACCTATTGAATAGGATCATAAATGAACTTTCTTTTTCTTTTCTTGATAGTTAATGATAGATGATGCGGACTTCCTTGTCTACATCCCACCTTAAAAAAAGATATATTCAATGTGATAATAGGTGAAGGATACACTGGTTGGACCTAGGGTTTGACCTTTACCTAGGGATACACAAGTTTAGGTATGTCACATATCCCTTGAGTCATATTGGACAATGTTTTACATTTTCTATCAGTCTTGATAAAATGGATGTATTTCTCCTTGAATGTACCTTTTTGTTATGAAATTATTCTTGATTGTGAATCCTTTATTCAATTTTTTTTTCTGATTCATCTTTGAAATATTGAAAAGTGCAAACTGAGTTCTTAACATGATGTACCATTCTTATCCATATTTATTTTGCACTTGATTACATCATTTCATTTCTTTTTTCCATCCATAAATAGAAACCCTAAATTGATGATCTATTTGGAAATATATTATATTGAATCCACATTAAATGCATGTTTGATTTGTTAAGATGACTTCCATCTATTTGTAGAAAAAAATTACGGAGTTGGATTCCATTGTAAAACTTTTCCCATATATGGGAAATTGATTCTCTCACCTAGATCCATGCACTCTCACATGTTCTATATTTAACATTACATAGAGGATTGTAGATTCTCTCACCTCTTTCTTAGATGCAAAATTTGAATTATTCTAGACCTACTTTTAGATGATCATTCTCGACATGATAATCTACATACAACTAAAATTATAATGGACTGATTAGATTGATCCATTATTATTCTCTATAATGGTTATGGAAAGAATGTTTATTATACGTATTATTTCTTCATATAATCTTTGAGTCTTACCATATGATGACCCCTTTTGGCATCGAGTTGGATATTCTACCTACCTATTTACTAGGAGCCTTGTTTACTTTAATTTGATGTACAATCTTCATACATGTTGTCTAATCCTTATTTCATGTGCATTCCGTCTTTAGATAGTTCCATCTTCTCCTCTTGTGGGGAATGTGTCCAACTCTTACGTGGAGAAGATCATGACATAGTTGATCCTAAACTACAACTTGCACAAGAGTATCCTTTTTCTTAGAGATATATTGAAGTAGTCAGGATTACCTACGTGGCCTATTAATAATAGTTAAGTTTCCTTTGAATTCTTTTGTATACACCTTCTGTAGTGAAGAAGTATATATAGCTTGAGATATGTAATAATTATATATTATTGCATTCTGATATCATACTTCTTGTGTTTTGAACATATTGATTGAATAAGTTGGATTATTAACCTTTGTAAAATTGTATGATGGCTCTTGGCATTAAGTATATTTCCTTTTTTGGTTGAGTAAGTGAATGGATCTCCTAACGGGCCACCCTCCTTAAGAAAAGATTGTATGGATATCATTTTCCTAACCATTTACATATGACATACATATATATTAATGACCATGACATTTTATTCATTTATACACAATATACTTTTCCAAAGATATTTATCTAACACCAAAGCCTTTCCATTCCTAATTTTGAAAAAAACCAACAAAAGGCATTTTATTACTTAAAATGTATACTTTATCATGTGCAATAGGTGAAGTAATTTAAGGCAACTAAACCACAAGCTTAGTCTCCAAGTTGAAATTATTTTCCTATAAGGGATGTTTATAGAATCATTTAATGAAAATAAATATCTTTGATTTATTTATTGAATTAGAGGATACATTGTATGAATTATCACCTATATATAGTTTCGTTCATAGAAAAATCTTATCCTAATCTTACATGAACTTATATAGAGCTTCATGGTGATCGTTCAGATAAATATTATCTGGATATGAGAAAATGCTAACCACTTTATAGTCCTTAAATTTATCAGATATTTCATTATGTAAGATGAATCGAATTAAAAATTGTAGTTCTAATGCTACATAATTGTCATTATAACTATAGTTCATTTCAATGTTAGCAAAAGAGTATATGAAAACAAAGTTACATAATCAAGCATATTTGTGTTTAATACTTCATTCTTTTTATATTTTTAGTCTTTCTTCCATTTTCATCATATTATTGTCTTTGTCTTGCTTATGGAACAATACATACATAGAACGTCCTAAACGGATAGTAATTTTTTTCAAAACTATCAATCAAACATTGAAGCCTTTATTTTTCTAATTTTTGAAAAATCCAACAAAAGGCATTTAAGTATTTAAATGTATACTTTCTCATGTGAAATACATGTAGTAATTTTATTCAACTAAACCACAAACTTAATTTTCTAGCTGAAATTATTTCCTAGTAAAGGATTTTTATAGAAACATTTAAAAAATATGTTTATTTTGTTTGTTGAATGAAGAGATATATTGTTTGATTAATCACCTATATATAGCTTTTTTCATGGACAAAATCTGGTTCAAAATCTTTCCATTTTTCTTGCATGCACTTATATGGAGCTCGATGATGGTTTGCATAAATTTCATTTGGACATGAGAAAATGCTAATTCATTTAGAATCCTAAGATTTTCTATAAAATTCATTGGTTTATTCATTATGCAAGATGGAGTTGAATTAAATTTTTTAATTATATTACTACACATGTGTCATTATAATTATAAATATTTAATTTTAATGTTAGTAAATGATTTTATGAAAATAAAATTAGATAACAATCATATTTCAATATGATACTTCATTCTTTTGTCCTTTTCTTTTAATATTTCTTCCATTGTCGTCTTATTATTGTGTTTGTCTTGCTTATGGGGAAATACATATATAGAACATCCTAGAAGGATAGTCAAATAACAAGGATCACACATCATATATTTTAAAATCATTAATATAACAAAAAATCAGCCACCTTTTCCTGGTATTTTTATGCTAATCATGTATTCTAGAGCCCAGTGTTTTATATTTGTGTATACAATGATACAAATGCAATAACATTACAATTCACTATTATACAATTGGATATAAACACCCATATATACTCCATATCATTCACCTCATCAAAAGCCTAGACCAAGCTTGTGTAATTGTGAATAGCTCGACTTGTTCCATCAGATAATGCCATAATCTACCTCTCATATTCTTCGGTGACTGTCCCAACCCCAACCTTCCAAATGATATTTCTATTTCCACACCTATTTTCTCAAGAGTTGTGGTCCATGAAGTCATATAAGAGGACTTTTGATGCATAAAGTAGTGATAGTATATCGATTTCAAAATTTTACATAAACTACAAGACATGATAAATTGATAATTATACAAGGGCAACTACTCCATAGAAAAATAACACAAATAATATTTTATAGCATAGATTATACAACTCAATAAAGTCGAGAGAAACAAAGAATAATGTGTACCTTATCAATCCTAAGATTCATAGATGTCAATACAAGTGAAAGGAAAACATAAATAACCCTCTTGATATTCATGGATTACTTGTTCAAAGAAGTTGTAGCACCATTGCAATTTGATCGTCTATTTATTTCCATGAAGTTTCCATGTCATAGGAATTGCATCATGAAAATGACAACAATCACAACCATGTGCTACATTAATCTAGACAAAAACTTGTTTTCAAGAACTTTGTGTTGTCATTGTGCCATGGATAATCAAATGGATACTGATATGAGTAGAAGGTATATGGGAAAGAATGGCATGATATACTTGCACAAATCTTGCATCAGGAAAAACAAACAAAAATCTTGTTCTATGCTCTAATGTAGCATTTCCACACAATGAATTGATCATCTTCTTAGTTTGATCTTTGCATGAGTAACTTCTGATTGAACTTTTTATTGCTTTAGTAGCACATATACTATAGACAAAAAAATTGTAAAGTGTGGTTGGGATGATGATAATAGCCACCATATAGTTTTGTAGCATCTTATAGGGTAGTTATTTCTCTATCTTCAACCATCTTAATCCATCATTACATGTTAGAAATTAGATAGAAGTATTCCTATTCAGAATACATTGCAACTTTTCTCTTTAGTAACATCAAATGCAGAGAGTTGGGTTCACAAAAAAAACATCAAATGCAGCAAGGTCCATTGGGGATATACAGGCTTCATGTAGGCCATTGAAACGTAGTTTTGATGGACAATTGTTCACTTACGACTGCAGATAAAAGTTGTCAAATGCAACACAATTGACTTTTGGAATCTATCCTAGAGGTGCTATGGTCTTTGGGGGACGATGAGCATCAGTAAAGCACTTCTTCAAACCACTTATAGTGACCTAGTACATAGAAAATCACATTCATCAAAAGAGGAGTTCCCATGTAAAGAATTCAATTAGAGTAAAGGAGTGCAAATCGACACCTAGAGATCATATATACACCGTCATCGACATTATCACAGTCACTATTGTAGTCAACATCACAACAACCCACACGTCATCCACTTGTTTGGGCCATCAAATGCACTAAATAGTATATATAAATTGATTTTCTTACGATGCTTGCATCCATGAAATCCACAAACTGTATGTCTATTTCACTATAAATGGTCATACTGAACAATATTTCCAAATGCAGCTATCAAAAAATTATGTTTGGGTAGTTGAGGGAGTATATTTCTAAAACTCCCACCTTCAACTGAAGAGGTGTATCTTGTTCTCCCATTGAAAAGTGTCAGGATCCATGATTACACCAGTGACCCGTATGTCTAATGTTTTGTCTCTGACATTTAATCCATAAATGTCAACTATAGACTGCTGCTTTATGTAATTAATGGAATTCACTATTCTCTTAGTTGTGGGACTGTGATGGCCATGATTCAACTATGCTCAAAGTATGTTCCGCAACATAAATTCAGAATATCAATGGAGGCAACGATGAAGCATACATTGAATTCCATGGCCAAGTTGTATGTGTGATTCTTCACACTTCCTCCATGTAATATAACGTAAGAGATGGGAATCAATTGGACAACCCCAATGAAAATCTACAATAGACTCTGTTCCAGACTAGCAAACGACAAGGACCCTATGCCTTCTTAATCTATAAACATAATTTGTTTGGCATAGTTGGATGTAGATGCTTAAATCATGAAAGTTAACCTTGCTTTGTAATGTCACACAAAGTAACAAAACTATGTAGTCTGTTCAAGTTATCGACTTTTCCAACTCGTGGACTTTTGTGTAAATTACCCTTTTTTGGTAGAATGAACAAGGATGTGATGCTTTCTTGAGTTGTTTCATGATGTGCTTAAGATTTATAATCTTATTTCTCCTTTATATGTTTATGAACCTTGCTTTTGCAAAGTAACAAGTTTGCTGAGCAGTGGTGCTTGTCTCTGTCAATTGACAATTTTGGTTTTTGCCCCTATAACTGACGGATTTCCCTGAGGTCGATGGTTCTTTATGATTGATGGGAATCTGGTGCCCGAAGGAATTTTCTTATGCATGTGGCTGATGAAGTTGTGACCAATGAGATATCAAGAATTCAACGAGTTTCTTGAGACAACAAGGTCCAATGGTCGATGAGGTTTCGACGATCTACTATTTTGTGGCTGATGCAGTCTCGACGCCCATTAAGATAAAGGTCGACGAGCATTTTTCTTGATGAGTTTCTCAGGCTAGCCCTATAAATATCCCCTCTCTTCTTCACCTCTCTCACTTTCATTGTTGGATCTCTAAGTAGCTGAATGAGATTTTCTGGAGAGCGATGGTCAAAAAAAGTTCTTTGAAATAATGGTCTTAGGGTTTTAGTGGATGCATGTGTTTGGATCAAGGTTCCTAAGACTAATCTCAAGTTGTTGGTTGTGTTTCTTGCTTCCTTCGAGTATGTTTCTTGTTCTTTGACTCATTTTCCCACTATTCCTCACTCCCCTTCCCTCCTACAACCTTTTCATATTTTGTGAGTTCTTTGGTGTTTCCTTACTAGAACCTTGTACATGCGGATTGACCTCCCTCATTTTCTTCTGCCTTGCTTTAGTTTCACTTTGATCTTGGAGGAAGAAGACATTTTGGGCATTTTAGTGGACCAAGTTGGAGCTTTGTTGCTGATTTTAGAGTTCTTCTTCTTCTATCTTCAATTTCTCTCTCTCACTAGGTGAGTTATATAACTTTAAAGCATTTCTTGTCTATTATGTGCTTGCATGTCCTTGAAATTTCTCTAGAAACTTGTAATCATGCTAAAATGAACATTTTTAGTAATATTTTGTACAATTAAATGATGACTCATAAATGTCAACTATAGTACAGACTTCACGAACATTGTTATTTTGATCTTTGGACTCATCATCTCATAGAAATGGTTTGGAATTCATGATTTTGATGTAAAGGATCTTAAGAAAGTCCATGCATGTTTTTGTAGTACCCACACTTCTAATCTCATTGTATAAAGGTTAGCTTGTGATGGTTATCATGGTTTTATCTACTGTCATGATGATGTAACTATGGTTGGGGCAAAACCCTAATATCGGAGATAGCTAATCCATTTTATATCATTGAATGTTGAAGATACTCTACAAATGGTGTATGGTCTTGGGATGGAGCATTGTAAATTAGTTCCATGCGTTTTATATCTTTTGAGGTTATAGAGTTAACCAGTGATATTATAAGATCCTTTAGGGTGTTTTACTTAACTTGATTGATGTAGTACAAAAGCAGCTAACCAGATTAATTAACAAAGTGAAACTTCAATCATGTAGTGCTTTGAGTCTGTAGAACTATTCAAGTGTCAGGATTTACTGGATAGTGAAACCAGTATCTTAAAAGGAACTTGGATTCATATATTTTTGACAATATGTGGGTGCATGGAGGGTATATCTTTGTCACCCTGATCCCAAGGTTTTGGAGAGATGTCAAGGTTGTGTCTTAGATGTGAGTAATTGAGAGTAATTGTGGCTGTAACTTGGATTTGAGGATGTATACCCTGGTTTCTAGTGCCATGATATGTGTACCCGTGCAGACAAGGTTGACTTAGTAGTAGAGTCGATGAGACACTATAGTTGTTACTCGTGCTGACTGAGGGGGGAAGAGACCTTATGTAACGACCTCACTTTCCGCATCCCCCAATTAAGGAAAGACCTTCAAGTTGAGAGCCATTACCTATAAATTATCCCAACGATCCAAATTTAGCAAATAATAAATAATAGAAAACAATTTCATTGATTCACAAATATTGTTTACAAAATACTTACATGAAATTCCATTACCAGAACTGTACATAGAGAACAAGTGTCTATTTAAATCCTCCTTACTTAGATGAATGTCTTCACATGGTTTCATCTTTATTTTCATGTTCCTTATCATGTATATCATCATATACCTAAAACAACATGAAACAAAACACGGTTAGTATGACAAGTCATACCGGTATGTGGAGGAAACAAAATTTTACAAGTAATGATGACAACAAAATTCAACAATTAATATTTAACAAACCAAATTTAACATTTTCACCATGAATACCCAATCTAGGTTTCTCCACCCTATGTCATAACCGCTCAGGGCCTCGTACTATAGTATTCACTATTTTCCCCTATCTAGGAAGATGACTTCATCATGTCTCCCCCTATCCAGGCGGGTGACTTCATCATGTCTCCCCCTATCTAGGCGGATGACTTCTCATGTACCCCCTATTCAGACTGGTACCAAAATATGCCTTCCCCTATCCAGGAAGATGACATTTCCATTGATCCATAGGTGGCCTAGATTCGGGCTAGTCATGTTCATATATAATGTGATAATCATAGTCACTTTAAAGTTTGCATGGAATGAAATAAACAATCAAACATATATTTTCAAACCATGCGAATAAATATCTGAGAAATCACCATGAAACTAAAGTGATTAATCATAATAGTAACCACATAACTTTGCCATGCTGATTATTCACTTATACTTCAAGCATATTGTCCAATCAAGCAAGAAAATCAAGTAATCATCATATAATCTGAATTACGTAAATTCTAAAGTGTCACCAAGAATATTAAATACATTATACCCTACTCAGTCCTAGTATAGGGTTTAGGTTTCCTTGGTATTGATTTATCAATATGATCATGTTTGATACCCCCAGTTCCCATGTTCATAGATCCAATCACTTAAGAACCCTAATTTATATTATGTGTATCCATGAACATCAAATCTATCATCTCATGTTATCATGAGCACTAGATTCGATTATGTCCCTTAGCAACATTGAAAGATATGATCTTTAACCCTAACTATGCACATGTATGGTTAACCACTTTAGAAACACCAATTATCATCATCATTATCATGTTTGTCATGATTTCTCATCTTATTCAACAATATCATTAAATATGGCAATGTAAATGTTTTTAGCATATTCAAACATCTTAATTCACAAATATAGGGTTTATGTGCTTCGATCAGAACTTAATCATATATCAATGTAATTTCAGAACAGGAAGCATAGTTATATCTCAATTATATTTTATTTATGTTCCTCTCATTTTTCCGATGAAAATGATATATAGTTTAGTTATTTTTCGGGCATTCCTGGAATTTTCTATAAATTATGCAAGATCAAAATTATACCTTTAAAGAGGTATGATGTGGCGGCTTCTCATTGGTCCACTCCCCTCAACTCCTTGCCCAATTGGATAAGTGGTTTTGGCTCGTTCCTAGGCCAAGCCTAGACTGGCCGGTCTAGGGCCCCTTTTCTTCCGCTCGCTCGGGTCAGGGGTCTCTCCCCCACCTTCGTTCTTGCATTGGGGGTCAAGCGTCTGACACAGTCATCTGCACCAGCTTCAATGCCCCAACCGTGGTGGTTGGAGGCTCCAACTCCCATAGGGTCTAGTCCCCCTTCACCACCATAACACCCTCTTGATTCATCTCCTTCCTTCATCACGTAACACCCATAGTTGTGGCTTCCTTACAGACAGGTCGCGGTGAAGACGACATAGTCATGGCTGATTAGTGGTGGAACTCCCTCATCAACATACCATTGCCTCCGCAACATGGTTCTTCCTTGTACAAGATGCCACCACAAAGCCCATGCGAATGCACCATCTCTGATGCTTCAACCGATATTTCCTTTCCCAGAGCCTGATTGCCTTCTTCCTTTGTCCTGCACCAGTAGCGTCATGACCCAGGTGCTCCCTCACCTACAGGTTGCCGCCCTATCTTCCATCTTCATCTACACACGTCTAGCATATGTGACCTCTTTCCTGAGCCAAGGAGTCTTGCCATGGTTCTCCCTTCTTGTGTGTGGCAATTTGAACTGCAGTAAAGACCTCATAAAGGTGAACTCAAGTATTGGAGTTTCTGGAGGGGGAGGGAAACTAGATGCTCGGGTGCTTGTTTTCTCTGTGTCGAGAAGCTTTCAAAACCTCACCCATGATGGGATGGTGTTATAGGTCTACAAGGATCTGATCTTGCCTCCTCAAGGTTGCATGCAGACAATAGAGTTTGGGTGCTCTCATTCGAGTTGCAGGCTAGGGATCCAAGTACACACACACAGATATATATATATATATATATATATATATATATATATATATATATATATATATATATATATATATATATATATATATATATACACCCATATAAGTGGAAACCCTAGAGGTCCTTACGAAGACAAAAAATAAGCGAAGACAAAGACATGGTTTAAGAGACAATCGCACACCATGCTTTGCTCGGATGGAAAGGGTTGTGGTTATTAACCACTAATAGTATACACCCTCCTTATTTCCTTCTCTCTCTCTCCATGACACCAAATCCTTCCATAAACATACGACTACCTCTTTTCGAAGATGTCTTTTCTATTCCATAATTTAATACCAACTAGGAATATTTTATCCCTTATCCCTACCTTTTCTTTTCTCTTGGTTAATACAAGGCACGTATGAAAAAAAGGTAGGAGATATTCAATGGATTGTCATAAAGAAGACACACATATCTTTACTTATCCCCCAAGTATTACTTTATATCATTTATCCAAATTCCATTAAAGCTCATAAAAACCATTATTGATTATGTAGTGGTTGGGATAACCAAAACAAACCATCATCTCATGGAATGCCCTTTTCTATAAGTTTCTAGAATTCTCTTCCCTTTTGCTATTATTTCAAAGTATACAAAAAGTCATATCAAAATATTAATATTTGATGCATTAAACATTGGTGTTGCCCTTTTCGCAAGATAAGTGTTCCTTTAATTATCCCAAAACACCATGTATTTTATTTTCTTTCGGAACTGAGACATTATTTCATTTATCATTGAAAACCATGATTATTTATTCATGTATGAAATCCTTCTATTTATTTAACTTGTGCTACAAGAACCCATGCAAGAAAAGGTGATCCAAGTTATTATTCCACCAATAATGCCATTGTGGAATTTAAAAATCAATATATTTATATAATTTAATTCACAAAATTGAGGGTATTACACCTTAGGATTCTGGTTATCCTAGATCTTATATGGAGCTGAGTCAAACTTAGTAGTTGTCATCTAGTAGTTAGTGGTACACCTCAAACTACCCATGGCTTAATAACATGTAACTCAGTCATGTAACATTATTGTTATGGTTATTTGACAAATTACATTGGCAACAACTTTTGCCATGTTTTCTTTAAATTATACATGGTTTATAATTAAGTTAGAGAAATCAACTATATGATTTCCTCTAGATACATCTATTTATAATGCAAATTATATAATCTTTACAATCTATAATACTATTTGTTTAAACTGCTTAATATACATGTCTCTGGTAAACAATAGGTATTTTTTGGAGTTATATCTCTCTTTGCGACATGGATCTCACCTCGGGGGTCATTGGTACTTCTTAAAGAAAAGTGACCAGATTGACCCACCTTGAGAGTGACACATGGAACTATAGAATGGTAGTCAGAATTAGCTCTCAAAGAGAGAGTGGTGATTGTGGTTCTTAGACCTAAAGTCACTAAACTCATCGCATGTCACTTGATAGACTTTGACACATCCAACGTGACCCTAAGTAAGGGTTTACATAAAGTTGGTGCTTGGGCATGTTGTGATATATGGGAATTGAGTGTAAGTGATGTCAATGGGATTTGTCCCTCCTAATGGAGATGATATCCTGGCCACTTGATAAGAGAGACTGAGAAATGCATGGCTATTCTCATGTGAGTCAATATATGATATTTGAGCTCACATGTATATCATAAATATGCTCTAGAGCATAGATTTTAAGTGGATAATGATTCCATGCCTCACATTCAATCTAGATATTAGTCACATAGAAACCGCACGATCACGATAACATTGATCACAAATTGTAGCTTGAAGTTGCTCTCCAACTTTCCAATTACTTGGGTAGCAATGATGTGTTTCTAGATACTACTCATTGCTTGTGATGTCATAATCTGGTAATGGACATTCATTACCAACGTAATATGGGACCTATAGGGTCACACACATAGGATGCACTTGGAATAGGAGTTTACTTAGGAATAAGATTTAACTTGGATACTAAAAGTGTTTAGGTAATCAAAGTGAGAAGAACTGGCTACGAGTCGACTGACTGGGAAATTGGTGTGTTGGTTGATTGACTGGAATGTCCAGTTGACTGAATGAATGCAAAATGACTAGTTTTGAATGGGTCAAATAAATAATTATGTTCATTAATCATCACATTCAAGGCCAATGTAGTTGCACCACTGACTGCATGCCAGTCGATCGACTAGAGTGTCTAGTCAATCAAATGCGCACACATAGTACTCGTGAGTACATAACATCACCTACGTGTTTCCCTCAAATCATGTACAATAACTACTTGTTTATCTATTGATTCCATTGAACTTACACTAGTAATAAGTTTAGTATTGTACTTTTAAATGAAGGGAAAAGGATTAGCTATTCTTAAACAATAGTTGAATATTGTATTTTAGTAAAATGTGTATGTTTTTAGTGAAATGTGAATTAGTTTATATATGTATTGTATATGGTTATTGACGTTCTTTTATACATGGCATGTCTCGTATAGTACTAACAAGATCATGAAATCATGTATTGTTATTATGTCTCGTATGGTACCTCTACTACTGTACGTCTAGTACTATACTTTGTATTACAAAATGTGACTATTAGTACTGTACTTCTTGTAGAATGTGTGTGCATCCTTGTATATAATTTTAGTCAAACGATACAGTCTAAATGTATGTTAAAATTAATATAGATGATAAAATGTACAATACTTATGGATTGTGACATAATCTTGAATATGAAAAATAAGGAGGCAATTAGTATTGTACGTCTATACATATTACGAATGTGAATACTTTAAAAAAAATAGAATGTGGTTGTTAGTACTATACTTCTAGTAGTGTACTTTGTTAATTTGACTGTTAGTATTGTACTTATTGTAGAATGTGCGAGTGTCCTTGTATATGATTTTTGGCAAACACTATATTCTGAATGTATGTTAAAATTAATATAAATGATAAAATGTACAATATTTATGGATTTGTGACATAATATGAAATGTGAAAAAAGGAGGTGGCAACAAGTATTGTATCTGAATGTTCAATCTGAGTATAGTACCCAAAAATGAACTATACTTTTGTATACTTCTCTTTTCTTTTATTATACTTCTAATATTATTTTTTTCAAAGTATGTCAACATTGGTCTTGATGAAAAGTATTTTTTATGATGAACCTAATAATATTTATTTCGACCAAAAACTCCTTATGATTTGAGAGTTATGTGCAAAACATTTTTCTCTCTCCAAATTTTTCCTCTTTCATGTGTATTTACTTTTTCAGTCACATCAACATTGATCATGCTTCCTAACCACTGGGTGGATGACCGGGTGGGTGGGAGGGTGTGTGTAGTGTATCTCTTTTGATAGATTGTATCATCCTTCATGTACATGATTTCAATTGTTGCATTGAGCATCGAGTCCTATTTGACACTCGGGATGTTCATACTCACTACTTGATTTGCACGTTCGTGAAATCAAAAGAGAGATCTAGGGAATAGTTTTGAGGATGGAAATAGAAATGAAAGTATAAAGTTGTTTATTGCTAATACATAAGAGTTGAAACAAATCTAACTTAGAATAGTAATGGGACATGAATTCACGCATCACTTTTATGTCTATATTTTGTCTATTACAAAGAAATCAAAGGGAGACAAGCAATCAGTTGTGCAGCTAGTTCCATTTAGATGACAAATCGAATCTTTCATAAAACTACATCCATGGACCGGGGAGTCATAATATTACTGTGCATATTTTTTTGGACCCTCCTGAGAAGCGCCTCATGTTCTAAGAACCCAAAAGTATCAAATCTGAAAGGGATAAAAATATATTTTTTGTCTATACATACTTTTTTATACTTGACCACTTTAGCCGAGGTAGCTTTCTGGGTAGCATGTCCCGTAGTAAAATCACCCCCTTTCAAACCCTCTAATGGAAAAAATTTAGTTTTATCAACACATGCATATTTCTCTCCAACCCAGTCAAAAAATAAAACATCTTCTGGTCTAAGTGTCAATCTCCCCTCCTATGGATCCATCAAAAAATTCACAGGTGCTTCTTTCTTAGAAGCAACTCCAGCGTGTCCATGTACATCATACATAAGATCTTTGATAAGATCATGTCTATATTTGAAACCTGGAAGTTCTCTATAATGAACAGTGTGCTCCCCAAATGTGTCTAAGTAGGATTTATGATAGACTGGACATGTCTCATCAATTGGCAATAGATGAATCATAAGATGATATCTGAGAATAGTCTGATACTCTATTGGTGACATATACAGTCCAAAGTTGTCAATGAAAATAGTAAGACAAAAATCTTGAGCATGTTCAACTTGTAGAACTGAAAAACTATTTTTTCTCTAACAGTTATGCCAAACTCAATCACCATGTCCTTGACAATTTTGCTAAAAAGCAAAGCATTCTAGGCTTTAGGGGGATGGCGTCCTTATTAGCAAAATAGGTAAGATCGAAGGATGGAGTTATGACACATAGACAATATAAAGCATACTTAAAATCATATTCCAAACCACATATGCCACTGTTATGATCTTGAAGCACCCAAGATTGGGCTCTGATGGCCACAAAATCATATGAAGAAGCCTCCATTGTAGAATACAAACCCAACCTATCGAGTTTGATGGGCAAGGACATTACCCTCCATTGGAGGTCGCCAAAAAATGGGCCTCCACATACCACAATATCCTCAATTGATGCATGTAGATCTTTGTCAAACAATATTGCAGCCTACTCCATGTATGTGGGTTGACATGTCCTTAGCCCAACATAAGCTTGGTTGTACCCATACAAACATGTAATAAAAGAAGCTCACTTTGTGGATCATACAATTGGGGGAATAGATGCATCAAGTCGACATCCTTGGTTGCCCTCTTCATAGCCAGATTTTCAATTAAACCTTTGTCTCTACTAACAAATCCTCCAAGTAACTTCACTCTTAACACAAGCCTCCCAATGTTCATTGGAAACAACCCTTTATGCATCTTCTGACCACCATAGGTAGGCCAAAATATCTCAATTTTATGAATGTTCAGAATAACCCCCAACTTCGGACCTCTGCTTTATATGATGTCAAGCACCTTGGACACCTCCAATGTGTCCCCGATGATGGTCCCATCATCAAGATACCAGAAATGAAGAAGAAGTTTACTATTGTCTCTGATCTCATGAATAAAGTTTAGTATAAGAGAAAAGAGAAGTGGGCCAAAGAATCACCTTATTGCACACCTGAAACGTCTATTTCGAGAAAACAAGATTAACTAATGCGGAAGCGTTCACTAAGCATCAGATTACCAGAAATCACTAAAAATTTTAAACTTTTTACAAAGAGATCCTTTAAAGGTAAAGCTTTCTCATAAAGAAACATGACAAGTTGTTTACAACTGATCCATCAGTAAAACTATGTAAGGCAAGATACAAAAGTCTCTAAGGACTGGACCAAAAACTCGAAAGCACTAACTATTACTCCGAGGACCTGAGAGTACAGAGATGACACATAGGACTCTAACACTATCTACACATGACATAGCAGCCAATGCCTCCACCTGAAGCTTCACTGCTGTCCTTGGTACTGCTGATACTGCCCTTCACCTATTGAAGGATTTCTGCCTCCTCGCCCACGTCCACCTAAAGGTTGAAATCTACGGGGTGAGACAATTATAAAAATCATCCCAGCGAGAGATATAACTCTTCGCCAGAAGCATAATTATTGCAGCATAAGAGAAAAAAAGTACACAAAGAAGTTATGTATATTTGAGAGTAGTTAAAACAATGTTTAACAGATTAAACTATTCTTTCTACTAAAAGCAATGCAACTATAAATTGATAAAATCGCATGTCACTTATCACATCACTAACTCCCTTCAGACTTGGATCATATATCCATTGTCTGGCATTATTATTTGGGAAAGGATGGCCTGTAGCCATACTCCTTCTCCCAAAGTGTTAGGATTCCAACTCCACAACATATCTGCATAACTTGTACATATGATATCAGACTTAACATTACTTATGTAATACAAGGGTTATTTGCATTCATAACCCATTAGTCTGTAGTTAAGCTTTTCATAGGATTATTCCGTAATAGAATTTCACATAGAAACACTTTGGTTTAGGTCATACCTCATATTTTTAATATTGGGATATCAATCCCTAACCATCTTATTAATATGAAATCCAGAATGTGGGAGTTCAAACCCCTGGACTAATCATAGCATTTGTTACCAAGTAACATCTCATTTTATCTGGTTATCTAAATAATATGACCTTTGAAGATCAACAAATCATATTACTCGTGGTTCATTCAACCTATCAAGCTCATATGTTATCACTTACCAGATAACATGACATTTAGTTATACTCTTGAATTATAGGTAACAAGTGTTCTTAATGCAATTAGAATTATAAATCTTACCTGGATCTGATCACCTCTATATGAAACCTTTCAAGTTTAACTTTTATCAGTTTTTCCATATACTCCCACATACTCTAAAGTATGTGATCCAGGAGTTCCCTTTGTAAAACATGTTTCACTATTATTTAAATTCTGACAATGATGGATCTATGATCAGGGCTCTACATGGTATGATTAAATTTGATTATTAGGACATATCAGTATTCTTTTAGCATCATACATGTTTCCAAACATTCAAGTACTAAACATGGCTATAACAGAAGAATACTAAATGTACAAGTATAACTCATATCAGTTATCAACTGGATATCAATTCTTAATCATCTTATCACTATGATTCAAGAACATGGGTGCTCACACCCTTATATCATCATAACACTTACTATCAAGTGCCATATCAGCATCAAGTCATCTATTAGCATGACCTTGATTGAAGCAATGTATATACTTTTCACATATCATTACTCTAAAAACTTATAATTGTTTTCAAGGAATATGACATCATAACTCATACCTGGCTATGCTTACCTCATAATATCAACCTGTATGACTTATACAAATAAGGACATGCATATATAACAATGTCAGCACAATACCAAAACTTCTCAATTTCTATATAGGACACCACGGCCGTGCCACCTTGCATGGTCGTGCAAAGTAAGGCTACCACGGCCGTGCTCCCTTGCACGGTCGTGCAAGCTAAGGCTACCACGGTCGTGCTCCCTTGCACGATCCTGCTACAGCAGATCATTACATGATTCATATTTCTATCTATCTATATATATGTATTCTAATTTCTCATTCTTTCAAATTGATTAGGTCACATCGACCCTTCAATCAAGTACATACTACCATGGTTAACATAGTGTATCAAGCTATTAATCCTATAAACAATTAAGAATTCTCCCTTTAATTGGTTCTTAATCACTTAGGTATTATTAGGGTTTCATCCTTCACACCTTCATTGATTATCATTACTAATCATTATTGTATCAATAGAACATTCATTATCTTAATTCTCAAAGATTCAATCACATTGGACCTCCACTTCAGAAGGTATCCAATTGAATTAGGGTTTCCAATGTTGATTCCTTCAATCTTTGAATTCATGGAACCAATCATCAAATGGACATATTCTCATACCTTAATTCAGTTTAATAGGTCAACCTTCAACTGAATTGTCCCTCACTTGACCCTCAATTGACCATCAATTAGGGTTTAACTCAATTGAATTAGGGATTGGAAAGAATAACCCTTCAACATGTTTCAATGTGGGACTAATTGATTTGAACCTATTGAACCATCATTACATTGGGACATGACCTGACCCCAAACGGTCTTGAGGTCGTTTGGATGACCTCCAAACGGTCTTGAGACCATTTGCCCATCATATCATCAAAGTCTAAGTCAACCAATTAAGGTTTGGATCATTAGATTGATCACCAAAACAACAATTGATTACATTCCAACTTAGTATCATTGTATCATAAATTGCTTAACCATACTCACCCCTAGACCTCGAAACGGTCTTGGGTGACCCCCAAACGGTCTTGAGACCGTTTGGATGAGTTCCAAACGGTCTTGAGACCGTTTGGCTCACCCAACCCTTGGATTCTAGTGAAAAATCATTAGGGTTTGAGCTATTGAGTTGATCATCAAATCAGCAATTGATTGCTTTGTAATTGTGTACATTTGGACCTTCAATTGGTCAACTATACTTGACCCCAGACCTCCAAACGGTCTTGGGTGACCTCCAAACGGTCTTGAGACCGTTTGGGTGATCCCCAAATGGTCTTGAGACCGTTTGGGTCAATCAACCCAAAACAATCAACTCAATTCAATGCAAATCCAATACTTAGCCGATTAGGTTTCACACCACATCTTTGGATCTTCAAAACCTATCCATACTTGACCCTAGACATTCAAACGGTCTAGGGTGACCCCCAAACGGTCTTGAGACCGTTTGGGCAAGAAAACCCAAAAAGTCAAAACAATCAAGTTGAAAGTCAGCACTTAATCCAATTAGGGTTTACATAATTAATTAGCCTTCAACTCACGATTCCTTTGGAGTTAATCCCTCAAATTTGGAGGGTCATTAACCAACATGATTATGAACAGGAATCCCAAACGGTCAACACTTGGTCAACTCACTCAAACGGTTTGAAACCGTTTGCCCAAAAAGTTCAAGTTAATCAGATTGGAAAAATCAGCACTTAATCCAATTAGGTTACCTAATTGGTTAGCCTTTAACTCATGATTCCTTGGGATTTAACCTATAAAATTTGTTGGGTTATTAGACCACGTCATTAGGAACAGTAATACCAAATGGTCCACGCTTGGTCAACGCACTCAAACGGTTTGAGACCGTTTACCCAAGAAGTTCAAGTTAAACAGATTGGAAAAACAGCACTTAATTCAATTTGATTTTCCTAATTGATTGGCCTTTAACCTACGATTCCTTTGGAGTTAACCCCTCAAATTTGGTGGGTCCGTAGCCTACATAATTATGAACAGAAATCCCAAACGGGTCACGCTTGGTCAATGCCCTCAAATGGTATTGAAGACCGTTTGCTCCAACCGACCATGTGAAACTGTTTGCCCCTCAAACGGTTTTGCAAAACCCCCAAACGGTTTTGCAAACCGTTTGGCCAAGGGTGCAAAACCGTTTGCTAAAGTTACATAGGTATTCACGCCCCCCTTCTTCGACCTCCAGATCAAGGTCTGTTCCTCATGGTTTTTAGATGCAAGAAAGCAAGGGAGGATGGGGGAAAGAAGAACAAGCTACTTTTGCAAGTACAAAGATATGCATAAGAAAGCAAAAGGTTTAGAGTTATAAAACCCTCCTTAAGGTCGTTCCTTGAGCTCCAAGCTTCCAAGATTCCAGTCTTTAATGGTTTCTTGAGCTCCACAGGTCGGCCAAGGGTGTTTCTCCAAGGAAAGGTTGGGAAAAGATGGCTAGAAAGAAGAAACAAGTAAGGAAGACCATAAAACCAACCTTGCACCATGAATTCGAGCAAGATGATGATCAAAGCTTACCTAGAACTGCTTGGCCGTTCTCCTCTTCCCCAGAGCTCTGTCCTAAGTCGGTCTAAGCAAGAGGATAAGAAAGGAAGTGAAGGAAACGATCCTTGCTAAGTGAGAAAAGGTGTATATAGACTTTAGGTGAAATTTCAACATAAGGACAACTTGTTTCTCCATTTCTCTTCTAGGTCCTTCCCTTATTATAAACCACGTTTCTCCCTTCCATACTTAAGCAAAACTCATCTTAAACCCAAGGTCTAAAGGTGAAGAAATCCAACTTCTGACTAAGTTGCACATATAGAAGGGTTATTAGACTTATAACTTGATCATTTAATTTATAAGGGTTATCATTCTTATTTAATTATTCAATTGAAGTGACCTCTTCATCATTCTTACTCTTAATGATGCCAAGAGTCATAAAAGATACTCTAGAAGGTGTATTTTACAAGTTGCACCCCAAATTGTGGGTAAATTGCACTTTACACCAAAACTAGAGTTTGAAGTACAAGGATTGCTCCACAAGCTGCATCTTGGTGCCCAAGCTTAGAGAATCCATCATACTTTATGATATTCATTCTTATGATGTCTCAACACCAAAGGAACATCTTAAAATGTGCAATTTGTAAGTTAACCCCTTTTAATTGGGTAATTTGCACATAGGTCCATGTATTACAAAACAATATTACAACATTGTTCAAAAGGGACAGAAATGGAAATGTATGTTCCTTAGGAGATTTAATTACATACCAAAAGATAATCACAAGTATCTAATTACATAATTAAGCAAAACACCTAGGGTTAGTTCATAACCCAGGTCAGGGATGTTACAAATTATATCCCCCTAACAATGATTTCGTCCTCGAAATCTCAGATAAAAGGAAGCAGATATTATTTAAGTATCATATCTTGCTAATCAATTAATTTGGAAACATTCACTGAGAAGGTTCACTAAGTAATTTTTCTTGGAGGATTTCACTAAGTAAAATTTACTAAGTGTATTGTTTCAAAGGCTTTTACTGAAAGAGTTTGTTAAGTATATTCACTAAGTATATTCACTAACTTTGCTCACTAAGTATTCACTGAGTAAGTTTACTGAGTATATTCACTAAGTATGTTCACTAAGTATTCACTGAGTATATTCACTAAGTATGTTCACTGAGTATTCACTGAGTATATTCACTGAGTATATTCACTAAGTATGTTTACTGAGTATTCACTAAGTATATTCACTAAGTATGTTCACTGAGTATATTCACTGAGTATGTTCACTAAGTATTCACTGAGTATATTCACTAAGTATGTTCACTGAGTATTCACTGAGTATATTCAATGAGTATGTTCACTGAGTATTCACTGAGTATATTCACTAAGTATGTTCACTAAGTTTGCTCACTAAGTATTCACTGAGTAAGTTCACTGAGTATATTCACTAAGTATGTTCACTGAGTATTCACTGAGTATATTCACTGAGTATATTCAGTAAGTATGTTCACTAAGTTTGCTCACTAAGTATTCATTGAGTAAGTTCACTGAGTATATTCACTAAGTATGTTCACTGAGTATTCACTGAGTATATTCAATAAGTATGTTCACTGAGTATTCACTGAGTATATTCACTGAGTATATTCACTAAGTATGTTCACTAAGTATTCACTGAGTATATTCACTGAGTATGTTCACTAAGTATGTTCACTGAGTATTCACTGAGTATATTCACTAAGTATGTTCACTGAGTATTCACTGAGTATATTCACTGAGTATGTTCACTAAGTATGTTCACTAAGTATTCACTGAGTATATTCACTGAGTATGATCACTAAGTATTCACTGAGGAAGTTCACTAAGTATGTTCACTAAGTATGTTTACAAAGTATGTTCACTAAGTATTCACTGAGTAAATTCGCTGAGTATGATCACTAAGTATTCACTGAGGAAATTCACTAAGTATATTCACTAAGTATGTTCACAAAGTATGTTCACTAAGTATTCACTAAGATCCTCTCATTTAATTTTTCTTATACTCCTTAGATTGTTTCAAAATAATTACCTGATCAGAGTAATCAAAAGATAACAATCTAAGAGTTTCATACTTTCCTTATCTACAATAACCATATACCTGGCCAGGGTATATAAGTATTGAGATTAGGTAGTATGTATTTTACTTATCATCCTATTCTTTGCTTTTCATATCATTATACACGCATAATTTATCACTCTAGGTTATTCTTCAGGTATCACATCTATATCTCATCCTTTTAATACACAGTTAAGGGAAATTATAAATTGTTTTAAAGAGTATTCAGTAAGATATGAATTTTAATCTTTCTTGTGTCCTTCTAGGACTTAGTCAAGAAATTCAAAAGCAGCTAACTTCCATATTTTTAACACATAGAATCCTAATATGTAATAATAAAACAATACTTATTTCATCTAACCTGTATGGGATGTTTGTCCACATCCTCTATATTATATTGCCTCCCTTGTGGGCCTTGCAGACTCTGTCCTTGAGGTCGAGTCATTATTGCATTCCTGTCTGGACAATCCCTTGCCGGATGTCCCTGTTGTCTACATAAGTAACAGATCATGGGTGCAAGGTGTCTATACGATCCAGTTATCGATGCTGAGGCTATGTCAGAGGGTCTTCTTGGAATACTACTATGGTCCCTATTTCCACTTGACACCCATTGTGTCTGGGTAGGGAATTCTGATATTGCCGTTGGTGTAGAAAATCTTGGCTTCTTAAAACTTTCAGGCCTTTGTTCTTGAGGCTGGGTGTACATCTTCTTACTACTTGTCTGTTGTTTCACGATTTTCGACCTCTCTATCCTTCTTACTGACTCCACAAAGGTGGCAAACCTTTCTCTGTTCTCCAAGGCAGACACCGGAGTGACTAGTTCAACATTCAATCCTTTTTCAAAACGACGAATTCTTTCTTCATCACTAACTGCCATCTGTGGACAAAACCGTAGTAACTCCATGAACTTAGCTTCATATTCACTAACGTTCATCAGTCCTTGTGTGATCTTCTCAAATTGAGAGATCTTCTCATCTAGATACGTCTTAGGGAAGTATCTATTGATGAATTCTCGTCGGAAAACCCCCCATCCTATTTCTTCACCTGGTCTCTTATCTTCCTCTATCATCCACCAATTACCAGCACTTCCTTTTAGGAGGTATACCGCATGCTTAACCTTTTCAGCTTGAGGAATATCAAGGATCCTGAAAGCCTTTTCCAGCTCTGTCAACCATAGATCAGCATATGCTGGATCAGATGTACCAGCATAGTCTATGGCTCCCAACCGGCGAAGTCTCTCGAAAGTCTTGCCGGTTCCATAACCTTCCTGATGGGCTGGTGCCCTAGATGCAGATGGTGGCACCCTATCTGCTATGTGTGTTATGGCTGCCAGAAACTTATCAAATAAAGCATAAGTAGCTGGATTTTCTATCTCAGCTGGGTCAAACTGGGGCTGTTCAGGTACAGGCACTTCCCTATTCTGGTCTCCTGCACCTCCTCCTGGTGCAGTAGAACTGCCCTCATCAGCATGCTCTTCACGTGGTCCAAACATCTTCAAGTTCTTCTCCTCCTATGTGAGTAGAAGATACTATCAGATAATCTGGAAAACACTTAGAACATACTCTACAATCTTAGTCCTATGTCTCTGTAGACTCAGCGAACCTAGAGCTATGATACCACTAATTGAAACGTCTATTTCGAGAAAACAAGATTAACTAATGCGGAAGCATTCACTAAGCATCGGATTACTAGAAATCACTAAAAAATTTAAAATTTTTACAAAGAGATCCTTTAAAGGTAAAGCTTTCTCATAAAGCAACATGACAAGTTGTTTACAACTGATCCATCAGTAAAACTCTGTAAGGCAAGATACAAAAGTCTCTAAGGACTGGACCAAAAATTCGAAAGCACTAACTATTACTCTGAGGACCTGAGAGTACAGAGACGACATATAGGACTCTAACACTATCTACACATGACATAGCAGCCAATGCCTCCACCTGAAGCTTCACTGTTGTCCTTGGTACTGCTGATACTGCCCTTCACCTATTGAAGGATTTCTTCCTCCTCGCCCACGTCCACCTAAAGGTTGAAATCTACGAGGTGAGACAATTATAAAAATCGTCCCAGCGAGAGATATAACTCTTCACCAGAAGCATAATTATTGCAGCATAAGAGAAAAAAAGTACACAAAGAAGTTATGTATATTTGAGAGTAGTTAAAACAATGTTTAACAGATTAAACTATTCTTTCTACTAAAAGCAATGCAACTATAAATTGATAAAATCACATGTCACTTATCACATCACTAACTCCCTTCAGACTTGGATCATATATCCATTGTCTGGCATTATTATTTGGGAAAGGATGGCCTGTAGCCATACTCCTTCTCCCAAAGTGTTAGGATTCCAACTCCACAACATATCTGCATAACTTGTACATATGATATCAGACTTAACATTACTTATGTAATACAAGGGTTATTTGCATTCATAACCCATTAGTCTGTAGTTAAGCTTTTCATAGGATTATTCCGTAATAGAATTTCACATAGAAACACTTTGGTTTAGGTCATACCTCATATTTTTAATATTGGGATATCAATCCCTAACCATCTTATATATATGAAATCCGGAATGTGGGAGTTCAAACCCCTGGACTAATCATAGCATTTGTTACCAAGTAACATCTCATTTTATCTGGTTATCTAAATAATATGACCTTTGAAGATCAACAAATCATATTACTCGTGGTTCATTCAACCTATCAAGCTCATATGTTATCACTTACCAGATAACATGACATTTAGTTATACTCTTGAATTATAGGTAACAAGTGTTCTTAATGCAATTAGCATTATAAATCTTACATGGATCTAATCACCTCTATATGAAACCTTTCAAGTTTAACTTTTATCAGTTATTCCATATACTCCCACATACTCTAAAGTATGTGATCCAGGAGTTCCCTTTGTAAAACCTATTTCACTATTATTTAAATTCTTACAATGATGGATCTATGATCAGGGCTCTACATGGTATGATTATACTTGATTATAAGGTACATATCAGTATTCTTTTAGCATCATACATGTTTCCAAACATTCAAGTACTAAACATGGCTATAACAGAAGAATACTAAATATACAAGTATAACTCATATCAGTTATCAACTGGATATCAATTCTTAATCATCTTATCACTATGATTCAAGAACATGGGTGCTCACACCCTTATATCATCATACCACTTGCTATCAAGTGCCATATCAGCATCAAGTCATCTATTAGCATGACCTTGATTGAAGCAATGTATATACTTTTCACATATCATTACTCTAAAAGCTTATAATTGTTTTCAAGGAATATGACATCATAACTCATACATGGCTATGATTACCTCATAATATCAACCTGTATGACTTATACAAATAAGGACATGCATATATAACAATGTCAGCACAATACCAAAACTTCTCAATTTCTATATAGGACACCACGGCCGTGCCACCTTGCACGGTCGTGCAAAGTAAGGCTACCACGGCCGTGCTCCCTTGCACGATCGTGCAATCTAAGGCTACCACGACCGTGCTCCCTTGCACGGTCGTGCTACAACAGATCATTACATGATTCATATTTCTATCTATCTATATATATGTATTCTAATTTCTCATTCTTTCAAATTGATTAGGTCACATCGACCCTTCAATCAAGTACATACTACAATGGTTAACATAGTGTATCAAGCTATTAATCCTATAAACAATTAAGAATTCTCCCTTTAATTGGTTCTTAATCACTTAGGTATTATTAGGGTTTCAACCTTCACACCTTCATTGATTATCATTACTAATCATTATTGTATCAATAGAACATTCATTATCTTAATTCTCAAAGATTCAATCACATTGGACCTCCACTTTATAAGGTATCCAATTGAATTAGGGTTTCCAATGTTGATTCCTTCAATCTTTGAATTCATGGAACCAATCATCAAATGGACCTATTCTCATACCTTAATTGAGTTTAATAGGTCAACCTTCAACTGATTTGTCCCTCACTTGACCCTCAATTGACCATCAATTAGGGTTTAACTCAATTGAATTAGGGATTGGAAAGAATAACCCTTCAACATGTTTCAATGTGGGACTAATTGATTTGAACCTATTGAACCATCATTACATTGGGACATGACCTGACCCCAAACGGTCTTGAGGTCGTTTGGATGACCTCCAAACGGTCTTGAGACCGTTTGCCCATTATATCATCAATATCTAAGTCAACCAATTAAGGTTTGGATCATTGGATTGATCACCAAAACAACAATTGATTACATTCCAACTTAGTATCATTGTATCATCAATTGCTTAACCATACTCACCCCTAGACCTCGAAACGGTCTTGCGTGACGCCCAAACGGTCTTGAGACCGTTTGGATGAGTTCCAAACAGTCTTGAGACCGTTTGGCTCACCCAACCCTTGGATTCTAGTGAAAAATCATTAGGGTTTGAGCTATTGAGTTGATCATCAAATCAGCAATTGATTGCTTTGTAATTGTGTACCTTTGGACCTTCAATTGGTCAACTATACTTGACCCCAAACCTCCAAATGGTCTTGAGACCATTTGGGTGATCCCCAAATGGTCTTGAGACCGTTTGGGTCAATCAACCCAAAACAATCAACTCAATTCAATGCAAATCCAATACTTAGCCGATTAGGTTTCACACCACATCTTTGGATCTTCAAACACCTATCCATACTTGACCCTAGACCTTCAAACGGTCTTGGGTGACCCCCAAACGGTCTTGAGACCGTTTGGATGATCCCCCAAACGGTCTTGAGACCGTTTGGGCAAGAAAACACAAAACGTCAAAACAATCAAGTTGAAAGTCAGCACTTAATCCAATTAGGGTTTACATAATTAATTAGCCTTCAACTCACGATTCCTTTGGAGTTAATCCCTCAAATTTTGAGGGTCATTAACCAACATGATTATGAACAGGAATCCCAAACGGTCAACACTTGGTCAACTCACTCAAACGGTTTGAAACCGTTTGCCCAAAAAGTTCAAGTTAATCAGATTGGAAAAATCAGCACTTAATCCAATTAGGTTACCTACTTGTTTAGCCTTTAACTCATGATTCCTTGGGATTTAACCTATTAAATTTGGTGGGTTGTTATACCACATCATTAGGAACAGTAATACCAAACAGTCCACGCTTGGTCAACGCACTCAAACGGTTTGAGACCGTTTACCCAAGAAGTTCAAGTTAAACAGATTGGAAAAACAGCACTTAATTCAATTTGATTTTCCTAATTGATTGGCCTTTAACCTACGATTCCTTTGGAGTTAACCCCTCAAATTTGGTGGGTCATTAGCCTACATAATTATGAACAGAAATCCTAAATGGGACACGCTTGGTCAATACCCTCAAATGGTATTGGAGACCGTTTTCTCCAGCCGACCATGTGAAACCGTTTGCCCCTCAAACGGTTTTACAAAACCCCCAAACGGTTTTGCAAACCGTTTGGCCAAGGGTGCAAGACCGTTTGCTAAAGTGACATAGGTATTCATGACCCCTTCTTCTACCTCCAGATCCAGGTCTGTTCCTCATGGTTTTTAGATGAAAGAAAGCAAGGGAGGATGGGGGAAAGAAGAACAAGCTACTTTTGCAAGTACAAAGATATGCATAAGAAAGAAAAAGGTTTAGAGTTATAAAACCCGCCTTAAGGTCGTTCCTTGAGCTCCAAGATTCCAGTCTTTAATGGTGTCTTGATCTCCACAGGTCGGCCAAGGGTGTTTCTCCAAGGAAAGGTTGGGAAATGATGGCTAGAAAGAAGAAACAAGTAAGGAAGACCATAAAACCAACCTTGCACCATGAATTCGAGCAAGATGATGATCAAAGCTTACCTAGAACTGCTTGGCCGTTCTCCTCTTCCCCAGAGATTTGTCCTAAGTTGGTCTAAGCAAGGGGATAAGAAAGGAAGTGAAGGAAACGATCCTTGCTAAGTGAGAAAAGGTGTATATATACTTTAGGTGAAATTTCAACATAAGGACAACTTGTTTCTCCATTTCTCCTCTAGGTCCTTCCCTTATTATAAACCACGTTTCTCCCTTCCATACTTAATCAAAACTCATCTTAAACCCAAGGTCTAAAGGTGAATAAAGCCAACTTCTGACTAAGTTGCACATATAGAAGAGTTATTAGACTTATAACTTGATCATTTAATTTATAAGGGTTATCATTCTTATTTAATTATTCAATTGAAGTGACCTCTTCATCATTATTACTCTTAATGATGCCAAGAGTCATAAAAGATACTCTAGAAGGTGTATTTTACAAGTTGCACCCCATATTTTGGGTAAATTGCACTTTACACCAAAACTAGAGTTTTAAGTACAAGGATTGCTCCACAAGCTGCATCTTGGTGCCCAAGCTTGGAGAATCCATCATACTTTATCATATTCATTCTTATGATGTCTCAACACCAAAGGAACATCTTAACATGTGCAATTTGTAAGTTAACCCCTTTTAATTGGGTAATTTGCACATAGGTCCTTGTATTACAAAACAATATTACAACATTGTTCAAAAGGGATAGAAATGGAAATGTATGTTCCTTAGGAGATTTAATTACATACCAAAAGATAATCACAAGTATCTAATTACATAATTAAGCAAAACACCTAGGGTTAGTTCATAACCCAGGTCAGGGATGTTACAACACCATTGGCCGACCATCTATATTTATCTAATAACTCAATTTTAGTTATCTACTTCTCTTTCTTTCTACATCTTATTCAATAAAGACTTTTGTATTTTTCATTTCTTTTTCTCTTTCGTCTTCCATAACTTGTAAACTCAAACATAAATGTGGAGCCCTAGTAATAGATTCTTGGACTTTCCCTCCAAAACAATAGCTCATCGGGTTTTTTTGGTTACAATATTCATGTTGATGATCTGCTTTGAATACCATATCTTAACTTCCAATGATACATTTCTAATCCTTTTCATGTTGTTTATCACTCACACATGAGAATATATATCAAACTGTGCCAAAATCTGTAGTTTCCCATGCGTCAACCCGTTTAAATCTGGTTTGAGTGATTATATTTACCACCCATTAAAAATTACTCAAACCTATACCTACCCGTGTAGTTAGTGGATTTCACGGATGGCCCATGGGCACCCGCGGGTGACGCATTTAACTACTACTTAACATAAATATAGTGATCTACTAATACCAAGTAATTTTCATTGAGATTCATGTAAACTTGAATTTGTCCAGTATCAATAAAAATGGTGAAAAATGAATCCATGATTACTATATTTTCTAATTTTTTAATCAAATTTAATAAGAAGTTGTACAACAAGTTACTGAATATAGTCCATCAAGAATTTTTGTACATTAGAAAATTTTACTCACAAGTTACAGAACTTTACCGCAAAAATGGTGTATGGTGGAATTTTGTAATATATGAACAAACTTTGTTGTTTGATAATGTAGTACCTAATCATTTCTTACTATATATTCGTTTCTTACTCTATATAATGTATTAGTATTAGAAAAATATGTTTTACCATTATAACATATCTTGTAAAATATTTTCATTGACCACAAATTATATGGATACCCATGGGTCGAACCGCAACCTATTAGGTCAGATTTGGAATTGTCCTTCCTCCACCTACTTAGAACTTAGTTTTTTGACCCACACCCGCGAGACCCAAATCCGTAATATCCCGATCCTAACCTAACTCACCCACTAGGTCTACCCAGAAGATGTGATGGATAATTGCTCCTAGCACGCTAAATCCCTTTCTCTATGCGTAGGGTGGGTAGCAAAGTGAGGGTTCTTCTCATGGTTATCTGATGACAAATTCATGTCAACTTCAATAGACTGGGAGTGGAAGTTTGTAGAATCTTTGAAGAAACTCCAAGGATGATTTGGAATAAAATGAAGCAAATAATAAAAAATAACAAGATTGTGGGGGAACTCGACAATAGGTCATCAATACTGTCACTACCAAAAAAACATGGTATAGGTGACAGTCATGTAAAAGGTTACATACTTTAGGTGACATACTTTAGGTGACATGTTTTTACATCACTTATAACATGTATAGAGCTGTGTAAAATAGATGACATACATTTTAACATTTTTAAAAGGGTTACATACTTTAGGTGACATGTATGTAAATCACCTATAGTTTGTGTAATCATGTGTAACATAGATGACATCCATTTTATCATAATTAAAAGGGTTACACTCAATACGTGACATATATTTGAATCACCTATGTTCTAATGGGGGTTTACCATATAGGTGACATGTATATGAGTCACATGTGATCTATAATGGGATATATTGTTCAGGTGACATACATGCATGTCACCAAACTTTTAGGTGACATACATACATGTCACCTAGTTTTAGGTGACAGAAATGTCAGTCATCTAAAATATCCCAACTAAAAATAAGCATCAAATGCAGTTGTGTGAGAATATATTAACACATTTATTTGACAATTCATAAGGAGATATGTAAGAGAAATTCTTGTTGAGAGTCATGTAAGTCATTCTGGGAGTTATTCGTAAAATAAAGTTGTATAAAGATATTTCCCAAACTCATACATGTCTCTTTTGTGACCATTCTAAGGCTAATGGACTTTGTCTTTCAAGGGAAATTGCTCATTCACAACAGCTTGCATAGACCACCCACTAACAACAACAATTGATGCAAACGAGTGCTGGTTGTCATAAGCACATGATCAGTTGTGCTCTAATTTCCCCCAAACTCATACAAATCTCTTACATGAATATTTAAGAGGAGAATACATATATACACATCTCCAATTAAAGCATTTCCAAAAATTTATTGTGAGAGGACACTATCATGATATGGCTCCTAGCTACTCCTAGAAGCATTTTCACATCTTGCTTCTAGAGGACACTATCATGATGTGGGTCATGTCTCCTCACAAATGCATTTTAGTTGAGTTTTTGTGAGAGGGCATTCTCATGACATAAGTCCCGACTCCTCAAAAATGTATTTTCAAGAACTTATTGTGAGAGGACACTATCAAGATATGAGCCCTAACTCCTCACAAATACATTACAAAGGACTTGATATGAGTGGACAAGGGGCTTGTTGTGAGAGGACACTATCGTGATATGGGACATGGATCCTTCCAACTTCATTTTTAGAGACTTACTATGAGAGGACACTCTCATGATATGTGCCCTAGCTCCTCCGATATGCATTTTCATGGACTTTTGTTGAGGACATTGTCACGATATTTCTCCCAAATGCATTTGCATAGACTTACTGTGAGAGATAAAATCACGCCATGCACCATGACACATGACAAATACTTCTTAGAAATGCATTTCCAAGGATTTGATGTACAAGGACACTCTCATATTATGAGCCCAACTCCTCACAAATGCATTTTCAGAGAGTTTTTGTGAGAGGACATTGTTATGATATAGGTTGTATTGAGTATTGCAAGCCATGTAAGTGAGACCTTTAAGTCTCACAAAGGAGACCTACTAGCCCTACACGGTACATTTGAATGCCCTGCAAGAAAGACCCCCAGGCCCTGCAAGAAAGTGTTGTAAGCCCAACTAGCAAAAGTTACATCCCCCACAAGCAAGTACTACAAGACCCACAAGCTAGTGTTGCAAACCCCATAAGCAAGTAATGCAAGCACTACATGCAAGAGCTATCATCCCAACAAGCAAGAGCTACTAGTCTAAATAGAGAGTTTTGCAAGCCCCACACACGAGTGTCACAACTAACATTCATGTTTCTTTATCTTGTCAAGACACTGTCACAATATTTTTAGAGACTTGTTGTGAGAGGACATTATCATGATCTGGGTCCTAGCTCCTCCCAAAAGCATTTTCATAAAAAATTTATGAGACGACACTTCTATGATATGGGCCCTGGCTCCTCAAAAATGTATCTTGTGGGACTTGTTGTGAGAGGAAATTCTAATGAAATAGGCTTTATCTCCTCATAAATGAATTTCTAGGGATTTGATGAACGAGGACACTATCTGATATGGTCCACAACTCCTCATAAATATATTTTAATGGACTTGTTGTGACAGAACAATGTCATGATGTGGGCCATGTCTTCTCCAAAATACATATTGATGGGGATATATCAATATATTTATTTGACAATTCATAATGGTTATGTGTGAGAAAAACACTATTGTGAGTCATTCTAAGTCATTCTAAGAGTAAATCAAAAAGGAATATTGGCAAATTGCTCTTTGACAATGACTTGCACTGATTACACACCCCATCAACAATTATTGCAAATGAAGGGCGGCTACCACAAACACTCAACCGACCATGCTTGAATCATCCCCAAACTCATGCATGTATCCATCAAACCATTTATAGTGATTCTATGAGAGCACACTATTATCATATGGGCTCTAGCTCCTCCCATAAGTATTTTTGTAGACTTGTTAGAAGAGGACACTATCATGATTTGGGCCTTGGATCCTCACAAACATATTTTTAGCTTGACAGCGGCTTGTGTAGACCACACACCCAAAGCAGCAATTGCTGCAAACAGACTGTGAGTGTTGCAAGCCCCACTTGTAGGAGCTGCAAAGCAACTAGTGAGTGATGCAAACCCACAAGCGAGTGCTAAATGCACCGCAAGCTATTGCTTCTAGCGTAGTAAGTGAGTGTTGCAATCCCCACAAGCAATCACAACAATTGTCACAAGTACCGTAAGCTGAGTGTCACAGTTCCACAAGCTAATATTGTTATTGGAAAATAGATGCTAAGCAACTAAAGTGGATGTATAATCAATTACTAGTGCCACTCGATGACTTGTTGTGAAGGGTGGACTTCTCATATGACATTCAATCCCCTCCTTACATCTCCCATTTGCAATCTGATTCTCTATAATTAGATTTCTCTCACCTGCCATGAGAAGGCACTCTGATGACAAGGGATTAAACTTGTCTCTAGTGTTGTTTTGGTGACTTGTCGTAAGAGGGAACTTCCTCATATGACATTGTCATGATATGGGTTGTAACCAGTGTTACAATTGCAAGTCTAGAAAATGAGTGATACAAACACCACATGTGAGATATGCAAGCCTAGAAAGATAGAGCTATAAACAACCCAACTAGCTAGTACTGCTAGCCCACAAACGAGCGCTGCAAGCACCACAACATAGTTCTTCTAGCCGACCAAGCGAGTGTTGAAAGCCCCACAAGTGAATCCCACAATTGACATTCTGGATTCTTTTGTCATTCTCATCATTACATTCTTCTTCTTATACTTTTAGATATATATGTATATATATGTAAATTGTCACGACTACACAAGATGGGTATGGCAAGTTGCACAAGCCAGTATTGCAACTGTCGCAAGTACTACAAGTGAGAATTGTACGAATTACAAGTGGGTACTACATTTGTGAAATTGACTAGGTAAATAGTTTCTAAGTGGTCTAAACTAGGTGTCTATCCATATATCCCAAATCCTCAATATGCTGACAATGTCAAGAGGTGGGCCTTGGATCCTCCCTAGTGCATTTTAAGGGACTTGTTGTGAGAGGTCACTGTCATGATATGGGCCCTGGCTCCTCCCCAATCCATTTTTAAGGACTTGTTGTGATAGGACACTATCACGATATGAGTCATGGCTTCTCTCACATGCATTTTTAGATATTTGTTGTGAGATGACATTTGTCATGATATCGACCCTAAAATCTTCCAACTGCATTTTCAAGGACTTGTTGTGAGAGGACATTGTCATGATGTGGGCCATGGATCCTCCCAAAAGCATTTCTAGGGACTTGTTGTGAGAGGAAATTATCATGATATAGGTCATGTCTCCTCACAAATTCATTTGTAGGGACTTGCTATGAGAGGACACTGTTACGATATGGCTTGAGTCTCCTCTCAAATGTATATCTAGTGTATCACCCACAACCTCACTCTAACTTACCCCGTGCCTGTCACCCATAACAATGTAAAAAGGGTAGAATCCACCCTACTCCTCATTGTGACCAAGTATAGACCCGAAATCAACACCGTCAACCTGATCACACTTGCCACTCCTAACTAAGTGGAAGAAGAGTTGATGTAAGTGATGTATGGAGACATAATTAATGAGAAAGAATGAGCAAACTTGAAGTGAATTCGTGAATGCTTGACTGGCCACTTTGTATATATGATTTATGTTCTTTTTATAATCTAAATGATATGTATAGGATTAAGGAGATGTGCCTTAGTTGCAATATCTTGATTATGTGAAAGGCTTAGAAGTTTTGGGGAGCAAGAGAGGACACTATCATGAATAGGCCACAGTTCCTCACCAATGCATTTCAAAGGACTTGTTGTGACATGACAATGTAATGATATGATTCCCCCTTTTGTACTATGCTTATTTCATAGGTCTGTTTATTATGGCCATCGTTAGCCCATCAGGACAATCACTTCCATCATCCTCTCAGCGATCATCCTTGGAAAATTCATATCACTCAGAAGTCACATAACTGATTCTTTTTCAAGAGAGGCCCATAACATAGATCTTGATGAAAGTGTGGACTCACAAGGTATCATGCATGCATTATGAGTCCAGAAGTAGTCATAGAATTTGCCTTTGTGATGCTAGTTACCCTCCATAATTGGTGTTTTTATTTGTGGAGACGACATCTGTAGTAAGAGCACAGGGAGACTATAAGGGGATGGTAATGACAGGAAGCAACTAGGTACATATCTTAAACCAACCTTTGATGCATTTTTACTACTTTCATGTGTTCAAATCTATTTATGTTCTGCTTTATTTTTTGGTCTCCAGACATGAGAGCGTGTAGATATCCAGAAAACTTCAGTTGTTATTCTTTGGTTTTATCCTCTGTAATCAACTATTGATATGGATGAGTTAGAACCCTAATGCTCTTTGCAGGATAAGGTATGCTCCAAACATTTTTAGATTTAGTATGTAGTTAGGATGCTATTTCTTGAATGAAATGCCATTGTTAAGAAAACTAATGTGTCCATCAATGTAATACTAGTAATCCAATATCTTGGAGATCGTTGTCTATCTATCTTATTGCATCATAAATGTTTGTGCTCTCTACTTCTTTATCATCAAATAATATATAAACTACAATTATTTATTCAGGTCCCATTTCCTCGCAACAAAGCACGAATTGGCTGAGCTTGAGATTTAAGTATTCCTAAATGGCATGCATCCTTTTGCTTGTGTAGATTGCTTAAATAAGAACATCAACTACTCTAAATAAGGAGAGCATGTCACATGTCCTACCCATGCCATGTTCTAGAAAAATAGTATTGTTATGTTCTCCATCCATATTAATTACTCTAGGAGATTCATCATACATAATTGGTAAAATGTTTGTATTCTTGTATTTGTTTTGACTAGGGGTGGATTTGCAATAGTTCTTGTTTGAATAATGTTCATGGCCTCAAACATTGATAACACCTCATTTTATATACTTCTCTCATATATTTTATACCTCCCCTAGCATACCTTTTTTAGATTTTCTCCACTTATTTTAGCACTTTATGCCAAGTATCTCAATTACACACTTTTTCTATGGTTGCAGGGTCACATCAAGCCAAGGTCACGATCGACACCTTGATCGCGGCCCATTCGACCATCATTAACCATCCCACCACGGTCGAGGTCTCTAAGATCACCTCAATGCCTCACACCCACGACTCCTCACACCAGCGGTCCACACACCCACGACGTGAAGACTGCAACCTAGCTTTAGACTATGGTCTGACCAAAGGATGCAACATCCAGCCTACGACTGAGAAGGTGACTATAACCAACCTCGACACAGGAGAGGATGGCAACAAAGACTCGACCATGATCAGGATTTCACTAAGACCAAACATTGACCACAGTCGAGGAGTTATGTCGATGGAGCACGCCTATAAATAGGCCACCTACACATCTTGTCAAATCATCAGATTTCGAAGGACCACGAAGTGATGCCATTTTCTAGACTCATTCCCATCCATCCAATCAGTCTTGGATCTCCAAAGGCAGAAGCTGAGGAGAGAGAAGACTGAAGGCTCCATCTTCTTCAAAAGAAGGAGAACGTCCACACCATCGATCTACTGGATCTAGATCTGAAGAAGCACTATGTTGTATCACATTCTTCTCTCTCTATCTAGATCTATCACTTTCATCTTGTTGTACTTATCTCCTCTCTTCGTGGAACTTGATGTATCTATCATTTTGTGATGCCATTATGTTGCCCATAAACATGTCTGGCTAAACATTTAACTTGGGTTGGGAGTAGCCACTGAGGCTCTCCCAACATGCATATCGTCTCTCCTTTTTTAATATATATATACTCTCATTAAGATTATCTCCATGCACCAGTTTTAATGCTTCACTCGTATGCTTAGCTACCATCTTATGATTCTTGATAGTTGGTACCTCGAAAGAGTAGTGTCACTAATATCTTGTGTTATGGAGTAGTATGAATACATGAAAATGTTGCAATGCTAAATCTTATGGCCATATGTTCTTCCTTGTAGTTTTTGGATTGTTATCTCGAGAGAGAGGTTGTCCTTAGACTTAGATCTATCCTTATCTCGAGAGAGAGAGGAATGGAATCCTATATGATTGCTTGTAGTCTTGATTGAAGTATATGAGAGGGAGAGGTGATGTTGCATGTTGGTGAGAAGTCTTAGTAGGTGAAACCCAATCCAATATTCCCTTCCATATCTTTGTTTCCATCTTATTTTGTTACGCTTTTTTCTTCTTATCTTTGGTTTATTTATTTTATTTTGGTTTGAGCACTATCGTTCCTTTGGGAACACCCTTTTAAACCATCTGTTGTCCAGAGTATATGAGTGTGAGACCCTGCGTGCTTAAAACTTGCTAACCTTGTCCCTATGGCTCGACCCCGATTACTACATCAGACCCTGTATAATAGTTACTGGGGCTTGAGTGTCGGGTTACTATCTTAAGAGTCTGACTACTCTAGATCGGCTCCTTTTTGGATGCACGATCTAGGCCAGCAACTTTTGGCAACGTTGTCGGGGATGTGTGGACCGCGGGTGTGAGGAGTCGTGGGTATGAGGCATTGAGGTGATCTTGGAGACCTCGACTGTGGTGGGATGGTTACTAATGGTTGAATGGGCCACAATTGAGGTGTTGACTGTGACCTTGGCTTGATGTGACCCTGCAACCATGGAAAAAGTGTGTAAGTGAGATATTTGGCATAAAGTGCTAAAATAAGTGGAGAAAATCTATAAAAGGTATGCTAGGGGAGATATAAAATATATGGGAGAAGTATATAAAATGAGGTTCTATCAACTCCCCTAAACCTAGAATCAAGATTGTCCTCAGGCTAAGTGTAGGCTCGAAAACATAGAGAGAAAGAGCAAATTTGTGTGAATTTTTTTTTTAAAACTTAGCACTACCGAATTTTCTCATTTTTGCATCAAGACTGTTGTGGTGTATTTTCTCAACCATAAAGTCTCATTCCTCCCCCTTTCCAACCAGAGTTGCACAACTTCGACTTTTTGCCATTGCCTTTGGTAGAAAAGGTCTCTCCTTCTCAACGTATCACCCCTTCCTGCGTTAGGTTACCATTCGTACCAATACAACATCTCCCTGTGAGGTAGCTCGCACAAACTTTGTTTATTTTCTGTTGGCCCTATGCTAATGTGTTTGGATAAGATTTAGGTTTTAGGTGTTTTCTTCCTCTCCCGAACTTTCTCACCCACAACTATCGTAGGGACAGTGTTGCCCTTCGAGCTTCTAACGTAGAATCAGGTGGTAGTGTGAGTTTCGTTCAGGCTTGGAGGTGGGTAAGTTTTGCTTCGAGCCTCCACTTATGGGCATGACATATCTGTATTCATGAGTGCATCAATACACCAGTCGTGTGGAGACTTTTGGCATCTTTTGGGCACAACTCTCATTGTAATTTTTTTTTCTTATTTTCTTTTTGGCTTTTTATATCTCCTTTCTGGCTTGGGTTAGTGGGATTTATGCGGTCTTTTGGGCAGCCAAGCCTCTTTTAGTCCCAAAGAGGGGATAGATAGACTTGAAAGGGATAGGTGTTTCCTTCTTGATGGAGATGAGGATTTTTGGGTTGGAGCCGTCAGGTTAGGGTGGTTGGTCAGGAGTATGGATTCATGAAGTTCTCTAGTTTTCAAGGGTTTCATAAGCTTAAGGTTGTTGCACACACAATGTCTTATTGCAAGAATGAGATAGAGTTGTATTTCTATGCTTCTCGCTTTACTTTTATATGCATTAGTTTCTCATATTTTTCTCTCTATAAGATGATAACACTACAACCATTTTCTCTCTATAAGGGTTTTTGCACCATTTTTACGGACAAGGAAATACAACACTGTTAAGAACTTGAGTCCACTCACTATACTCCCGTGCCTCAAGCTTAGTAATAACTTTGACCACATCGAAACCTTGAATCTGCTACCTTGCGTTTGCGTAGAATAATTCATTTTAACACGTCCAATTTACTAACTCGATTGTGTGGTCTATCCAGGGAACCTGACTCGTTCGACTTTACTCCTTAAACCTTGAGTCACCATGCCACCTCCCATGGATGGTACTCTCACTGGGGACGAGCGAAATGTGAGGATTCAACATAACCCCCCACCACCACCAGGGTCGGACGAAGATAGAGATGGCCATTACTCAAATGGTCATCAACATGAAGATGAACATCAGGAAGGAGAACATCAGGAGGAAGATCGTCGCGAAGAAGATCAACGTGACGAAGAATGACACTACCGATGCTGAAGAAGGCACCATCGCAATCACCGTGACAATGAACATGAGCATGATGGTCGGGACAGCGATAGCGATGATGATGAAGAGGGGAAGACTCTTAGAGAACTGGAAGCAACTAGGGCCAACAAATCGAGGTTCTCAATCGTCATTCGACACTTCAACGCAACAAACTTTAAGTTGAAACCTGCTGTCATATCGATGATCCAGAATAAACCTTTCTGAGGAAATTCGAGGAGTGAAAACCCATATCATCACCTCGATGCATTTAAAAATATATGTGATATCATCAAGATGAGAGGAGTCCCTCAAGAAGTGATATACTGTAAAGGCTTCAACTTCTCTCTTGAAGATAAGGCTATATCATGGTATCTCAACCTTCCTCACCAATCCATAGATGGATGGAGACCCTTAGCAAATGCCTTTATTACTAAGTTTTATCCTACCGAGAGGACTATCTGCAACATGCAGAAGATCACTTCTTTTACCCAAAGGTCAGGGGAAAACTTGCACGAAGCATGGGAACGCTTACAGGAGTACCAGAGGGATTGTCCACACCATAATTACCGTAAGGGGTTCCTCGTGAACACCTTCTATAATGGTTGACTCCTACTGAGAGGACTTCATTGAATGTAGCTGCTGGTAGTGACTTTCTTGGAAAGAAACTGAGAAGAACCATGAAGTTAATAGACAACATTGTTGTGCTTCAAGCATGCATAGACTATGAAAGGAATGATAGGGGATCAATGAAGAAAGTAGGGTCTGAAGGACCATCTATTGAAGCCAAGTCCTTGGAGACCATAACATCACATATTTAGAAAATAGCCACTGATGTCAAATAGCTAAAAGATACTGAAGCTAAAGGCAAGAAGCATAATGAGAAAGTCATGAAGTGTGTTACCTGTGGAGAAGGAGGGCACGATATTGATAACTGTATCTATACCCGGCCCAAGGAAAGTGACGAAAGCAAAAGTGAAGAAGAGACAGAGAACATCTTATATGTCAACTTTAAGCGACAAAACCACCCTAGGTTTAGTTAAGACAATAAAGAAGCTGCAGAGAACGCACATCAGCTGGGTATTTCATCCAAAACTCACCTAGGGTTTGACAAGAAAGGGGTGTCGACACAATACACCAAGACTACCAGCTACCAGCAGAACAACAACAACTATCAAGGCCAGAACAAAAATGTGAACAGATAAGGATAAGGGCAAGGCCCAGGGCCGAGACAAGCAAAAAACAATAGCCAAGCTGACATGATTGCTCAAGTATTTGACTTTGCAAAGAGGCAAACATTGGTGAACGATCAATTGGCTCAAAGTGCTCTCATAAATTCAGGAGTGCTAACTAACATGCAAAATCAAATGGTGGATATGCAAAATCATCAGAGACAGATTGATTAACAGCTTGCACAGCTGGCCGAGCTCATGAAAAATCCTTCAGGAAAGATCCTATCGAATACCAAGACTGCCAAAATGGCTACTCTCCAATTTTGGAAAATGATGGAGAATGCTAAAACCAACAATGTTGAAGAAGAAAGAAGTCGTGTTAATCAGTAGCCTGAGAATGAAAAGGCAAAAGAAGAATCAAGAAGGAAAGAACAAGCTGACCATGACAAAGAAGTAGGACAACCCAAAAAGAAAAAGGAAGGGGAGGAGAAGGACTCATACCCTCTGGGAGATGTTATTTCAAAGAAAAATCCATACACCCCAAGAGTCCCTTTCCCCTACAAGTTAATAAAATCACACTTGAAGAAGAGATACAAAAAGTTCATGGAGGTTATAAAGAAGCTTCGCCTGGATGTGCCCTTTCTTAATGCAATATAAGAAATGCCAACCTATGAAAGTTCTTCAAAGACCCGATTACAAAGAGAAGAACAGGTGATCACATTGAAATAGTCCAATTAGCAAAGATGTCCAGTACTTTTGCTTAAGCAGAGCTACCTACCAAAAAGAAAGATCCCAGAGCATTCAACATACCTTTCTATGTTGGAGATAAGATGGAGAGAAAAGTATTAGCTGACTTGGGAGCAAGAATAAGTCTGATGCCCCTGACTCTAGCCCAAAGGCTTGGGCTGACAGACATGGTAAATACATGGATGAGGATCGAGTTAGTCGATCATACCTTCACGAGGCCAGTGGGGATAGTTGAAGACGTTCTGATAAGAGTTGGATGATTTTTCATGCCGTGTGATATAGTGGTAATAGACACGGTCGAAGACTCCAAATGCCCTATGACATTTGGAAGGACTTTCCTTACAACGGGGAGAGCGTTGATAGATGTTGCTGAAGGAATCATCACATTAGGAGTAGGGAATGATCACTTGTATTTTAGAGTACAAGATGCCATGAGGGAACCGTCTCTATATGAGTCGGTCTACTTCATGGACAACTACAATCAACATTGCGAGGAAGTGCAAGAAGATAAAGCAATAGTAGATCCACTAATGCAAGCCCTAAATAGTCAGGATCCGGCCATTGAAGGCCAAGAAGTTGTAGACATTTTAGATAATTTGAACCAACCAGAAGAAGAATCCAACAATGATGAATAAATAATTGAGATAGTGAAGTATGCTTCGTTGGAACATACGACCGAGGAGAAGGAAGCGCTGAAGCCCAAGCTAGAGTTAAAACCTCTTCTAGAAGGGTTGAAATATGAATTCTTAGATGAAGAAGAAAGGAATCCTATAATTGTCAATGCCAACTTATCAGATGACCAAATGGAAAAATTGTTGGATGAGTTGAGGCTGCGAAGAAAGTCCATAGGGTATTCTTTGGAGGATATCAGAGGTCTTAACCCAGCTTTATGCATGCACAAAATTTACCTTGAAAAGACAACCAAGCCACTGGCTCGACCACAAAGGAAGATAAATCAAATGCTGAAAGAGGTGAAGAAAGAATATATAAAGCTAAGAGATGCTGGAATCAACTACCCAATAAGCGACAACAATTGGGTTAGTCCCATCCATGTTGTACCCAAGAAGGGTGGAATGACGGTCATACGAGGGGAAGATGGAGATGAAGTTTCCACAAGGATAGTGACAGGTTGGGGCATGTGCATCGATTACCACAAGCTAAATACAGCCACCAAGAAGGATCACTTTCCCTTGCCATTCATCGACCAAGTTTTAGAAAGGTTGGCCCATCATGAATGTTTTTGTTTTCTAGATGGATATTCAGGATTCTATCAAGTCCCTATTCACCCAGATGATCAAGAGAAAACAACATTCACATGCATCTATGGCACATATGCGTTCAGAAGAATGACGTTTGGACTGTGCAATGCACCTACAATGTTCTAACGATGTATGATCTCGATGTTCTCAGATTTTTTGGAAGACATTGTGGAAGTATTTATGGATGACTTCTCAGTCTATGGGACAAACTTTGATGCATTCCTAAGAAATTTATCTCTAGCGCTGCAAAGATGTGAGGAAAAACATATTGTTCTGAATTGGGAGAAGTACCATTTCATGGTACGACACAGAATAGTCCTAGGTCACAAGATTTTGAAGAAGGGAATTGAAGTGGACTTGAGTAAGATTGAAGCTATCTCAAAGCATCAACCACCAAAGTCTTCACAGGAGTGATAAGTTTTCTGGGACATCCATGATACTAAAGGAGGTTTATAACAAATTTCTCAAAAATTTCAAAGCCTTTGTCTAATCTCCTGCTCAATGATGTTTAGTTTGAATTAACAAGCGAATGTCTGGATGCCTTCAATACATTGAAAAGAGCACTAACAACGACACCAATTCTTCAATAACCAGACTGGGAATTGCCCTTTGAAATCATGTGTGACGCCAGTGACTATGCAATAGGCGTTGTCTTGGGACAAAAAAAGGACAAGAAACATCATGTAATTTGTTATGCGATCCAGGCGCTTGATGAGTCGCAAGTAAACTATACAACAATAGAAAAAGAAATGCTGGCCATTATATTTGCCTTTGATAAATTCAGATCATACTTAATAGGATTGAAGGTGAAAGTATATATATACCATGGGGCAAATAAGTATCTGATGTAGAAGAAGGATATGGAACCACGACTTTTAAGATGGGCGTTGTTGTTGCAAGAGTTTGATCATGAAATCATTAACAAGAAAGGGAAGGAGAATTTGGTTGTAGACCACTTGTCTAGAATAGTCTTTGAAGAAGAAAATTAGTTACCAGTGAACAAAAATTATGTTGATGAAGCCCTACTAATGGCTCAGTCTGACGAGCATAGACTACCCTAGTTTGTAGATATTTGTAACTATCTAGCCTATGGGAAGTTGCCACTGGATATCACGTACAACTAGAAGAATAAGATATTTTTTGTTTTGAAGAATTACTACTGGGACGACCCATTACTTTTCAAAAGATGCTCTGATAATCTATATCTTCGGTGCATACCAGAAGATGAGGTGTCATTGATCCTAAAAGAGTGCCATTCTTCACCTTATGGTGGGCACCATGGTGGGGTTAGGACAGCAACAAAGGTCCTACAGTCTGGATTTTATTAGCCCACACTATTCAAGGATGCTGCTTCTTTTGTCAAATCATGCAAAGAATGTCAGCTAACGGGAAATATAAGTAGGAGGAACGAGATGCCCATGGAAGACTGGGTAGAAGTTGAAATTTTTGATGTTTGGGGAATTGACTACATGGGACCTTTTCCTCCATCAAATGGGAATAAATACATACTCGTTGTTGTTGATTACGTTTCCAAGTGGGTTGAAGCAGTCACTACTCAACCTTGTGATTCCAAGGGCGTGATAAAGCTTTTTGAGAAAACTATATTCCCATGCTTCAGAGTACCACACACGGTCATAAGTGACGGAGGATCACATTCTAGTGAGTAACAATTCAAATATTTTCTAAGAAAGTATGGGGTGAAACACAAGGTCGTGACTCCTTACCACCCCCAGACATCATGACAAGTGAAAGTATCAAATAGATAGATCAAGAAAATGTTGGAAAAGATTGTGAGTCGCACAAGGAAAGATTGGTCTATGAAGCTAGATGACGCACTTTGGACTTACCAAACTACTAACAAAACACCTATAGGGACTACACCCTATAGATTGATTTACAGTAAATCCTGTCATCTACCACTCCAACTAGAACACAAGGCTCTATGGGCCATAAAATTCCTGAATATGGACCTTGATAGGGATGGACGAAAAGGTTCTTTTAGCTCCTGGAGCTCAAAGAGATGAGGCTACATGCCTATGAAAATGCAAGAATTTATAAACAGAGGACAAAGGTATGGCATAATTCTCACCTAAAGAACAAAGATGTGCACAAAGGAGACAAAGTCTTTTTGTTCAACTCCAACATCAAGCTATTTTCAGGGAAGTTGAGGACCAGGTGGTCAGGTCCCTTTTCTGTAGTAAAGATATACCCATCAGGAGTAATGGAGATAGTGGGAGAAAAGACATGAACTTTCAAAGTAAATGGACAAAGAGTGAAAATATACTACAAAGATTAAGCCTTTGTAAGGAGAACAAAACTCAGTTTGGGGGAGGCCAACTCAACAACAAATGGAAAGAATGAGGCAACAACTACATCTGTGGAAGGAGAAGGAAGACAGGATGAAAAGGAAAGTCAAGCTAAAGACTTTAAACAAGCGCTTCTTGGGAGGCAACCCAAGCTTTGTTGTTTGTTATGATTCATGTTTTCCTTTATTTCGTACTATAGTGTTATGAGCTATGTACCTCTAGTTTTCCCTATATTTCAGTTTCCCTCTTCTAAAAGGAGTGTAAACATTTTATACTTTGTTTTCCAAAGAAGGGTTAGTTTGTAAGAACAAGTTTTATTTTTGATTTCAAGGTGTTTCGGTTTGAAGGGCTGCGATCGCAGTCAGGACCACCATCACAGTGTCAATCTTGCTGAAATAGGACGTACATCGTAACCCGTGGCATTTGCTCTCAAGGTCTTGATAGGACGTTGTCGTGGTCCATACCAAAGAGGAGAACAATCGTGGTCGAGGTGTTCCCACACCTCAGGTCGCAGTGCCCATTATATATATACTAAAAGCTTCAGAACGTCATTCTTCTTGACCTACTCTTAGAATTTCTCAAACCGACGAACTAAGTGCCCGATTATCTCTGACGACACTGACCAAGCACGATCCTATCCTCTGCCGATAAAGGAGCACATAATTGCCGCCGCAACAACCTTTCATCATCTATTTTCGCCATTTTTCCACCACAGAGGTATTCATCTAAACTTTTTTTCTTCTTCTTTCCGGCCACCGCTGAAGCTAGTGTTAGTCATTTCACCTTTCCCTTCGATAGTTCCTCGACATTTCTCTTCTCCCCCTCTTTTCCACATTTCATGATTTCCCTGCTCAACCTCGGGCGGATTTTTTGGGAACAATTCAATCGTAGATCCCCACCACCTCGACTGCCGCCGATGACCTGCCGAATGCGGTCTTAGACCTTAAACACGATCTCAATTTTTAATGGAATAGGATGACATCACAATCAAGGTATCGCTTGCTGACCGCAGGCCATGGTACTTATCGAATGAAATGTCAATTGCACACTGACCTCGGTCGTGGTCGAGACCCTACTGATGTTCTTTTGACTGTGGTCATGGTCACCCTTATTTTTACTTCTTTTGACCGGGGGTCACAGTGTCTGTCTTACACAACAGCCAGCTATGAATTGACCGTGGGTCGCGGTCATAACAAGGTCAAGGATCTTTCGACCGCGGCCACGGTCGTTCTTGTTTGCTTCTCGACCGCGATCCTTCTAATCTTTCTCTCTCTGATCAATACACCTCGGTCATGGTGTATTCTATTTTACAAGATGCATTCTTTGACCAAGTGATGCCTCGGTTGTGGTCTAGACCGTTGTCGAGGTCCATCTTTTATTAAAAGGTCATGGTCGTGAAATTATGAGAGAAATAATAAATATAACATAATTATACATACACAAGATAATAGAATAAAAATAATTAATGAAGGTGGATTAAAAATTAATATCACCATACTGATGATACAACTAATTTAAAACTTTTTAGAATGTCGGGCTCAATTGGCAACTTATTGCTCAAAAGGGCAACATCATTGAAGAAAATAGAACAAATAATGGAAAAGATAGCAACAACCTTAAGAAGTGATACAAGCCTACCGCCAGTAAGAAGATTACAACTACAACAGACAATGGAGAAGTATCAATGCATTCTGGGTCATCAGACACTAGAAGAGTCGGAGGCATCACAGGGTACGTCTCGGATAAGGACTTTGGAGTACAAGCCTACAGAGGCTGAACTGAAATGTCTAGGGAAAAGGAGGCTCATCCCAAGGAGGTCAATCACCAAAAAAAGATGAAGATGACTATTGCAAAGGAAACAAAAGTGTAGGAGAAATAAACGGTCTGTACAGAGGAAGAAGAGACCAAGGGATCAATGCTAAATTAGAATGGGCAAACATTTGTGCTAAGGGACGATGTGCACCAGTCGCATTACGACTAGATTGTACAAGTCAAAGTGTTCATACCTATGAGGTATCTCAACATCGATGACTTTAAGAGGATGGGAGTCTACGACAGAGTTATCAATTCCTAGAGGGTGCAAACCTCCGCACCCTATGCACCTTAGAAACCCCATCCCTAAAGCAACTAACAGTAGAATTTCTATCCTCTTTGGAGAAAGTCCCAGTAAATGAAGAGAAGCACAAAAAGGGGGGCGTAGAATTCAAATTGGAGGTGAGACTAGGAGGAAAATCTCACACAATTACAAAGGCTATGCTCAACACCATCTTCACACAGACAACAACAGAAGCACAAGCCTACTCTGCCACACATGGAGAAAAGGAAACTGTCAGATACAACAACCACAAAAATGTGTAAAGAACTGACAGGAGAAGACTAACATAACTTCAAGAACTCCAAAGCAAACCTGATCACTTCATGCTTCATCAGTGTGATGCAAAAGATAACTGCTAATACAATATTCATGAGGTCGGAGACAGGAGGAGTGACAAAGGGAGACCTTTTCATGATATGATCTATGCTGAACAAGAAGCCAGTAAACATAGGAAAAATCCTAGTTGAAAGGCTATCAGTAGCCGTGGGAGGGGAATCCAAACAGACCAAAGATTTCTGCATTGGAGGTCGGATCACAAAGATAGCCCACCACTTTATGGGTACATACGTGTTGACAAAGTAAAAAGTAACAAAGGGGCATATGAAGATCGACATCAAGTCCCTCATCAACATGGGAATCTTGGCACAGAAGATAGATAAACTCTACTACAAACAAAGATGCTCCAAGAAACTCCTTCCCCTCTTAGAAATGGAATATTATGACGCCCACAAACTGTGGCCCACCCAAGATGACAACGACATGATGTACTTAGGAGCCATCTATACTACTGCGGAGAAGCCATAAACAGCCGATGAAGAGAATGATAAAGCCAAATTTATATAGACAGAGAAGAAGAAGCCATAGGAAAGGAAAAAGCTGGTAGTAAGGAAGAAAAAGAAACAAGTGTTAGATGAGACCTCAACTCTGAAGGAAACCTCAGCTCCCATACCTATAGAAATAATAATGAGCGAGGGATGACAACCTAATGAAGAAATAATAGAGCAAGATGTCTAGGTGAATCTGGACAACACGATGAGGGAAGTACACACCTCAAAGAGGAAACAATAGAACAACAGGCGGTGGGTGAACATGAACCCAACCAGTAACCCTAAGACTCTGAAGCTGTACCTGAACTGGAAATTCTGGAAGTAATTCTTCAAATGTCGAGATAGCCAGAGGATAGAGTGCCAATCCCGGCCATGCCAACTCCACAACTGGAGGAACTGAGAGCATCCATGACATACGTGGAGTCACATGGGACCAAAAAAAATAATCACCACATCATCCAACCTTCAGAAATATACTGGATAACAAGTTTGATGTATTGTGGAAACACATGCATCAAACATCTGAATTGAATTCAAACATAACTTCCACCATGTGTACGCTAACCATGTAGGTGAAGTCATTGAATCAGAGGAACGAAGCACTACCCCAGTTCATACAAGGGGTGCTAAACACCTAGAATGTGATGATGGGAGCGCTAAAGACCCTCACAGAGGAGATGGCAGCCTTCAGGAGAGAGAGGGATGCCCTACGGGCTGACAGAGAGCACTTAAGAAATGGCTACGTGTCGAAAATTAATGAACTCCAAAAGGAGCACTAGCTCCTGGAGGAAGACCGCTAGCAGCTGGAAGCTGAACGCAAAGAGATCGATAACCATCGGCAGAGGAAGAAGAGCAAGCGTGTGGTAGGCCCCTCAACATCGCAAGCTTCATTGAGCCCTCCAAACCACGATGATAATGATGACGAAAATGTGGGAGGGACATGTGCAGGTACAACACCAAAAGAAGAGAGCGCAAATGTAAAAACTGCCTCGTCAGCTGAACCTCAAGTAAAGGAAGCACCACCGCAGTCGGACACTCACAAAGATAACAAAATGAAGAAAACTACTACTTTGTCAAGGGAGCTCGACTTGAACAGTAGTCCTAAAGAGGACAAAGAAAAATTAAATAAGGGGAAGGGGGAACCAGAAGAAGACCAAACTACCCCGACTATAGGAAAGGCTGCACCAGAAGAACTCACATAGGCCGTCGTCACCAGATCAGAGAGCATAGAAACAAAGGATCTCACATCAAGAGAAATAAAAGATCTAAATAAGTTCCTAGATGACCTAATATTTGGGATGGACATGTGCAATGACTTCCTGCAATCACCAGTCCATAACGAAAAAAACAACTATCTTTACGATGGGAAGATGGAGGCAACTTTAGCAGTATTGAATGCTACCAAACTAGGACAACCATTTGAGGAAAGCAATGTCAAAGACAATACAACTGTGGAGGCCTCCGTAGATGTTGTAGATAAGGTGATTGTCTAGATGCTGATGAATATAGAAAGATTACATCCAACTAGGGAAGCACCCCTAAGATGACACCTCAGACAACGAGGAAGGCGGGCTCGCCACTTTCTTCACAAACGAGCTGACTAGGAAACGGAGCACACCCGTCAAGAAAGAAGAATTAGAGGTGGCTCCTCCTCTGCCTTGCAAAATGGCAGATATGGACATGACTGCAGTATCAAGGATAACATGCAAGGATGTCCATATCTTGGCAGATATTCTGGAGGACAGTCTTCCCGAAACTAACGTTGTATACCACAACAAGGGCTGAGATCTCATGAGGGAACACTTCATAGGAATCTTCATGAAAAGGGTACATGCACATAAGAAGATGTTTAAAGTACTATGTGCCACCCTCCTAGAAGAGTTCTTACATCAAAACAAGATGCAACCAGTGTTTAACAACACCACACATCTAGCATGACTCTTATACAAGAAAGAATACAAAACTACTGATGTGACTGAGCTAAAATAGGTAGTGAGCTGGAAAGAAACAAAGTTTTGGTCCTACCCATAAGGAATGTGAAGCACTGGGCACTGATCATTATGAATTTATACGAGAGGAAGACGACAATGTTCAACTACTGCACCTCCGAGCTAGATAGTACTACCCTAATATACAAAACCAAGAAAGCCAAAGATATACTGAAAGTGTCGCTTCATCTGTAGAGAGCGATACAATCAACAGATGACAGATTTAAGGGAATATGGAGACTATTCTCAATATGCAAGAAAGTCCTGTAAGAAGAGGCTGGAACATGGGATTGTGCCTTCATCATATTATGGATGATGGAAGCCATCAATAAGGGCATCTCGCCGAAAGACTTATGCATAGAAGATCTGCATGAGCTGCACGGTATGTATGCGATGGAGGTTATCTATGACCGATGTTTCTTTAGTGACCCAGTGATGCCTTCAGATGCAATACCGTAGAGACTTCATCAAGAGATCCCTCTACCTAAAAAGGCAACTTGGAGGGAACAAATAAAGACCCTATGGATTGACCCGATAGAGCCAGCCAGAGCAGTGACATGGAAAGAAGGTTGGAAAATAGACACTGGGGTAGCTACAAAAAGCATTCTAGAAACAGAACTTGAACAACCTCCATTTGTAAGAAGTAAAGAGGAATAACCTACTGTGGGATATCTAGAGGAAGGCAAAGTAGATGAACATGATCCGCCTGAAGAGAAACCAGACGGTCCGACTGGGGAGATAACATATACTTTCAAGGACATCGATAGATGGAGCTACGTAAGCCTATCTTCAGAATTCCTAAACATGATAATGAAGTCCTTGAAAGAACATGACATGCCGGCAGAGGCCATATTTGAAAGAGAAGGAATTTGTGTACTGAAGGACGCCCTCTGCGATATGCTGAAAATAGGAGGGTATCTATCAGTCAGCACGATATCAGCAGACCAAGCTCTATTAGGCGACAACATGCCAAACACATATATGGCATACTTCCTGCTGCTGGATGACATTCTAAAGGACAAGAGATTAGGTGAAAAGAATGCCTACAACAACACTTAGAGAAGTCCCTCCTGGACTACATCTTATTGCCTATACTTCACGGCAATCATTGGACTTTGCTGGTAGTCAATGTTCTCAAAAGGACTGCAGTGTTATACAACAGCTAAGACACAACCTTCGCATTAAACAAAAAGACAAACATGACTACTGCAAAGACACTGACTGAAAAAAAGGCTTCCACATGTGCTGAAGTGATTGTTGAGATGCTAAAATCCCACGACAAAGGATACAAGCATACAATAGGAAAAAAATTCAAAAAGACATAGTTCTGCCACAAGAGCCCTAAGCATGTGCCTCTATCAAATGACTGTGGCTTCTTCTATTTAGCCTGGATGATGGCCCTAGCCAATCTGAATACAAAGGTGGAGGGGATACAATATGAATAGTATTATCCGCTATGAGGAGTGTATGCAAGCATGCTCCTAGAGTCTAAGTGGGCCTCTGACACCGACAAACCAGAATGAAGAAAGTCCGTTTATACGTCTCACTCAAATTTTGACACCCCGGGCCGGGGTGAAGGATAAGTTTGGGGGAGGAGTCATAAACGGGCTAGAGAGGTACAATTTTTTCACCATTTTACCACTCAAATTTTCAAAATTTTCAAAAAGTTTACTTGTACATATTTTAGCTCCAGCCAAACTGCTCTTACTTTTTGCTTTAAGAAATCTAGTTATAAGCAACAACTTTGTGTAGTTACCTTAGAAATTTGTCTATTTTCTTGCTAATGGCTGTAGTGTTATCGTCTTATAGAGAGAAAAATACAAGAAACTAATGCAAATAAAAGTAAAATGAGAATCATAGAAATATATCTCTATCTCATTCTTACAATAAGACATTGTGTGTGCAAAAACCTTAAGCTTATGAAACCCTTGAAAACTAGATAACTTCACTAAGCCATACTCCTGACCGACCACCCTAACCTGACGGCTCCAACCCAAAAATCCTCATCTCCATTGAGAAGGAAACAACTACCCCTTTCAAGTCTATCTATCCCCACATTGGGACTAAAAGAGGTTTGGCCGCCCAGAAGGCCGCATAAATCCCACTAACCCATGCCAGAGAGGAGATATAAAAAGCCAAAAAGAAAAGAAAAAAAATTACAATGAGAGTTGTGCCCAAAAGATGCCAAAAGTCTCCACACGGACGATGTATTGCTGTACTCATGAATGCAAATATGTCATGCCCGTAAGTGGAAGCTTGAAGCCAAACTTAGCCACCTCCAATCCTGAACAAAACTCACACAACCACCTGACTCTACGTCAGAATCCCGAAGGGCAACATTGTCCCTACGACAGTTGTGGGTAAGAAAGTTCGAGAGAGGAAGAAAACACTTAAATCCTAAATCTTACCCGAACACATTAACATAGGACCAACATAAAATAAAGAAAGTGTGTGAAAGCTACCTCTCAGGGAGATGTTGTGTTGGTATGGCTGGTAACCTAACGCAGGAAGGGGTGATATGTTGAGAAGGAGAGACCTTATCTACTAAAGGCAATGGCAAAAAGTCAAAGTTATGCAACTCTGGTTGGAAAGGGGGAGGAATGAGACTTTATGGTTGAGCAAACATACCACAACAGTCTTGATGCAAGAATGAGATAATTCAGTGGTGCTAGGTTTTGCAAAAAAAATTCACACAAATTTGCTCTTTCTCTCTATGTTTTCGAGCATACACTTAGACTGAGGACAGACTTGATTCTAGTTGGGGGGAGTTGATAACACCTCATTTTATATACTTCTCGCATATATTTTATACCTCCCTTGGCATACCTTTTATAATTTTTTCCACTTATTTTAGCACTTTATGCCAGATATCTCACTTACACACTTTTTCCATGGTTGCAGGTTCACATCGAGCCAAGGTTGCGGTTGACACCTCGACCGCAGCCCATTCGACTATCAGTAACCATCCCACCATGATCGAGGTCTCCAAGATCACCTCAATGCCTCACACCCGTTGCTCCTCACACCCACAGTCCACACACCCGTGGTGTGAAACCCACGACCTAGATTTAGACCGCAATCTAACCAAAGGATGCAACATCCAGCCCACGACCGAGAAGGTGACTATAACCAACCTCGACTAAGGAGAGGATGGCAATAAATCCTCGACCGTGATCAAGATTCGACTAAGACCAAACCTTAACCGCAATCGAGGACTTAAGTTAGTGGAGCACACCTATAAATAGGCCACCTACTTGTTAAATCATCTGATCTCGAAGGACCACAAAGTGCTACCATTTTGTAGACTCATTCCCATCCATCCAATCAGTCTTGGATCTCTAAAGGTGAAAGCTGAGGAGAGAGAAGACTGAAGGATCCATCTTCTTTAAAAGAAGGAGAACATCCACACCGTCGATCTACTGGATTTGGATCTGAATAAGTGTTGTGTTGTATCATGTTCTTCACTCTCTATCTAGATCTATCACTTCCATCTCATTGTACTTCCCTCCTCTCTTCATGGAAGTTGATGTATCTATCATTTTGTGACGTCATTATGCTGCCCGTAAACATGTGTGGATAAACACTTAACTTGGGTTGGGGGTATCCACTGAGGCTCTCCCAGCATATATATCATCTCTCCTTTTTGAATATATATATATACTCTCATCAAGATTATCTCCATGCACCAGTTTTAATGCTTCACTTGTATGCTTAGCTACCATCTTGTGATGTTTGATTGTTGGTACCTTGAAAGAGTAGTGTCACTAATATCTTGTGTTATGGTGTAGTATGAATGTATGAAAACGTTGAAATGCTAAAGCTTAATGTCATATGTTCTTCCATGTAGTTTTTAGATAGTCATCTTGAGAGAGAGGCTGTCCTTGGACTTAGATCTATCCTTATCTCGAGAGAGAGAGGAATGGACTCCTATATGATTGCTTGTAGTCTTGATTGAAGTATATTTGAGGGAGAGGTGATGTTGCATGTTGGTGAGAAGTCTTAGTAGGTGAAACCTAGTCCAAGTTTCCCTTCCATATCTTTGTTTCCATCTTATTTTATTACGCTTTTTTCTTCTTATCTTTGGTTTATTTCTTTTATTTTAGTTTGAGAACTATCATTCCTTTGGGAACACCCTTTTAAACCATCTACTATCCAGAGTATATGAGTGTGAGAATCTACATGCTTAACACATGCTAACCTTGTCCCTGTGGTTCGACCCCGATTACTACGTCAGACCCTGTATAATTGTTGCGGGGGCTTGAGTGTCGGGCTACTATCTTAAGAGTCTAACTACTCTCGATCCACTCTTTTTTGGATGCACAATCTAGGCTGGTCAAACATGCCCTATACAAAGCATTTGTATACATAACCTACACAAGTAAGTAAAGGAAATGCTAATTCACACGGATTATAATGTAAGGAATTGGATATTATACACACCTAGAGTATGATATGAGTTTCTTTATCTTGGTTTAAAACTCGTTATACGAACCAGTTGATACATGTAATTTCACCAAAAAAATTTGTCTTCATTTATTGTTTACTAGTTATTTCATGAATAAGTGTTTGTTTTGGTTAGTAACATCAAAACCTAGTTGTGAATGAGAAAATCTGAAACGAATCATGGACATGTGGACTTATCTAATTGATGCTTTGCAGTTAATGAGAGTAGCTTTTTGGTTGGAATTTTACACGGTGTTTCTATCCCTACTCTAGATAAGATATTTTGTGACAGTTTGAGCCTAAAAATATAGGTACACATGAATCTGAGTGAATCGAGAACTTGCCTTTCACATATGATCATACATTCTATTAACCTTTATTGTTTTAATTTACCATTATGAACTAATTTTCTTAAGGTCATGCTACATATATGGATTCCTAATTTTCTATAGATAAATATGAAAGACTTTGCAGATCTCTGTAATGTCGTTGCATTGAACTTTCAGAAGGAGCCCTTTGTAAGTTAGACATTCGATAGTATTCAACTTCGTATTCACACTCCTACTTCAAATGGCTGATTTGTTTTTTTCCCACTTATTTTTAGAACTTCCTACATGCTTCTTGGTTGAAGTATCATCCATCATTCTACCATTCAGTCAATGCAAATGATTAAAAGCTTTTATTCAGACTGCTACATTTGGCTATGTTGTAGATTTTGTTCTCATACTCAATATCATTTTGTGATTATTGAAACAACGGTATGGCTAAGTTTTTTATTAAAGGTTTCTTCAGCTTCTTCCATCATGATATTCATATCACTATCAAGTATTCTTTAACAGTACACTTTTGTAACCTTAACTAGAAATACTGTCTTTCTATGAGCTAATCAAGAGGTTTAATTTGTACATGTCTATGATCTTCCTAGAGTTTGGACTTTTTCATGATGTTTGTCATCGTAGGCTCCCATTTCAAGAAGGGGACACAACACTTTCCACTAGTAGTGTATTGGGACATCACCGTCACTATTTTCATGGCATCCTTTGCCTTCTACTTTGAGAGGTTTATAACTCATTGTGGCTTCGTTATCACCTGGAAATCTACCTGATTCTTGTTTCCTTGTTCGTTCACTTACTACTTCGAGTATATATATTATATATAGAATGTCCACATGATTTCATTATGTTGTGGGGTGGGATCAATATGAGGGATGAATGAGAAAGATCATTGAGAAAAAAACACTTGGGACTGCATTCGTAGACCTTAGGGAAATAAAGGGTGAACTAACTAGCTAGTTTGCAGAGAGCTTAGGATTCAATAATTGAACATTGTGCTTAGGTACCATATATGGTTTTCCTAAACCTTTGAAGCTCTATAGATCTAGGTGGTGGTTGTAACATGCTTGTTATGTGCACACCTTTCTACTTCTATTCTACATCCATATGGCTTAATTACATATTCATGCCTAGAGTCACTTAGCCCAAGGCAGTTGTCCTAGCAATAACTAGTATGCATGCTGAGTAAGAGGCAACAACATAAAAGATGCGCCCACCAGGTGCAGCCAGTAAATGACATAGTAACCCACTGCATATAAATGTCCCATAACATACATATCGCTTATTTAGCTGTCGATTATCTTTTGATACATGTTGGTGATTGACTGATCATACTTACAACTGTAAAACAAGGTCAAAGATGACGATCCAGTGCTTTTTGAAGATAATAATGTTGTTGGCACTACTAGCATATGTGTCCCAATGCTTTGGTTGGTTGCATAGTACTACATTTGATTTTGCTATGTAGAGTGATTAGTAACCGTACCTTATGTATTTTAGCGATAATCCTCCTACAACTGTGAAAGATTACCTTTATGAAAATTCATTAACATACATGCCAATCAACTTTCATTCTTTAATGCTTTGTCACTTTATTCAAGAGATGATTAGTAACAATTGTGACAATGTTTCAGGCCAGTTCTCAACCAGAACTACTATATGGGAAAAGATGACTTGGGCTAGCTTCTCCTCGGTGTTGTTCAACATGCTCCCGGTGACCTACAAGCAAAATGTAGATAGAGCAGGCTGCAAGTTGAGATAGTCGGAAGCGGCCTGAAGAAAAACCTCTAGTATACGATGGAGGAGAAAGGTAGCTCATTTGTGGAGGTATGGAGGCTTTTGTAAGGTTTGGATCAAGGGGGAAGTGCTTGGCATTCACCTTCTGTTGTGGTTGTGAATGGATATGGGGTATGGATTGGAAAAGGCTTGTCTTGTGTGTGTGTGTGTAGAGACAAGACAATGATGCATGCTTTCATCTGACCTCACACCTTCTCAGGCAGAATGCTTGCTAAGGTTACAAGTATGTATTCCTATGACAAAGGTTGCACACCAAGAAGCTATGAGGGCTTTGTAGAAGGCATGTTTTTCTGGTGCAGAACTCTGTAGTTTGATATTAGAGAAGTGGAAAGAAATGGTTTGCAAGGGAAAGACCCTTCTACAGATTTCAGGGGTGGCAGTTTCATATCATTAAAGATCTTGTTGTTCTTTGTGACAAACTTTCTTAAATATTTCAAGAGCCTACTCCATAAAGAGGAAGGTGATCGTGCAATGACAAAGTACCCTTTTGGTGTAGCTGGTGTAAACATTCCATTTATGCTTATACACGTGCTAGATCTGCAATCAACGAAGACAAGAACTGTGGCAACAACAATGTTTTTCAAGCTACTTTCAGAAAATGAGAGTGCTTTGACCTTTTATAGCATTGAAGTTAATGGATGATCAATGGTTGACAATGCGTGCTTCATATATGGACTTCAATCCAGGTGATGAAATTCACACAACAGTTGGAAATGGAGCTGCTTTTGGAAGACATTTAGCAGTTGGAAGACATACCCTCCTACAAGTTACTTCAAAAATAGAAGACAATTACTGACAACTAACAACAGGTGGTGCAACACGTGTTTGATTCTATGCTTTGGTGATGTGTTCGTTTGCACACTTTTCCATGGTCTAATCATCTTTTAGATTGACCTATTTCATAAAGGAGCTGGAGGATTATCCTGAATGGGTTGTTTGAGAACTGATGGCCAAAGGAGGTTCAGATTATACATATTGGATATCATGACATAACTCTCCATCAATCTTTTAAAGTTGTGTCCTATTGTGTTTCAGTCATGTATACATATTGAATATGAGTGAAGTTGGCATCATGATTCTGTATATGGCAAAATAATTCTGTGTAACGTTACTTATTATAATAAATGAGAAACGAGATCCTTTTTTGTGCATTTCTGTGTAATCTAATAAGTTGTGGTTCGCTAAAAAATGGTGCCTGAATTGAACTTTTGACTTGACTTTGGAGAGTGTCATTTCTTAGTATCATTTGTTAGGCAATACATGTATATACATGTCCTGCATGTATGTCACCTATTAGCCTTTGATTTCTGAAATAGGTGACATGTTTTACCGTGATTTTTTTAAGGTTGGTGATATTCAATGCTATCACCTTTTGATGTGTTTAAGAATCCAAAAATTAGCATAGGTGACGTTTATTGCACATAGATTACACATCACAAAGCCTACTCTAAATAGGTGAAATACATTTTCCAGGTGATAAGCAACCATGTCACCTTTTTGCTTGAAGGTCACATACTTGAATGTCACCTAAGCCCTACTTTTTAGTAGTGGTGTTGCTATATGGTTGTAGAATCTTTGAAGAAACTCCGAGGATATTTTGGAATAAAACGAAGCAAATGAGAATAACACAGTGAGATTGTGGGGGAACTCGACAACAGGTCATTAATACTGTTGCATATATGGTATAATACCGTACGCTTGCACCTCCTTCCCTTGCAACTTTACAACCTCTGTGATGACCGTTATCACAGTAACGATAATAAGGAAAACCGTAATTTTGTTTTCAGAAATACAATGCATCTTCCTTTTGATCTGGTACCTAAGATCTTTACGCAGCAGGTATGGGATGAATGCAAGTTCTTCATAGAAAATTATTGAATCTAGAGATATGGTAATATGGAGAAGACAAATTTATTTGAAGGACGGACAGGAAGCACTCTTTGTTTCAAAGACGGATTATTCACATTTATTTTGATGGTCAGAGGCGAATTGAAAGTTAGTAATTATAAAGATCCCACGGAAGAAAAATAGAGATAAGAAAACAGTACATGTTTTTTAAATCCCAAGCTTATCCCAAAACCCTCACTTATCCCCGCCCTTGTTTTCATAACCCAGGGCTGTACCGACGGTCTCCTGCACACAAGCAGGCCGGCTGTTCACTAGGCTGGTGCGCTCTTCTCCCGGCAAAAATTGACCGCGTTGCTTCTCCATTCCAGCTGTACTATTGCTATCTTGTCCAGGTTCGGCTATGTTCTCGATCAGTATCATAGATTAAGAGGCATATTCTTGATAGATGCTATGCAACTTTGGCTTTTATTCAATCTAAAATCTCATGAAGAGCGGCATGAATCTCAGTACAGAAGTTATGTACAAAATGGCAAATGATCAATTCGGCCACAAAAAAGAAGAAAAGGCCAACTTAGCAAATTAAACTAAGGAATGCAACAAGCAAATGTAACCAAGCAGCGTAGGACGTCTATGTTTGGTCTGAAAAAGCAAATACACTTGAAAGGAAGCAAATACGATATGTATAGATGCTAAAATCACACTGCATCTGGGAAGCATACATAACTCTCGGGCAAGAATATGATTCAGCAGCTAACGTCCAGCAGCAGGCTTAGTTGGAATAGCATAGCTTGTGGAAGCTTGAGATGTTCCGGCTTGGCTGCTGATATCCAGAAAGGAATCACTAAACGGTCCACCTGAAAAACTGCCATGATAACCACGAACAACATGTTGCGAAGAGCTGAGTTCGGAATCCAGGTGCCTGCTCTTAAAGTTTTTGGGCATCTTGACAGATCTTCCACTTTCAAGCGCGATAACAACTGCAGACATTGTAGGCCTGAGATCAGGGCAACTGTTGGTGCAAGCAAGAGCGAGTTTCAGCATGTGGAGTACTTCTTTTTTTGGATAGTTCAAACCAAGCTCTTGGTCAACTAGATCAGTGAGGTTGTCCTGTATCTGATGGACATATGCCTGCATTGCAGATGTTTATCAGAACACAAATCATATGTTACCTCTCACTGAAAGTAAGATAAATTCTAATTTATCAGCAAAGTTGTTAAGGCGCCCAGGGGGTGCGCCTTGTCATACGCTTTGCCTAAATTGCCGCTCGACCTATTTATGTGGGTTAGATGGTATATTTATGTGTTTAATGTTCTATGAACATGTGGCTATCCTAATGTTCAAAAGTAAAATTGTTTCCTATGTAATGTGCCAATTTAATTTTTATTTGGACCTAATACTCGCGCTTTGACTTTTATTATTTTGCACCTTCAGTCAAAGTTCTTTTCAGTAGGTATGCTGTAAAGGACAATGATTATATTGCTCAAAGACTTGGAGCTATGACATTAAATATCTATTACTTGTTGATCTGTCTCTTGCATTCTTTACAAAAAAATTTCTTGATATTAGTGTTAATCAGAATTTATACAAATATAATTTGTTACTTTTTGGTAAATAAAACACACACACACACACACACACACACACACACACACACACACACACACACACACACACACACACACACATATATATATATATATATATATATATATATATGTACATATACATATATACATATATATATATATATATACATATATATGTACATATACATATATATATACATATATATGTACATATACATATATATATACATATATATATATATATATATATATGTGTGTGTGTGTGTGTGTGTGTGTGTGTACATATATATGTATATATACACACACACACACACCAAATATATGCATATCATATATAACTATAAAACATGTGTATATGAGGGAGAAAATATTTATCAAAATTATGGCAAAAATGTATATATACATGAGAAATGTATAGAAATTATATTTTTGAAAGTCCACCTAGGTGACGCCAAGGCCGATGCACCTACGCTTTTAGGTCTATCGTCGTGAAAACTATGGTGTTATATATAAAATATGTCTGACTTCGATCTTGGATATACAAGGGCATATTAGGAATATATCACACAATAATATCTTGGTTTCTTCCATTCTAAAATCTATATCAACCCAACTATTTTGGTTAACCTTTAGGGTTCATAACAAAAAGTCTAAAACTAAATTTGAACGTTACGTAAAATTATTTAATCTTTGTGTGATTAATAAGGTTTGAGAATTTATATCACTAGGTCACCATTTGTAGATTATCAAATGCCTTTGAAAATATCTCGAATAAATTATAATTAATAAAAAACTATACACCATGCAAATTTATGAATTGAAAATATCAATATTAATATAAATTTGTTATATAATATTACGTCAATTTTTTTATTTCTATATAGAGTGATCATCTGTTGGGCCCCATCTATACACCATGCACATTTTTGAACAAAGAATACCAATATTAATATGATTTTGTTATATAATATTATGACAATTTTTTATTTCTATATAGAGTGATCATCTGCTGGCCCACATCCCAGGGTCTGGTTAGTTGGAGGGTGAACCCCCCTACCATTGTTCCTAGAATAAAAAGGTGTGATCATTTGTGTTTGGCTTTGCAACAAAGTATCTAAAAAAAACTCCAACTTTCCTCTAATAATGTAGAAGTCCCTTAGTTATGAAAGCTTCGATTAGCTATAGAACATAGGCATTTGGTTGGGAAACTTTTACATAACGTATATTTTTAAAGGGAAAACAACTATCATTAGTTAAACCAAAATTCAAATTTGGAGGTACAATAATGTTCCTAGCATCGACTCATGGAGCCAACTACTACTACAATTACCAATAAGAGCTAGCTTGTCTTTTCCATGAGAAATCGTATAAAAATTTCTACTAAAATGGGTTTGTATATTATAGATCATGATAATTGCAAAAAACGTAACTAAATAAGTGAACCAATGGTAAGAAGAAAAGGGATGCATGATATGATGTCTATCATAAAGGATTAGATAAAAGTTGAAATGATGTGAAAATGTTTTGAAAAAGATTGTACTGGCTTATATCGTCAAAATAATAGAAGTTGGTGACACAATACGTCAAATAAGCTTCTTATGATAGGTGGCAGACCATGAATGTTATAAGTAAATGTGTTGCACAAAATGACAATATTAGTTTGATGTAGAAAAACATAGATAAATTGTAAATAACTTCCAAGGGAAAGTTCATTACTGGAAGCAACTTAAATAGTTATTTAAAAAATACTAAACAGGTGGAGGCATTCCTCATCAATTATATCCTACTCTAAAAACAAATCAATTGAAAGAGAAAGAATATTTATCACTCTGATAACTAGCACTGCTGCTTTATTTATGATTGCAAAAGAGTTTCAAGGAGAAACTGATTTTAGGATGGTTTGATTTAGATTGAAATTTATGTCAGAGACAAAGTATTCAAGATTGCTTGATATGCATTATTTCTTTCTTAAAAAAGTATCTTAGAAAGAGAAAAATGTAAGAAACATAGTTAACATAAAGATATAAAATAACCCTTTTTCATATGAAATAAAAAAACCATGTGATCCAGGTCACTAGACCAGGTCAGTGCAATTTCTCTAATAAATCGGGACATGTTTAAGTCTGAATTTAGGTAAGAAAATGCTATTAAGAAAGGTATTCAAATGGATCTAACTTTGTAATGAAAACAAAATATTGGGTTATAATCTTGGTTGAGATCATGTTCGAGTCAGGAGGCTTAGATACCCACCATATGAGATGGGCTTGTTAGCAATGCTTGGATCACTCATATCAGATCCAAAGCTACAAGTTTGGATTGAGCCTTGAGCACATGGGCCATCCAGTTGGAGAGACGCTAATGCACAATTTTAATTTTATTTCCTATTTGAATGCAATCTAGAATGTTGTGGTGAAAGAGTTCTACTTTATTCTATTAAGGCACAAGATGGAGTTGGACTTCGTCAATTGTTGCCTTTGCCTCTATAGGTGAGAATTAGGTTTTGGGTAGCCAATTCAATAGACATTGTAACTATCCATCAGTGAAGGTCGTTAAAAGGCAAGAAAGAGGCTAATATCCAAATTCCTATACTAATCCTACTTCTATATGTAGGACATGGAACAAAAATAAGACCATGAGACTAAACCCTAATGGGCCAAGAGGCCTAGGCTCACATACCCGATTAAGCAATTTACTAATTATTCCCAGTACTTTCTCCAGATGTAGCATGGAGAATCCCATATCTAGGTTTCCTTGACAAATACTAATAGGACATATATAGGCATAGTATTATGGAGTGCAATAGTGGGTCTAGGAACGCAAATGACAACAATATTAGTACTACATAGGAAAGAAAGAAAAAACAAGGCCAAAGCACAATGTCACAACAAGAAGGGTTGGGGCAGGGGGGCGTACCACTCCTTAATTGTCATCAATAGTAACTTTTGGTGTGCACTAGCCTTAGCATCTACATAGGTCATTACATGGGGTGGAGCTATCAAGAGATAATGGTGGAGCATATGTTGAGAGTGTATCTTGAACTCTCTAGAAAAGTTTTGTTGATGAAACCAAACATCTACATCGAGCCAAGGGGAAATTCATCATCTTCCACCTCTTGAAATCAGTGGTAGGTGATGACATGATGGTCTAGGTTGTTTGTTTCCATTGTAGACCTCCTCAAAGGATAATCTCGCTCTTAATCACTCTCTCTCATTGAGTGGACTCTAGTTGACCCCTACTTGGACACCTCTTGTGGAGGAGGTAGGAGATTTGAAGCTTCCTTTTACATCGCTCTCACTCCAACCATCATGGAAGAACATAGACCTTGATAAAACCCTACTTACCTACTATTTATACTCCCTCGACTGCATACATCACCCCTTGATTCCTCTCCTATATCTCTGCCACCAACAAGCTCGGAAAACCCCTTGATACCTATTTCTTCCTGCATCCTGTAACATCCCAAAATTTCCCAAATAATTTGAAACTTTTAAAGTGATTTTCTTAATAAGAGTTATATGAGGGAGTTAGTGCAAAAAGATTATTAGTTTTACAATAATAAAGCAAGAAAAATGAAAAGGAACTTAAAATGCATATTTCTTTTATAATGCATTTCAATAAATTTGAAAGATGACAATAATTAGTTTTTCCTTCCTTTTTATCTCAAGTGTGTTTAAAAGAGATGAAAGAGAAAGGAAAGAGGCATGGAATTCTAAAATACAAATAGACTACTTGAAAAAGAAGTTTTATTGTCTTTTTACTTATTAACATATAAGACAGATTGCCACAATGAGTTCCTCTATCTCTCTCTAGGTATGGCTCTCTTCCATCTCTAGAAGCGGGATTCTTGGCGATGGCGGGCGGGAGTCCTTTCGGCTCTCGGGGGCTCAGGCTACCGGGGTGGCTGCTTCATCAACCTCCGTGGAGGTGGCAAAGAAGCTATCGTGGTCTGATCCTCAGACAGAAGTCACGAATGGGCGTGCTTGGGCAGATATGGTGGTGCGGCCAATGGAGGTAGGGCGGAATCGCCGTCCGATTCTGGTACCTGAGGATCCTAAGGGGTCGTTCTTCCGTGTGGAGGATAGGCGACCTTGGATGAAGGTTCCTGACCTGGTGGCAGAGGAACTGGAGGAGGTCCACAGATTCTCGATCACGGTCCAAGTGCTTGGGAGGAAGCATCTTCTCTAGCAAGTCTATGGGTGGATGATTAGGATGTGGAAACCTTGTGGAGAGCTTCAAGTCTCGCAACTGAGAGACGGGCTGATTCTGGCATGGTTCGCATCAGTAGAAGATATGAAGATTTCCCTCGACATGGGTCTATGGTTCTTCGACAACAAACTCATCCTCACAAGGAAGTGGACGCCTGATGCTGATGTTCGATGGGCGGCGCTTACCACAGTGCCCGTGTGGGTCACACTCCCTGATTTGGGATGTCACTGGACAAGAAGAGCTTTGACCATCATTGGGTATGGTATGGGAACTCCCCGGGTGGTGGACTTTTGGAGAGATGGAAAGTTTGCTGGAGCTCCGCACTTATTTATCGAGATCGCAGTGGACAAGGCTCCCTCTCCCGTCATCATGCTCGAGATACTGGGGGGTAATAAGCTGGAGATCTGGGTCATCTATGATGCCCTACCCGATCACTGCCTTGCTTGTAAGGTTTTCATGCATTTGCCCCATGGGTTCCCGGGCGCGAGGGAAGCTTTCAAAGAACCTCCGGTGGTTAGGGGGAGATCTAAGAGTCGTCCCCCACCTAGGAGGGTTCAGAATAACAGGGGGAGGAGTAAAGCTACGACATCGGTCCGGGTGGAGGCCGGTTTAGTGCAAGATGATCGAGGGGAGGACATGTCACAGGTGGTTGGCGTTACTGCTTCTGTTGAAGACAGTGGGTGCGAGGAGGCTGCTGAGGTTTTTGGTGGGGCTTCGGAGCAAGATGGCCTCATCGAGCCATCGGGTAGTGGTGATGCTGAGAGGGGTACCGTTGGAGGAGAAGTTACTGAGGCTCTTAGCATAGTGGATGTGGTAGCATAGGTTCTGGGGAACCTGGTTCCTAACACGAAGGAGGGGGAGGTTCTGGGGGTGTCGGTGTCTGTGAACCCTTCCCATCTCTTGCAGGATTAGGACTTGGAATTGGTGGAGGCACTGAGTGCCAGGAGGTCGAGTAATAGGAGGGGCAGTGGAGATGAGAATATCACAAGGGGCAGAGGAAGGGGCATAGGTGGTTGAGGAAGCTTCCCTTTGAAAGGGGGGGCTGATGTGATGACCCAATGACTTTGCTAGTTTGGAATGTGAGGGGTGCCTCCCTTCCCCGGAAGCAAAGCACCTTAGAAGTATCATCCAACAGTTGAAGGCCTCACTGGTGATATGTCTTAAGACTAAGATTTGTAGAGAGGTGGTAGATAGAGTTAATGGGATTTTTCCTACAGGTTGGGAGTGTTGTTCGAACCTCAATAGCATTGATGGGGGGAAGATCGTGGCTGGGTGGAATCCTTTAATGTGCGATGTCCAGAAGGTAGGGGAGAGTGACCAGTTGGTCATTCTGAGCTGCATTAATAGAGGCGGATTTCATTATGTTCTGTCGGTTGTGTATGGGTCCAATTCTGAGATGGACAGGAGAAGGCTGTGGGATATGGTGTTCGAGTCTACCCAACAGGAGCTTCCTCAGTTGGTCATTGGTGACTTTAATCAAGTCAGGAAAGATAGAGTGAAGTGGGGTGGGTTGCCTATACCCAACTCCATCCTTAGCAGATTAAATGAAGCAGTTGATGCGGCGGGGCTGTTTGAGCTTAATATGAAAGGTGGCCTTATAACTTGGAAAAACAAGAGAAATCCGTTCAGGAGAATATCTAGCAACTTGGACAGGGGTCTGGTGAATGAATCTTGGTTGGATGTGTTCGCTGAGGCTGCTATTAAGTTGGGAGGCCATTTTAACAGTGATCACTCTTGGATGGAAGTTCAACTTTCTAGACAGAAGCAACCTAATCGGCCATTTAGATTCCTCAACCATTGGCTCTCTTGGCCCTCCTTTGAAGGTTTGGTCAAAGACGTTTGGAGTGTGAGGTTCGTAGGTAATCCCTTGTTTGTGAATATTGATAAACTTAAAATAGTGAAGATCGCCCTGAAGGCGTGGTTTAGTAGCCTTGTTGATTTACCCAATCTCATCAAGGAGGCCAGAGAGGTCTATAACGCTAAGGCTACTAACCTGAGATTGAATCCTACTGACTAGGACAACATGGTAGCGGAAGAACTGGAGGGGAAAAGACTAACACAACTAGAAAGAGCTCATGAGATATCGGTGTGGCAAAGAAGCAGAGTGAAGTGGCTGAGAGATGGTGATTGTAACTCAAAGGTTTACCATGCTGTGATCAAAAGAAATAATATAAAGGATCATATTCATAATCTGATTAATGAGAAAGAAGAGGTAGTGGACGAAGCCGCTAAAGTTGAGGATTTGGATGTGAGGTTTTTTTTACTTATATAACAGTGAAGTTAGCATTGGTAGTAGAGATTCCTTGCTGAATAGAAGAGTTACAGATAACATGAATGCGGAGCTGCTGAGATTAGCTACAGATGTGGACATTAAAGATGCCACCTTCTCTATTGGTGCCTCTAAAAGCCCTGGTCCGGATGGCTTTAATGTCAAGTTTTTCCAGAGTTGTTGGCATATTGTGGGTATGGATATTTGCAACACTGTTAGATGGTTCTTGGTTGGTGGGTGTATGGTTAGAAAAGTCAACCATGCATTCATTAGACTTATTCTTAAGAAGTCTGGGGCAGCGGCTATGAGTGACTTCCGGCCTATTTCCTGTTGCTCTGTGATGTATAAGATCATATCCAAGGTGCTGGCTAGAAGACTTAAAAGTATCCTTTCGATGATTATCTCTCCTAATCAAGACGCTTTTGTTAGAGGCCGTTCTATTGCTGACAATGCTCTTCTAACGACGAAATTCTTGAGAGACTTCCAGGTGAAGGGGAGGTCTAAGAAAGCATGTATCAAGGTGGACATATCGAAAGCCTATGACCATGTGTCTTGGGATGGTTTGTGGTGCTCCATGGAGGCTTTGGGGTTCTCTACCAGGTTCGTGAATGTTCTCAAACAATGTGTTCAGACCACTTCATTTTCTGTGCTGATCAATGGCATCCCAAAAGGTCTGTTTAGAGCCTCTAATGGGTTAAGACAAGGTGATCCGCTATCGCCCCTGTTGTTCACTATCATTATGGAAAACCTTTCCTATCTTGCTGTCAAAGCGGAAGAGGAGGGGAGGATTAGAAGCTACAAGGTGAGGGGTACCAAAGTGCTGAACCATATGATCTTTGCATATGACATCATGTTTTTTGTGGTTGCCCACCCTAGAGTTTTCAGAGGGGTCAGGATTTTGTTGGAAGTGTTTGCAGATCTGTCTTGTCTTCATATTAGTGAACCAAGTCACATGTCTTCCTGTCGAAGTCATGTGATTCTAGAAGAGGTAGACTGAAAAATGCGATCCAGCTGGAAATTGGCTGCTTTCCCACAAAGTATCTGGGAGTGCCCATCTCGGGAGGAGTGGGCAGAGGTTCTAACTTCCATACTTGCTTGGATAATCTTCATCTCAAGGTGGATAAGTGGAGTGGGTTGAAGATCTATATGGCGGGGAGAACTGTGTTGATCAAAATTGTCCTTACTAGTATGTTGAGATATTAGTGTAGGTTGGATGATATAACATACTTTATCTTGAGCAAATGCAGATCGATTATGGCCGGTTTTTTGTGGTTTGGCGGGTAACATGGTGTGGGGTGGTTGGAGGTGGCTCAGCCTAGACATAGCAGAGGGTTGGGGCTGTTTGACCCTTCTGATATTATGTGGGAAGCTACGGCGAAAAGGGTGCATGATCTTCTTATTAAACTAGAGTCTACCTGGTCTTCCTGGATGAGGAAACGGTATGGGCCTAGCTTGGAGGTTGGTGTTGCTGAGGTTACTTCCTGTTCTAGAATTTGGCGCATGATGTGTTTGGCTTGGGATTTTTGCAAACAGGAGTATCACTGGGTCAACGACAACTGGACTATTCGTGAGAGAGACAGACCTTGGATAATTGTATGCAATCAGTCGCAGGTGCTTTGGAACCGGATTCTTTGGAGCAGGTACCATTGCCCCAAGTGGAGTTTTTGTGCTTATAGAGCAATCCTTGGTCGGCTTCCTATGAGAGATAGAGGTAGTATATGGGTGGTTGGCTCTAGCAGTGTTTTCGTACTGTGTTGCGAGGAGATGGAGTCTCATCAATACCTTTTCTTTGGCTGCCCGTATGCCAAGTACCTTTGGGTTCGTTGCTCCCTTAAACTCAATTGGGGGGGGGGGGTAATCTGCCCACCAACCTGATGGATACTATGGGCTGGATTTTGGAGTCGATGATAGTGGATTGCCATCTCAGGAGGTTTGCGGGGCTGATCTGTATGGGGCTCATCTTCCTCCTCTGGCAAGAGAGGAATTGTAGAGCCCATGGCAAAAGGGTGAGGGATAAATTTAAATTTTTTTATGAGTTTGTTAATAGTTTGCGTTGGTTTTGTAAAGCTAACTCGGGTACCCTTGCTAGGGTCAAGTCGGAGGTTAGGTTGATGTGGGGTCTGTGTTGACCTTGTACAATATACGGGGTGTTCACCTCTCTACTTTTTTGGGGTTCTAGTAATATTTTACCTTATCCACAAAAAAAACATATAAGACAGATAACATTAATATCTTTCTTTCGTTCTCCTCCTCTTTGGATTAAAAAAGAATGATAGCTACCCCTATACACTGATTTCAAAAATATGAGTTACTCACTTGAATAGACAATAAATGACTTCCTATTTTCTTTTATATACATATGGAGGAAATAGCATTATCTTCTCTTTTTCTTTCTCTTTAAGAAAATTTTGCCAAAAGGCATAAAAAGGAATATAACTTCAGTATTGAGAGAATATTCATTGCCCATCTCTTTTTTTAGTAAAAGAAACAATTTAGGAAAATCTTGTCACATTATCTCATATTTTAATGCATAAAATTAAATAAATAATCAAAGAAAGGAATTGTAGGCAAAATATATGTAAAGCCTAAATCTAATTGCCTAGGAAGGATCTAGTATGCCTAATTGATATATAGTCAAATTTTAGTTTCATTTGACTCAATTTGACCCCTCAAACCAATTAGGAAACAATTTGTATATAGTTTGATTAAGATTTAATTGAATATTCATTTAATGCAACATTTTCCTTACAATCTAGGAATTTCTCACATGTCACACTTTACTTTCTTTTATTTCCTTATAATTTCTTCATGGGACTGAACCAGTTCAAAGTGATTACTTTCCCATCTTCGTCCCTCTCATCTCATAATCTTCTTGTGAGATTTCTTCTACAATGACTCTGTCTTGCCTTCCTAAATTAAATGAGCCATTAATGTCTCTCCCTCCCACTCTGTGGGTGAAATGCCTAAACTAGGAATTCTTCCTCTCCATGTTGAGTTATAGAAACCATCCCAGTTCCTCCCCCATGTATATTAAGCATCCTAAATCACGGACACTCCTCACAAATTTCTCTTCCACCATCAATCAGACCACCTGTGCTCTGGAGTACTCCACCCTTCTTAATATTCAATTCCGACGACCACCACCATGTCTCAGCCCCCTTAGTCTCCTTTAGTAAAATTGAAATCCCGATAAGATTCACCTATGACCTCCATTTGTGCTACCATTATAGTTTTGTCATGCGATGACCCCAGACATTGTACCCTGTAAGCCTCATTTGAGGTCCTCATGGGTGCTTGATGCTATGGTGCCTCATGGTTCCTCCGACCATAAAAGTGCTTGTTTTTGTGTCACCATACCTCCATGATCATTTTTCCTATCTTAGTCGATGCTTTTTTATTTGGTTTCAACAGTTCCAAGTTCCTAATATATTCTCCTATTCCATGCTTGTTCTCGTCTCATGTTGTGGTTTGAGGAACCCTTTTGTCATGCTTGATCCGATGACTCTTTGGGAACTCAAACAAGCCTTTTCTTTGATAAAGCAATGTATCTTTGCCTCCTTAGAACTCCCTATCCTATCCAGATATGGTGGCAACAAGATCTTTAGCTCCAGGACTTTGGGTGACCTCACCAAGGGCTCTCCAGGTTCGTCTCTTCCTAGCGGTCTTATAGTGTAGGGTTAGACCTCAAACTCAATTAATCTTGTCAGGTCTCAGGAGCTTGGGGCTATAGAAGGGATTCCTCACCATGAATCAAACCAAGAAGAAACCCTATCATAAAATGACAATGGGATCCCCACAATTTTAATTGGACGATTTGATTCATATGGGAATTTTTTATATTTCCTATATGCTTTTGAATTACATCTGTGGTTTGGATTTGAATGACTAAATGACAAGTTTTTTCTCATGATTTTGATGTATGCGTAACAAATGCCTTAGTATGTTTTGAATTTACACATTTTAACTACATCATAATTATATTTTATTTAGATCTTTGTCACAATATGGTTCCCCGCTCCATATTGATCAATATGCAAATATTCATAGAAATTACATAAGACCTTAGAAAAATGAGCCAAAATACCCATTGGAAAGGGATTTTCATGAGGAATGCGAATTTACAAGTTTTAGACTCTATTTTATCCTCGACCAAACCCTAGTTTTAAAAAAAGTAGTATTAGGGTTTCATGTTATGGGTAAAATGCATATTAATGGAATGTGTTATGAAAAATATAATTAAGGTCCTTCAACCCCAAGAATGTGATTTGGGTTTCCTCAAACTAGGAGGAGAAGTAGGATCTCCTCTAAGAGAAAGGTAAACAGTCCATGCAAATTGAACATAAGAATTGTTTGATTTTATGTATGTATGTATGTATGTATGTATGAAATACAATGAATGCTATGAAGGTAACCTATTATTTCTATTGTTTAAAGTCAATGAATATATAATGAATTAAATGCCATGTTTTTGGATAATGATCATTATGTTATCTATCATGCACATCAATAGTAAATGATACAATTTAAGGAAGAGTTTTTAAAAGAAAGAAAATGATAAAAGATAGCTTATATAAGATCCTCACTAAGAGGCTCCTCGGAGAAAAACTAAGAGACACTTCAGTGCAACCCATGAGGCACATTGGCGCATAATAGAAGAGACATTTATGTGCAAACATGTGGATACTTATATAGGTCAAGATAAACGAAACTTATTTAAAAAAATTGTGTATCTTTTTCAATGTTTAATGTTTAAATTTTATTTTTAGTTTACATATTTTGTTTTATCTATAATATGTTCAATTCCACTTACAAATTATTTGATGCATGGTTGGGGTCGTGATGCCTGCAAGTAAGGATCAAGCATAGGAGGAAGAAGATATTTGACATGAAAGGACTAGCAGAAGGAATCATCAAGAAGAAAAGACATGTTGGGGTGTCTCTATACTTAGTTTAGATCCTCTTACATGTTTATGAGAAACATATATTGTTAAATAGTGAACCTTGTTAAGGATTTGAGAATGACAATTGTTATATTTGTCCAGTGATGGTGTAACATCCTAGGATTTGAGGACTCTAATAAAATGATCTTAAAAGGAATGATTGGAATACCCATATCACCAAGGTGCACCTCCTTTTCAGAGAGTCCATCCCTAAATAACTTTTTAGTTAAGCATACTCAACCTAGAGTAGTACTAGGATGGATATCCTGGCTTGCATGTGAGTAAGGACAAAGCACACAGTTAAGGCTAGTAGTGGTATGTGGGGCTAGTCGCCATTCTTGAAACTCTAATAGATCCTTGGGCAGTGGACTTAGATGTTACGAATAATATCAAAGCAAAAACCCCTCTAGAAAGGGGCGCCCACATGGGAATGTGACATGCCAGTCTTGAGTCGTGTGGTCCAGGCATGTTATAAAGGGATGTCTGTGGTGATGTATCCACCCTTGCGCTGGTATTCTGTGATCGAGGCTAGGTACCAATCGACCATTCTGGTTCTGCACAGATATGGGGAAATATTATGAGATCATATAGTTGACCCTTGACAAGGATGTAAAAAATATAAGTGGGGGAGATTGTAATGTCTGAGGAATTGAGGACTCAGATAAAATTATCTTAAAAGCAATGATCAGACTAACCATATCATCAAGGTGCACCTCCTTTTCAGGGATCCCATAACTGTAAAACTCTATGGTTAAGCATGCTCATCTTAGAGTAGTACTAGGATGGATGACTAGTTGAGAAGTTTCTCCTGGCTTGCACACACACACTACACCTAATCCCCCTTCTCTTTCTGCTCCTCCTCCACTGGAGGCACCCTTTACGAGCAATAGACTCTTCTTATTGGCTAGCTATGTGATGATAATAGCTGTAGGTTTTTGATCATGGGAAAAGCATGATTGATCCCATGATCTAACGGTCATAGATCATATGACTAGTTCAATGGAGGTGACAGTTCTCGACCATCATATCATCCATCATATTAAATCTTTGGAATTTGGGAATTTGAAGTCTATATTAAGTTATGATGTGAAGATATATATAGAATAATGAAGAGAATCATAGGGCCTTGGTTGATGAATTTAAACCCTAGCTCATATTAAGTCTCCAATTTAAGTAAATAATGTTATATTGAGCATACATGTAAAGATAATGCTAAACTGAGATATTATGATGATCAAAGCCTTACATTTGTAATCAAGGATATAATTAGTCCCATGGACCCTTTGTATGCCCATGATATGTTCCATGGGCCTTGGAATCTAATTCTAGCCCAATTAGACTAATTAGGGTTTACATATGGGTTCTTGAAATGCAAAATGGTGATTTTGGTATTCCGTGCTCATAATAAGTATTCAAGACACTTTTATTCAGTAGATAATTGAGATTTAAGATAATGGGAGAAATTCCAAAATAGTGTAGGCTATATTATGATATAGAGTTAATGACTGGAAACCAAGTTTTGGATAAAAAAGCATTGATTTAAAGAATTATGTTTAGCCAAATGAAATATAATTGGGTTGAGAGAATTATCCTAAAAATTAGGACTAAATAGATGTAGCATGTGACCTGCATAATTTTTTTTATACATGAGGATTTTATCTAAAGAAAAAATTATGAGGGGAGTCCCCCTTTCCCTCAACCTAGATTCTCCCAAGAACCTGGTCTCCATAGGTCCATCCTCCCTCAATCCTTTCCTACCTCTCTTTACCCTTCCATCCACAAACAATGCCTCCATCATCCTATCAAAAAACTCCTCATAGTCTAATAGACCGGAAGAGAGATAAATAGTCAAACTTATTGTATTTCTATTGAAGATAATTGTGTTATCTCTAAAACAGCCTACATAAGATCCATAGATCCACAACCTCAACTTGTGTACTTATATGAAGCCTGAGATACCTCAAGAAACAAGGGCATAAGCTTTCCTTGTTCTATCCACATCGCCCATGGAAGAAAGCACCATGGAATAACCTTGCATCTCACCAACCTGAGATGGTCATTGTACCATGGAGGTAATCTGTGTAGAGGGTGATGGAAGGCTTGCATCATCCACCATAGGTTCTCCAACTATGACTAGCACCAGAATATACCAAGGTAGAAAGCTTTCATCTAGTTATCCAGTTCATAGCTCCTATTTCAAACCTGTAGTTAGATACCCATGTTACCTTAGTCTTTGACCGCCTCTATAATATCCTCAATTTTGGTTAATTTGAATGATGAAAATATAATGCATGTTTTGATAAATAATTGTCTCCTACAATATTACTGGCAGAATAGTAATGTTAATCACCTTTGTGGCATGGGTTCTTATGGCATAAGTTAAACAAAGGAATGTGTACATGAATTATTGATAATGGATTGTTAAAATATTGCATAACCAAAATATGGAACAATATGTAAGTTTTCAAGACAAAATAAGATGTGTGGTTTTTTGATAGTTAAAAGAATTTATCTAGATATTATTGGCAACACAATGTTTGAGGCAAAAAATAGTATTATTTTGATCTAACCTTTGGTTTACTTGAAAATAATAAGAAAAAGATGAGAATTTTAGAAATTGGGAGAAAAAGGGATATTCCACGAGATAATGGTATTGTTTTATATAAATGTTTAAAATTAGCACGTTCTGTGTAAGACATTCCAATAAAACCCCACATATGAGTATACACGTGGAATAATATTCATGAGTTCCTATAATGGATTTAAGGGATATATTATATAGAGAGAAAGGATAATTCAAATCCCAAATCATAAAGAGTTTCATAATGGTTTAATTGTCCAATATGTGCCATATGTTTTCCTTAAAGAATTTTGGTGTGTTAATTAAGTAATGTTAGAAAATACTTGATCAACAAGTGGTAAATAGATGTATTTTCCAAGATGGAAATCTATTACATGTTTTCCCCATTTACAATGGTGCATATTTTCCATAGTCATGAGAGAGGGAGAGACTAAAGGCAAGAAAGTATAGATGATAGTTTGTCCAAGCCATATATACAAAAATATCTAGTTAAAGAATAAAAGGATCGACAAATCCTTAATACAGAGATGGAAAGAAATCTTGGACAACGCAAAAATAGGGGATGGATTCCTTGAACGTGATATGTATATATAGGAAGGGATCTAACCATAACCCCATGGTTTTGGTTTGGCCTTACGATGGTACCCTAGGGTAGTGGAGAGAGTAAGACTACTAGAGGATGATGACGGTGGTCTAACTATAGATAGGGGAAAGTGACACAAATGGCCTGGACGTCACGGTCCTCAGTGTTAAGGCATTGAGTGGGACCACAACTGTGGCCAGAGGAAGTGATTAGTGTCCTGCAAGACTGAGGCCTCATCTCCCAGAGCCCAATTTGGTTATCAATCCTCACAGTGGATGTCCTTGCAACGATTCTCGCTCAAGAAGACAAATAACAAGTTGCCCCGCCTATGCTGTCATGATCAACCGTCACCTCTACATCAAGTAGAACCACACCACCTTCTTCTCTTCTTCTTATGCAATTAACAAGTGACTCAAAATGCACCCCCAGCTAGGGGAATGAATGCATGAGTCTCAAGGATGAATGAAATAATTCAAGGAAAATTGTGAGCTTCTCCATCCGCTTTAGGTCATAAGGTAAACCACTTATCGTAACATCTTCTTCGATCTGTGTTTTGGCTAGTAGAGCACAGTAACCCTAGACTCAAACCCCTCTGGTCATTAGCATGGGTTTAGAGAAGTACAATGATGGCTGGGAAGGTCTCCCCAATGTGCTTTGGAATCCCGAGGTTGGACTCAGGGAGGGGCAAATCGTTAGGCTAGTGCACCCACGGTGACCCGACACATCACGAGGTTGAAGATGGCTTAAATCCATTGGACTGTAATGCCCCTGGGAACGTAGTAGTGCAAGTGGGCATTAGAGTCTATTTGTCATAAAACTAACCTGGTCCCTATATATAGATAAATGAGTTAGCTGGCTACGTGGCACTTGGTGATTGGCTGAGATCTAATTGTTTTACAATTAATAATAACTAATTATTGGTAATTTGATTTGAGAAATGTAATATATGAAATTTGATCAGAAAAATGAGAGGAATAAAATTAAAATATAACTGAGACATGAAAATTCTTTCTTTTCCAAAAGTGAATAAAGACACAACATTTAATTTAATGATGCATAGAAACCCTAGATTTGGGTATTATAATGTTGGAAACATTAAAAGCCTTTATTTTATGCTATTATCTAATCTTGCAGAGTATAATAATAATCAAGAGGATAATGGTAATTATGATAAGATAATTAGTATTTATAAAAGAGAATAATCATTAATAAGTGAATTAGGGTATCCAACCCTAGTTTTGGTGAATATCTTGTTAATCATGTTAAATATGATTCTTTGAGATGTAAATTGATATTATAGAATATACTGGTAATTAAACATGTTCATGATCATAATTATGTGGAATTAGGGTTTCTATTGTGAATAACCATGCATATGAATAATTAAGATTTTGAAATTAAAGGCGATAACTTTAATGAACTCAAACTAATCCAAGTGATCATAATGAAAGGGATATGTTGGATATAGTAATTAGGGTTTCACCTAATGTTAAATGTGTGATGGAATTAGGGTTTGCACCCTTATTCCTCATCCAAACCCTAAACCCAAGGATAGGACCGATTATGGTTTAATGTGATTAATGTGATTGTAATGCTTTAGGATTTACATACATGCAGATGAAATGATTGGATTCCTCTTTTCTTGGTTGATGGGATGATATGTTTAAAGTATGATTCAATAATTTGCATGGTTCTACATTGTGGTCCGTGGTTACACTTTTTACTACCCACATGAGTTTTTCAGTGTTTTAGGAGTGTTTCTTGAATATTGAACAATTAAAATATTGGATGTTTATATACTTTATGTTCAACTACAATGCCACTATGAGTATCACATAAAGAAAGATTATGTGAAGAAAAGGATAGTTCTTATTTATGGGTAATTGATTTTTGTATGTTGTTATGTAGTTGCACAATTTTGCATGCACCCCACATACATAGTATGGCAACATACTGATCCACGTTTTTTTTCATGACGTTTTAGGTATATGGCGATATACATGCTAAAGGACACAAAGATAAAGATGAAACTACATTAAGACATTAAATCAATAATTAGAAGAGTATTAGCTAGTTACTTATTCTCAGATGTATAATATTGATGATGAAAAGTTATGTAAGTTCTAGAGGAACATCTTGTAGACCATATATTTGAATTAATGAAAATTATTTAATGTTATTTATTATTTGCTAAATATGGATCCTTGGTAAATTTTAGGTAATGGATCTCAACTTTAAGGGCTTCCTTAATTGGGGGTTGTCAAAAAGTGAGGTCATTACAACCTATGATTGTACCCATGAACTTGCCAAGTCTGGCGAGGGTTGTAGGAGCTTTCCCTACCTCCTTTGGGACTTTTTAGCCCAAGGACTAAGGGTCAGTCCATCAACCATCCTGCCCAGGGTTAGATTTGGGCTGCTCCACATGGAAGGAGATAACCTGTGGGGCCAACGATCTCAAATCCACATATAACATACTTAAAGCACAAGAATGATGATTATATGAAAACCCTAATTTCATAACATCATGGTGATATCTTGTTCTACTAATGATAAACTATTAATCAAAGTCCTAGATGAAACTAGGATATGATTGATTTGTCTATTTGGGTTACACATAATTCCTAATTGGGAAGACTCCTAATATGAGATAATTAGGGTTTGTTGACCCAAAACCCTAGAACCAATCAATAGCTTGCTGAATGTAGTAATTAGTCTTACTTTATGGTGTTAGTAAATATAATGATACCCCAAGATAATGTAGATTTTATTGATGATATTTGGTGTTTCTTAAGTGATTAGATCATGTGCATATGGAATTATTTTTATTGAACCAATGATTATAACTTGGTCGGATCCTGATCAACACAATCATATGTAATTATTCTTAATGACATAACATGTTCAAAATAGATAATTAGGATTACATCTAATGTTCAATTAAGGTTCCTTGATCATTAGGTTCGTGAACATGGGAATTAGGGTTTTAGGCATAACCCTAATCTCAACCCTACACCAAGGAAAACAAAACCCTAGTTCAGATCTAGGATAGACCTAATTAGTATCTTAAGAATGTTCAATGACACTTTAGGGTTTTATTGATACATGTATACAACATTTACTGATTGATCGATTGCTTGGATCTATTGGTATGATTGTTGTACATTCTTGAAGTGTAGAGCATGGTTCGACATAAGGTATTTCATTATGATTATGTATACCAGAATCAGATTTAGCAAATGATAAAGAATAGTAAAATAATTTTGATTAGTTTAAACAAATAATGCTTACAAGATTGTATAATGAGCTCCTCAAAGGATTTATATGAATATTTCAACATGAGAACTAACATATACTGAGAAGAAGTACAACATCTATCGAATCCTCCTTGGTATAGCTCTAATATCTTCATTAGCTTTCATATTTATATTCATGTCCTTGTAACATGTGTATTAACTACATAAAATGTCCACAAACAAAATGTGATCATCATATTCCTATACTGGTATGTGGGTTCATCCAAAACATGACATGTACATATGTATTCAACAATCATGTAATGGTACACATGAACTTGTGTGTTTATTGGGTATTCTATCCCATGCTTGGTGTTCCCTCTCGGCTGTAAGCATTGTCCATCATTGGACTTATGTGCATTACCCCTTTATGGGTGTTAGAATATTCTATACTTTATGTGATACTCAGAGGGGCCTTATAGTTTTCATGAAATAAATAAGCATCCAACTTGTTATTTTCATCAAACTTCGAGAACCATCAACAATATTCATAAGTCAATACGAGCAGTGGTTCTTGACATTAAGGTCTCTCTTAATTGGGAACACTTAAAAGTTTGGGTTATTACACTCCTCATCAGAGACAACCATAAATCAACACATCTTTATTTTCTAATAGAGGTAAGGCTCACCTTCCTTTAACCAATAATGTAGAGCAAATACCCATGACTTAAATAATGCTAGAAAATTGATACATTACCCAAATATAGCATGTAAATAGTCAATTTTGATTAAAAATTATAAGGAACCATATATAATTAGTTTCAAAGGATAATCTAATCTTAATTTCCTAATTATCATAAATAATCCTATAATTTCTTATTTCAAAATAATTAATGTCCATATATGATGCAAATGATCATCCAAACGCTAGATCTAATTGATATTAATGACTTTGATGAATGTTGTAACCCTAGATAAGACTTATATCTTCACTCCACTCCTAGATCTAATAATACTCTAAAATATCAATAAGACATGCTTATTCTCTTGCTTTAAACAAACTAATGGTATTGAATGATAATCATGTATCCACCTCTCATGTTTATGCTTGGATATATTTTTGTTTGAGAAAATTCACCCCCTACACACACATGTCAATACTCTTAATATACCATACATATCATTTCCCTTCTAAATGGAATCACAACATCGAGCCTAACACTAGAGTGAGAGAGAGAGAAACATGTTTTTCTATGGGCAGCCATCCAATCTAAGATGGTTGCCTGTAGGGCCATCTCCATCACCCTCTCCACATGGCCATATATACCACCCTCTTTGTATGTCTATCTCCATTGACCTCTCTCTACAAAGCCACTTTCTTCTTCATCATCTTCTACATATCCATCATCATCATTCACTAATCCATATTACACAAATATCATCTTCATCATCACCTATCATCCTAATGTATATGTCTTTCCCTGGTTCATCCTTTGGGGTTTGTCTTCCCCAAGCACAAAGTCAAGATGCAACCATTCTCCTCCATGACAACAAGCCTAGAAGCACTAAATCAAGTTCCATCTGTAGTAATAACTGGAATTTCACTCCAACATTAGTAACCTAATGGTGATCTTATCCATGGTGGAAGTCATATCCACCATCTGATGTTCATATCTTCTCTACCATTAATAACAACAAAGATCTATCTTTTGGTTCCATGGTCTTCCTCTACTTATAAAATTCATCCATGGAGATTGGATGGAAATCCTTGGGCATTTCTACATTGGTCTTGGCTGGATCTACAGATCAAAGTGTCTTGGTGGTAGATTAGACGACGTGTAAGTCCATTCATAGTGTAGTTCTCTATTAACACGACATGTAGGAATCCAACATCGTGTCACTAAAAATCTTATCCAATAAACACACCATGTCAGAGTTCAACATGATATGTCCCAAAAATATTCTTTAGTCAACACATCCTGTAAGTGCCTGACATGATGTGTCACTAGCAATCTTCTTTAGCCAATACGTTGTGTCAGTGTCCAACACAATGTGTCAACATTACAGTTTCAGTTTAGTCAGTGATGGCGGCATTGGTGACATAACATGTCATATTTTTTAGTAGAGTGTGTCCCATGTTAGTTCTCCAGGCATCTTGAAACACTATATCTATCATCCCATACAACATTTCAAAGGTCAAAATCTCCCCAGATAGGCTTCACAGGCATAAAGGCCAAACAAGTATCTATTTTGGTTGGCACAAATATCCATTTTTTTAATTGAATATAGTAATAGGGTCACAAACTACATGGTATCAAGTTATGGATTCTTCTACTGGATCTTCAATCACCAAGTTAACCTCCTTGAAGCACCATGAGGTCCTTTATTCACATTTGTGATGTAGTTCACTCTCACAAACAAGACCAACCTCTCTCATTCGCAAGGATTCACTCTTTAGTACACAAAGTCAAGCTTTCTTAAGCATTTGGTCAAGTTCTCTCAAGCCTATCAACAACAAAACACACAAATTTTCTAACCATATCAAGTAAATCCTTCTCCAGTCATTTCTTCCCTCTTCACCCATCTTCCCTACTTCTATTAAAGTCTTTTCATAGGTGAGTTTCTCTTTGTATTTGTCCACCCTAACCACTTTTGTGGTCCGTTTGTGGTAGGTGTGTGTGAGGAGAGATAGAGGAGATGAGAAGAGGAGTATGAGGAGAAGAGTTGAGGTGCAAAGTTTAGAGCTTAGAAAAGGAAAGAGGAAGAAGGGCATTGTCTACATATGGAATTTTGTGTATTTCACATTTTTTCAAGATTTGAATGTCTAGTTTAAGGCCAATGTCCATCCTCACCATTCATATTTTGATTTTCTAAACATTGATCTATCAGTCAATATCTATCTTCTAGCATCATCTTCAATTGAAGAAGATGATTACTCTAATTAATTGGATGTCATCAGATCTCTACATCATGTGAATATGTTTCTTTATTGACCATTTCTTGTTCATTATACTCTGGAACACTTTAGTCTCCTAGCGTTGGAGCATGTTAGATTATTTGGACATTTGTTTGTGTGTCAGTCTGAGACATACAATTTGAAGAAGATCATTTAATCAGCTAAATAAGCAACATTTTCTCCTTGTTAATCTATGTCCTATCAAACATGTTGACCATCATACATGGCCTATGAAGAACATTGACCATTGTTTGTGCCACATAAAGCATGTTGACTATATGCTACAACCTAGTTTCATGTGGCACAAATCCTATCTTGGCTACTACATGGTGGTCTTCTTCTGGAATCTATTTCAACGACAACAACAACTGAGTTGCTGAGTCAGATGATCATTGCATATTCCTTTAGCATACTCAAAGATACATGACTCAACCTAGTCAAATCTCCTGATGTCCTATTGATTGGTGAAGTTTAGGGGAGAATAGATGTCATACTAAGTCATGGTTATCCTATTTAAGGACTTACTTTTTTCTATGTCTTGTTTATGTCTATCATCCAAATAGGGCATACAATTCTCCAATGGTCCAGATTGTAGGGGTGTTAGAAGTAAAGGTCATACCATATATGGGTTGGAGTCTAAAATATCATATAGATTCTAGTCATGTCTAGAAGTATCCAGATTCACACCCACCTTCTCTTATATAAAGGAGAGGGGTTCTCTTATATCAATCACATTTGTCAATAGACTCTCAATATATCATGCATATCATTTCCCTTCTATAATTTCAAACCTCTTTCAACGAAGGAAACCTTCATATACACACTGGTGAAACTGAGGTGTCTAGGATTGAGTACACATGGGATTCTTGCATAATCACCTTCTTTCCATCTAGCTATGACAATTAAGGTTTCTTAGTTCTTTATATGGCCTTGTGGATATAGAAATTGATCAATCTTTCCTATAATCTTAGGGAGTCTATCTAGCATCTCATCTCTTGTATAAGGAGTTCCCCTAAGCTACCTAACTTGATGAAATTAAGCTAGTTCCTCATCTCTCTCTCTCTCTCTTTCCCTGATGACTTGATTATACGCTCTCTCGATTATGGGTAGCCTACAGATGGGAAATAATTAAAATACAAATGAATTTAATAAAGTTGACTAAAATGATAATGATGGAACTTATGAGAAATGTATTATACTCTTTGAAAAATATGAAACTTATACTACCTTTTCAAACCATGCCAAAATTATGTACCAAATCTCATATACATACCTTTTATACTTAGTGAATCTCAAGGATCTTAAGTATGATTATCTAATCTAAGTGATAGAACTTGTGCATCATATCTCATAGCTAAAAGGACCCTACTGATTATAATACCTTTAGACTAAAAATCCAATATAAAAAGCTTGTGAAATGTAAAAACCTTGACCATGTAGAATGGGACAGTTGCCAAAAAGCCAAAAATTGATTATGTCTAGTCCTAGTATACCTCCTATTATTATTCTAGAAAGGAAGGAATTAAACCCCTAGATTTGGATATGCTAGAAATCAAACCATGCTTGATTGATGATGAGAATCTTAAATTGATATAGTCATGTATGTCTATCCAAACTAGAAGCCCTAGAGAACAAAGTGGAGATGAGAGGAAACTCAAACGTATAGTACAATCTTGAATTCTTGATATATAAAGTGTTGGCTGCCATTGAAATCTGTCAAGTAACCTATCACATGGCACATGTAGAGATTAGAGTGCTCGATGCATGCAAAATGATCCAAACCTACATGTGTAGAGAGGACTTAATGCATACATGTAAAAGGATCCACACATGTGTGTATAGGAAGGATCTTATACATAAATGAAAAAGGATCATCACCTTTGGGTGTAGAGAGGATCTAACGTATACATACAAAATGATCCAAAACCTATAGGTGCAAAGAGAATCTAATGCATACACATAAAGACAAAAAAGTTAATCACTTCAATTTATGACATAGAGATGATTAATATAGTCATGTGTGAGATAACCAGATTACATGATGATAATTATAATGTTGAGTATGGAATTAATGATGATATGGAGTGTAGTGTTCCCAACATGCTTTGAGGTTTATTTAAAGTTTTGAGACAACATTTCATGTAAGTAGGGAAGGATGTGATGAAGTAAACTTTTCTACAAAATTAATGTAATTCCATTTGTACCCTTTCTTATATATAATATGCATTTTGAGACCCGACCTCATCATTTCAATGATCTTTGAACATGTGTGACACTCTAATCAGAATTGAGATTTTGATTTGGATTATATGCACATTGTGACTTCAAAATATACTCTTGGTTAAAGTAATTACCATATCTCTCAATTATGACCAAACTTCATCCAAATGACTATACAAATGTTTATATAGCAATAAGATGATATTATATAATTTTGATTTAGATTTCAATATTTTCTGACAAATTTGTGATTTGATATGATTTTTCAAACATCATAGGGTAAAATCAATTTTTCTTCTATTTATCCCTTTGGATTTGCCAAGTTAGTGGTTTTTAGTTGATGGCTCACCAATGGAAGCCATTGGATTAGGATCTACAAATGGGCCCCAATCCAAGGGCCAACCCATCATCGTCAACCTCCTACAAGTAGTAAGAGGTGAGGATGTGATGGTTCATGAACTTTTCTATCCTTATATCCCTATTTAAAGGAAAATATCTATCCTGATTGCTCTCACTCATCAAGAGGACCTCGAGTGATCCTTGTTTGAATGCCTCTCATAGATGGTGACATGAGTTAAAAACCACATTTCTTTGCACTCTCACTTTGGCCACCATGAAAGCACAAAAACTTTAATTCAACCCTAACTATCTATTATTTATACTCCTTTGACTTCACAATGTACTCTACTCTTCCTCATCTCTTTCTACTGTCAACAAACCCTAGAATACCCCCTCACCAACTTTCTTCCTACATCCTCCATGTTGTTTCTACATAGCCGGTTTGGGTGTATCTCAACTAAGACAACACAAAAGGAGACGTACCCCTGCTGAGACTGCAAGGTCTATACGGGCTTTATGGTTACCTCCCAACATATACCAAAACTCCTTTTCTTTTCTTCTCCCACAAATGGCAGTAGACCTACCACAACCAGTCATCTCCTCCCACTAGATGGATTTGTAAGGAAGATAGCTACTGGCTATTGATCGTAAATAAAGCATGGTCGAGCCCATGGTCTAACAGCCGGAGTTTGTGGATAGAATGTTTCCCCTCTAGAGACTAGCTTAGCATAGGCAAGTATTATCGACCGTCATATCAACCTCCTAGTTAGGGAAGACCACAAATGTACAACTAATCTTTGTATAAGAAAGGTAATTTTCATTTTCCTCTTACCAATAATGCAGAAAATGTCCTAAACATTGATAATTGCTAGAAACATGATCCATTGATTATATATAACACATGAATAGTCAATTTTGATGATAATAATACAAAGAAGCCATTAAATGTTGTTTCAAATTCCAATACGAGTTCCCTAATTATCTCAAATCCTCTCTGAATTGTTAATCTGAAAATAGCTGATGTCCGTATCTTTTGAAAATGATCCTCCGAATACTATTTAACTACTATCAGTGACTTTGATAGATGAGTGTTGTAATTCTATATTAGACTTTGATAACTCTTGATCATAATTATGGTGGTTTCAATGTAAATTATGATGTCAACATGGAACTTACACGTGATCTTCTAATAATGGTATAATCTTGCAGTATTTATCTGACTGACCTAAAAATCAACTATGTTAATACTTGGAATACTTTTGAAAACCCAAATCTTGATTTTTACTTGATAATGATGATGTAGAATGATGTTGATAATATTCTTAGTGTTAGTTTCCTAATACGGCCTAGGTTTGGATTATTCATCTATATCAAATGATATTCATAATGATATGGATATTGAATTTTGAGATGTTGATAATTCTTTTTATTATGAATGAGTGATCACAACTAGGGTCTATACAAAAACTAATAACCGTAACCTTACACATGATGATTTGATATCTCAATATTGCTCCATGATCAATATCTTGCTTGCCCAAGATCATGACTTGATGTCTTGGCTCCACCCTTCTAGATCTAATATTACTTTGAATTCCTAACAAGGTATGCTTATTCAATTAGTTTAAATAAAGTAAAGGTATTGTAAAGTTAAACGTGTATGTACATTTCATTCTATGTAATTATTTGAGCTACTTCATTCCCTATTGAATAATGTAGTTAGTTTACATATATACTTTGCAAAGAGCCCAAAGATATCTGAGTTGTCCATCATACACACTTGTTGAAAAACTAACCCTCCCTCTAAGTGAGGTCAATGTGGAAATTTCAGTTGAACGTGACTCTCCCTCTGAGTGAGGTTGATGTAGAGCTTACAATAAAAAGCGATCCTTCCTTTGAGTGAATTTGATGAGGAACTTATGAATAAAAGGTGACCTTCTGCCATAGTGAGGTTGAAGCATAATCTATGTTGAAAGTGTATGGAAATATGAACTAAAATACATCTACTTGCATAACAAATATTTTTGAATTGGATATTGTTTTCTTCATACGTCCTACAAGCATATTCACTTCTATTTTACCTATTTTGTTCAAGATGACATCATCATTTTTTATTTAGGTTGAAGCTATTGATGAAAACCTTCCCTATTTACTACTTTTGCTACTTCATGATGTGTCATTTGTTGCATGAGAAAATTCATGAGTATTAATTCCATAGAGTTTACCTTAACTAAGTGTATGATAATCCCACCTACAAGTAAATGAAACTTATCATAGTATAGTTCATGATCGAACCAAAAGGACAACATATTTAAGAGTTATCTAATAAAATTAACTAGTCAAGAAGTAGTATTTATCACAAAGATGAATTATTTGTTGGTTATACTAATATTTCAAATAATAAAGGGGTGAATCAAATGTTGATTATCAGATGGATGGACACACTAAGGTGGAATGGGTTTCACCATCTGTACCCTTCATTCACTCTCTCAATGCATTTTGCATTATAAATATCTTGAACATATGTATGTTGAGGTTGATTAAATATTGCTTTAGGCATTAGGATTAAATTTGGATAGATATTACTCTAAGATTTATGTCATGTTACCTAGAGATTACTTATGTACCACCTTACAAACACCTATCTGAAATTCACATCAAGGGTTTAACACAAATCAAATCCATATCCTAGATTTTGGGTTCAAAGTTCTCTATACCTAAAATCTAACAAACATGTAATCAAGATGATAATGAAAGAGTAAAAGCATAAAATGATTGATTCTACACATATATTGGTCCACACAATAATAGACACATTGAAGAGAAAAAAAATCAAACATCGAGGCTACTCCCTGCACCCTAGCAAGAGGACTACTTTCTCAATACACCAATAACAAGGTTAACAACAAAAGAGAAGAAGAAAGTCATTATCGTTGTTGATGAAAAAAGTTGAGACGTAGTGTGCAGAAGCATATCTTTGTGCTGGAGATCAACAATGGACAATGAAATAGAATATCTACCCCTAGACACCCATGAAAGATGAATTTGGAGACTCGTTCTTCCTTCTTCAAGACATGGGTCTATCATAAAAAAGAAGATCAAATGGATCGATGATTAGAGAAAGGTAATACTTGACCGATGAAGTGAGGATTGTGTCAATAGATCTTCTCTTGAGGTTGGAACCTTTAAGCCTTAGAGGATATGGAAGATTCACTGGTTGATAGGTCATCAATAAAAGGAAACAACTGATGGAATGGTGGTCGAGTATGGATTGTAGTAGCCTGGCAGTATCAATGGGTGTCCCCTTTTTGAAGGTTGTGACCTTCTTTTTATAAGAAGATGCAAGGGTTTGGAACCCTTCCTAGTCACCTTGTAGTTAAACCTTTGGCCACTATGGAGGTGACGAGAGAACAACCAAAGGTAGATGAAAGGTCTCATGACCCAAAATAATTCCATCGATAAGTGAAGGTTCAGGAGGACCATCTTTAGGCCAAAGGTCTAGTGAATCATCAAAATATGAAGTATGGAGTTCTTTTAGTTGTTGCATGTATATTCGCCATCAATTGATAAAGTTTGGATGACTATCGGTAGATGAAAGCAACAATTCCATGGGAAGAGGCATGCAAAATCATTATTAGTTGATGGGCCATGGAGTCCATTGAAAGGAAAGTGCGGAACAACCACTTAAAGGCAGATGCAAAGAAACCATCACAAGGAGGATGCAGGTCAATCATCATATGGTAGATGTCAGGCTTCCATCAGTATATAGAACTTCCATCTGAAGATGGCCATTGGTAGGTGAGCATTAGGCTTCCATCAGTGTTCAACCGATGGAACATGAGAGTGATGTAAACTGATAGAAGGGCATAAATATGCAAATCAGATGAATGTATTCCAATAGTTATCAACCAATGGAATGACAAAGTGAAGCAAACCCACCCCTAAAGGGGAGGGGGGGCTTTTGGTTTGTTTTTTGAGGTATGTTCCCATGAAGCATCAACCGATAGAATTTTTAGTTGATGAAGGGATATATCAATGGAAATATGATTCATTTATTCAAGAATTTCTTCTCTCTTCTATTAGGATAGTGGGATCACCATTTCCTATACTGGTGCATGAGATATGAATCTCAATCCTGCCATGAAACTAGGGATTTGAACCAAATATGCTATAAATTAACATAAAAGTAAGAAAATCTAAATATAAGCTAGTTATAAAGTAAAATTTATGGAAATGAATGCAAAACTATACCTAAAGTACAACTAAAACTAGGATGAATATGTGTTCATCAAACAAACCTAAACATAAATGTTGCTCATCCTCAAGTAACACATAATATAAAACAATTGCCAAAGAAATACTATCGACCCATGTGATTGCCTCACCTTCACATCATGCTCCTTTTCCTACCACTGATATGGACAAGTAGCCAATGTTTTGGAATTATAGCACACATCTATCTATGTCTTCATTTAAAATTATTATTTCCAAAAATAGTTCCTCACCACTATCCCCAGTACCAGGCACATCTAAGAGTTTTCATGAAAGTTCATATAACCCCACAAATCAATAAGTATGCAAATGAATTGATACTGGGGATCATGAAAAGGATACCAAAATAAGACATTCACTGTGTCTGTAAGTGGAAAATGGAGAGAAAGGGGTTGTGGAAGGAAGCTGCAAATCTATCCTCTATTTGATTTGAGATTGCAATTATTTGTGCAAAAATATATATTGCAACATTTTGTGTGCGCACATTGATATATTTGGTGGTACGCCCCTATTGCATAGAGAGGGTTAGGGAATAAGAGGATAGAGTAGGGAGGGTGTGTGCCACCATGAACTTGGAGTTTGACACTTTTTATGGCTTTTTATTTTCTTTTTGATGGATGGAAGGCAAGAAAAGTGAAGAAGTGTAGAACATGGGTTAGATCAACATGCAACTTTATTAAAAATTCAGTACACCAAGTTTTCTCCTAGTCCCATTATTCATAAGTAATGAAATTATAAGTGGGGAATGGTGATAATTGTATGAATTTGTTTCACTATTCAATTAGAAGAATGATGTTTTTGACCCCTATAAGTTCCTTTAAATATGTGCCATCGTTTCTAGGGAAACATGATGCTTGGATTCCTAGGCCACACAAGATGATTTCTAGCCATTAATTTATTTTATAATTTGGTCATTTTTTGTTATTGCTTCAGATAAGGATATTTAAGTGATGATATCATGCATGGATGCAAGAAAAAAATTTGAATCTAAGTCAGCAAGATAATGGTTGTGATTACCTAGAAAAGAAAAAAAAATGAGAAATTTAAGATAAATGCAATGCAGGAATGCAAGAATGATATCATATGTTACAAACACATAGGTGTGAGTAGAGAGTAATATATGTACTACCCACCCTCCACCTGAACTTAGATACTTACTCATTCTTAAGCAATCACTAAATCCGAGTTGCCTCTTGAGAAGCATTTTTTTTACGTCAACGGCTTGATGCCTGAGCTCAATCATGGTATATAAGGGGAAGGATAGAGGTGTTGGTTGTCATGCATATCTTCTATTTTGAAGTAGCATTTGATATGTTGGTCATTAATTTTGAATTCACAAATCTTTTCACTCCAAATGGTAATAGCTCAATGAGTGAAGACATGATTGATGATGAATGGGCCCAGCCATAGGATCCTAAGCTTTCCTGGTAAGAGATGGAGTCAAGAGTTATACAATAATTCTTGATCTTCAACTTGCTGATCTTTTGTCTATAGGTTTCGATCATGCCACGTCTTCATGCATTCCTTGTAGATGCATGCATTCTCATATGTTGTGAGTCTTAGCTCTTCAAGTTCCCTTACTTGAAGCAAATGCTTTTCTTTTATTGCACGGAGGTCAAAGTTGAGTTGTTTGATGACCCAACAAGCTTTGTGTTCAAGATTTATAGGTAAGTGAAAAGACTTCCTATAAATTAATATAAAGAGTGTAGTTCATAGGGGAGTCTTGTAAGAAGTTTGATAATCCTAGAGCATATTATATAGATTGTGAGCCCAATGTTTCCTTGTCCTTCAAACTATCTTCTCAAGGTTGGTTTTTATTTTATGGTTGAAAACTTTGACTTGGCCACTCTTGTGAGGATGATATGGAGTAGCTACTTGGTGGAAGACACCATATATGTGAAGGAGTGCTTCAAATTTATGCTCGAGGAAGTGAGATCCTCCATCAGAAATGATAGTGCGGAAAACTCTAAAACATGGGAAAATAATGTCCTTGAAAATCTTAATGTTTGGCTTGGAGTCGCAAAAGTTATATGGATGGATTCAAACCACATGGAATCATAATCAGTTTCAATAAGGTTGTATGAGAAGCCATAAGAGGAGAGGAATGGACCCATGTAGTATACACCCTCAATGGCAAAGATCTCGACTTCTTTCCAAAGATTTAAGGGTATCTCACCCCTCTTAGAAATATTACTGAATCTCTAGCATTGGTCACATGACTTGACATAGATGTGAGAACCCTTGAAGATAGAGGGCCAGAAGCACCCATATTGGATGGCCTTGAATGAAATATTCTTGGAGCTCATGTGGCCCCTAATTGGGCTAGAATGACATTGTTCAAGAATTAGAGGAGCTTCATCTTTAGAGTCTCCAGTAGTATATATTGTTTAAACACAACCTAAACACATATAATTCATACCATTAGTAATGACAAATGTATGACATAAAATTTCTTTCTTTCATTCCCTATGCAATCTGGATGAAGGACTCTGACAACTAGATAATTTACAAAATTAGCATACCATAGGGTCAATGTGGATATCTTTAGCAAGTGGTCATCAAGAAAAGAGTCATTGATGGGGACCGTGTTATATGTATCAAATGTGCAATGAGATAAGATGATCAACAACAACGTTTTTAATTTCCTTCTTGTATATTATTTCTATATAAAATCTAATAGAAACAAGATCCATCTATGTAGTCTCAACTTTGCATCCTTCTTAGACATTAGAATCTTAATGGAAGTGTGAGCAGTGTAGAAAATTACTTGCGAGCCTATTGGATAGGAGATAAACTTGTTAAAAGTATAGAAAAAAGAAAAGGCCCCATTTAACTAGCTATATAACTCTTATTCATGTCATTAAGTGTCTTTCTTGCATTGTAGATGACATGATGTTTCTTGTCAACACGCTGCCCTAGAACTATACCTAAAATGCATTCATTGGCCTCACACATGATCTTAAAAGGAAGAGACCAATCTAGGGCATCAAGGATTGGACTAGTGTTGAGTTCTTCCTTTAGAGTATTGAAGCCCTTCATGCATTCAGAGTTGAAGATGATGTCCATATATGTCTAAAGAAGGTTTGTGAGAGGCTTAGTGATCATGCAGTCACAAATGAATCTCATACAAAATCCAACTTGTCCTAGGAATGCCTAGACTTTTTTGGTGGAGATTGTAAATGATATCCTGGCAATCACTTTGATATTCTCCTTTTCGACCTTGATGCCTCTAGATCTAATATGATGTCATAGGAAAATGATATTCTTCACCATGAAGTAAAAATTTTCCCAATTAAGCACCAGATGTGCTTCTTCACAAAATTTTAGGACCAGGGAAAGTTGATATAGGCATACCTCAAAAGAATCTTCATATACTAAGAATTCATCCATGACGATTTCCATTGTGGTATCTGTAAGACCAGCGAAGATGGCAGACATGCAACACTAGAAAGTGGCAAGTGCATTAAATGGTCTGATGGGTATCAAAGGGAAAGCATACATGCTAAAAGGACACACAAAGGTAGTCTTTTCTTGATCCCTAGGGATAATAGAAGTCAAGTAGAATCCTGAGAATTCATATAAGTAGAAGAATAATTTTTGGTGCAAAAGTTTCTACATGACTTGATCAAGTAAAGAAAGTGAGAAATTGTTCATCCAAGTTGCATTGTTGAGCTTGTGATAGTCAATACACATGTGATGCCTGGTTATAGTGTGGGTGGGTATAAGATCATTCTTCTCATTCAACACAATGATAGTGACTTCTTTCTTCGACACATAATGCACATGCCTCACCCATAGTGAATCAGGCATGGGATAGACAATCCCTAAAAATGGTAGCTTTATCACCTCCTTGCACAAAACCTCCTTTAGAATCAGGCTCATCTTGCGTTGAGGCTAGAAGGAGGGCTTGTAGTTGTCAACCATACTCATTTGATGCATGTAGAGGGCTTGTGTCACTCTAGTTAGATTAGTCATTTTGTATCCTATTGCTTTCTTCCTCTTCCTCATTTCCATAAACAACATGTCTTCTTACTCAATCATGAGATCTGAATCGATGGTGATTGGGTAGACCTTCTTCTTATCTAGGAAGACATATTTTATCCCCTAGGTAGAGGGATAATGTTTGGTGTGGAGGGCTCCTTGTCTTCTTCTTCTATCATGGAGGTAGATTTAATCTCTTAAAAAATAAGCCTCAGGGTCTTCTTCAACGTTGTCTATGTGGAAAAGAATGTTCTCAATATGTACATCACTTAGCTCATAGGTGTTAGGGTCAACAAGCACCATCTTAAGAGGGTCTTCAAAAGTAGACATCTTCTGTCATAGTTGTGCCATCTTGTTAATGTAGTTGATGACGAAGCATTATTCCTAGAAATAGGGACCCTTTAGACTTTCAAAGACCTTGAAGTCCATTTTAACCATCCCAAGCATCGATGATGAGATTCTTTCTCTACATCGATCAAGCTTAGATTTTTTAAGGAATGTGTACCCAAAGATGAGATGATATCAAAGATCCTCCTTGATATCCATAATGACAAAATCACATGGGAAATGATATTTTGGACCCAAATTTAGAGGGATGTCTTCTACAATCCCCATGGGGGTTCTTTGGAAGAGTTAACTAGTTGAATTGTGATGTTAGTGGGAAGGATGTTAGTGGTGAAGACTAAACTTTTGTACAAGCATAGGTTATGATAGAAAGTTCTTACCCAAGGTCATCTAAACCTTTTTGGTCCCCAAATAAACAAAAGGTCTCGAAGGATCTACGATCTTTAAGTTTTTTGGACATCTTGCTCAGGACAATGTATGACGTGGTTCGTGCTAGTTTCATAGTTTTGAAATCCTCCAATTAGGTACTTGTGAGTGAGGAGATCCTTGAAGAACTTGGTACAAGAAGTAATTTCTTCCATAGTGTACAGGAAGGGGATATCGACATGTGGCTTCTTCATCTCATCAATCTTATGTCTAGTCGTGTTTAAGTTAGAAGACTTTGGTAAAGGATTTGGGGTTTGTAGACAGGAACCATAGGGATAGAGGGAGAAGATGGTGTAGCTTCTGGTGCCTTCTTGGGATTGGTATGTTTTTCCTTGCTGGCAAGGGTGTTTCAATATTATTAGGAGTTTCAATCATTGGTTCAACGGGCACAAACACATGGCTAACTTCATCATCTTCATCATCTTCAAGAATGGGCCTATTGTTGTTGATGATTGGGGTTGGTGGTTCCCATATAACAAACCGAATGTCCATCGTCACTTCCACCAACTACTCCTCTTGATGCTTAAGGTTGTTCTCAGTTTGTCTATAAAATGAACTTGTTGAGGGATGAATGGTGGCAAAAATCTATGCAAGTTGAACCTCCATGGAATTATTGTATGCCTATTGACTTGATAGTATCTTCTCAATAGCATCTAGGGCAGACATGTCTTGTTGGTTGCCATGCCGTATGAGAAGCTATCCTTGCTGATTTTAGGGTTGTAGTCCTAGATTATAATTATTGTGGTATTTTCCTAGATTGTAGTTGTTATGAAATTACGTTGGATTCTATTGGAAACTAGGAGGACCACAAACTTGATTTTTTATGGGTCCATTCTTAAGCCAATGTGCATTTATTGTTCCATATGGATTTCCACACTAGAATTTGGGATGATTCCTTGTTGCATTTGGGTCGTAGTAGCCTTGTGTTGAGATGGAGTTGACAACATTTACTTCTTCAAAGTGACTTGGTAAAGGTGGTTGCACTCCATACTTGTGTGCCTCTCTGTAATACAAACCTAAATAACCTCTTGGGTTGCCATGGCTGGAAAAGAAGATTGACATTTCATCCCTTACCTCTTCAAGGATGACTCAAGGTTGTCTTGTTTGACAAAGAGGGCCTTAATAGATTCAACTATATCCTTCAAGTTAGACTTGTATTTTGCCATGAACACCTTGAGAACACCTCTCTGGCATGATAAGCCCCAATGAGCTTGGTTCTCTACTCCCCTACTCACCACTTCAATGCATCAACAACTTTTTTACACATGAACTCTCAATTGAAGATATATTAAGGAAATGTTTGGTATCATACTTGATTACCCTTTAGAATTTCTCAATAAGCTATAAAGGGGGAATGCCATCATGAGGGAATTTGCATATTAGCTCCTTCGTCATTCCTAGATTCAAAGATAATTTTAGATGGGCGTTATTAAAACAGGGTAGTTTTCCCTTAGATTTGATAGATGAGTGAGGGAGGAAAGAACTATGTAGGAAGTTATTTTGATTATTCCCAAGTGGTGATGCAATAAATGTCTAGGGAGTTGTACCCCACCCTAGATTTTTTGATGAGGGAATAGTAGAATAGCTTTAGATTCATGGCTTGCTCAGACACTCCAGATTTCTTAGTCCATATAGATCTATTAAATTCTGGAAATGGTCATGCTCATTCTCACTTACTCGTCCTACAAAAATGTTGTTAAGCATCATCATCCATTGTGTTTTGATTTGAATTTTTTTTCATTGACGGAATGTTGGACGACGGGGTTACAAATGTCTAAAGATTTAGGTATCAAGAAATCCCATACCACTCTATGTCTTTTGGCTACTTCTGCTACTCAAAGTTGTGTTTGTACATCAGCTCTGTCTTTCTCCACAAGTCTATCTCTCTATAATTCTAGTGCTACTTCAACACTACAGTTGATCTCCTTTTCAAACATCTTGGCTTAGCATTCTCAAAAGAACTTGTGGAAGGTTATTTTGATCTCAAAGTCAAATTCCATCCAATAATTGATGATAGAAGGGTGTCACATTCACTAGGGATGATTCATGAGGAAGAAAGACTACCATGATTAAGATAGCTGATGTGGAGTTGAATTGAACACAGTATGCAATATTGTCATTTGTAAAAGGAAAATTTGTTACTAATCCAAGTTAATTGAATTGATCAAAAAACTTCGTTGCCCCCAATAATGGCACCAAAATTTGACGTGTGGTTTATCACACCAGAAAATATGTTTGGGTTGAAATCCCTAGAGGTTACCTTAATAAAGTGTATGATAATCCCACCAGTAACTAGATGAATCTTTTTGATATTATAGTTCGGGATTGAACCCAAATGACAACATTTTAAGAGTTATATGATCAAAGTAACCAATCAAGAACTAGTATCTAATACAAAAGACAGATTGGCTATACTAAGACTGTAAATTGTAAAGGGGTGAATCAAATTATGATTATTAGATGGAAGGAAAAATAAGCTGGAATGTGTTTCACTGCCGCTACCCTTGATTCACTCTCACACTACATCATAAATAACATAAACATAGGCATGTTGAGGTTGATTAAATCCTCATTTCCACATTAGTATTAAAACCTGCTAGATATTACTCTAACCTCATTGTCATATTACCTAGAAATCACTTATCTATCATCTTAGAAAACACCTCTATGAAATTCTCATCTAGGGTTTAACAAGAATCAAATTGATATCCAAGATTATAGATTCAAATTGATCTACACCCAGAATCTGACAAGCATGTAAACTTGATGATCATGCAAGAGTCCAAGCATAAAATGATTGATTATACACATATAGTAAAAAGAATTCTTGCCAGCCATTGGATGAGTGCAATAATGTCATCAAAAGACACATACAGGACCTCTGTCGGTTGATGGGTCAGCGATTCCATCAAAAGGAAAGTGTAAAACAACCATCAAAAGGCATATGTAGATCAATCGGTGGAAGGAAGATGTTGGGATCCCATAAATACATCAAACTTCTGTTGAAAGATGGCCATTGCTAGGTGAGAACTTGGCTTCCATTGGTTTTTAGTTAATGGAATGGGAGAGTGATGTAAGTTGATGGAATGGCATCAAATGCAAACCAAGAGAATGGAATCCATTTTTTTTAACCAATGGAATGACAAAATGAAGAAAACCCACATCTGGGGGAGGTATTGGTATGTGTCATGAGTTTACGCCAATGAGGCATCAACCAATGGAATCATAAAATAATGATCGGATGGATCAACAAAAATATGGTCTATTTATTCAATATTTTCTTATGCCCACTAGATAGTTAGCAAGATCACTAGTTCCTACACTGGTGCATTATATATGAAGCTCAAACCTTCCATGAAAATTAGGGATTTGAATCAAAAATCCTATAAATAAACATAAAATTAAGAAAACCTAAATGTAAGCTAGTGATCATGTAAACTGATGGGATGAATGCAAAACTAGACTAATAATACAACTAAAACTAATATGAATATGCATTCATCACTTGACAATCTCTTTACTAATGATGGAATCTTAAACAAGCATCAACACATTGGAACTTAATGAGGAATAAATAGTATACCGAAATCATGTTTAGTCTTTTGATCTTGTTTTTCTTATTTTTTTTGCCTTCACCCCTAATGTAAAACCTCTTGGTTCATATTAATAAAGAGATATTGTTTTATTGCATATGCATATATGATATGGGAACATTAATCACTTTGTATCTACCAAAGTAGTTGAAATTCAAATTGGTTGATAAAAGGTTCTATGACAAGATCTCAATGGGTAGTGGAACTTGAGTTCTCCCTAGATCCCGTTTAAGTTGTCAAAATGTTGTACAAAAGATGAGGGGTATTCTAGTCTCAAGCTTTCTAGATGTTTATAGACATCAAAAACTCAAGATGCATTCCCTTTCTAAAATATATATGGGCCATATGATCCCATGTCACCTTTGTTATCTTGGTGAAGATGAGATTAATAGAGATATGTACCTCACATTTGTTTAGTGTTTAGGATAAGACAAAGGAATCATGTTTGACCCACTTGTTGCATTCACCCTTTTTTTTCCAAATGTCTCTCCTTTAGATGGAGGTGGATTCATAAAATGGTCAAGCTTTCCCAAAGAATGAATATAAATTTCAAAGGAACATTCCCATAGTATATATAATTAGATGCACTAAATTTCATAGATGTTACACACATCTTGTAAATATTGCAGGCCATAGTATGCAATACTTAGAATAAGAGATAAAAAGTATGCCATCTATACTCAGATGCACTATGTCCAAAAGATGTGATATCATTTTAGAGGAAGACGTGTCATTCCATATTTTAGATCTTGGATGGAAAATGTTGGTATGGAGCATGCCATGACTTTTAGTGACATGTCATGTTTGGGGTTCACACATGATTATGTTTAGGACACATCGTGTCTTGATGTAGAAACTTCAAGCAGAGCACGTAAAAAGTGATAGGTTGGGTCGATGAGATACACATCTTGTATAAATTTAGGCATCCAAAGTAGAACATGTTGTAAGTGGCATGACATATACGTGAGAGACAAATCATGTCAGAAATGTAGAAAAAAAACATTGGTCAAAAGCTTGACTAGAAACAACAGCAATAGGATGGGGATCATTACGGATCTTTAAAGAGACGAGATATGTAAGAAATATTCGATCATATTAGAAAAATTTAGAAAGATCCCTATAATAGTTGGTCATGAATGACCACATGTAGATGTGGTACGACCTTCCGTAAAAATTTCTCCAGTCTTTAAGGGATATGATTGTTAGAAAGATTGTAAGCTACAGCCCCAGATCCTCTAATTTGAGAAGAGAACCATCCAGAGGGAAGGGGAGAACCTCTCCAAGTGTAATCAGTAAAAGAAACCATGAAGATGAATAATGGAGGCAGCTATGTTGGATGGGTAGCAGAGATAATTTCTTATATAGGATGGCAGAGGTTGTACTTCCTACTCTGATACTACATCAAAAGTTCATGTAATGTTTTATTGATAATAGAGAAGGCCTCTCTCCTATAATAAGAGAATATATAGAGAATCATATAGAAACAATAATGTCCTAGTAGACTTATTCTCATATGACGTAAGACTAAAAGAAACAAGAAAGGATGAAAAAACATGATGAGGATAGAAAAGGAAATTTAGAATATATTTAAATATCTTTATAATCAGAAATAAACATTGTGATTGGAGTATAGAGAGTTCCTAATTTAGAAACACATTTGCACAAATGTAGAGAAGGTACATGTAGGGGTAGACATGGTGAGAGGGAACTCTAATATGGTTACAAAATTGTTCATAAATCAATGTAATTGTGCTGCAACCAACAGAACATTATTATGCTATTGTTGGTGACAAATGAGAGGTGGAAGTGCAAATCAGGTTTCCCCTGTAGGCTATTGTACCTATTTTCACCCATCAACCGGAAGTGGTGACCCTCCTATGGGGTTTATGTGCTTGTGGCACCTCCTACGATGGTCAGATGCTATGTTAGTACCTATTTCCCTACCTACGGTGGCTAGGTAGTCCACTAGGTGGTGGTGGTCGTGGATACCTCCTACGTATTTGTTTCTTGATGAATGCATAGTCATCTCACTTTTTATATATCTCTCGTAGTCTTTTTTATTTGAAATTCTCTCTTTATACTAATTTCCTAGAACAAATTGTAATTGATTCACTTTTAGATCAGATTTGTAAATATTTATCCTTTTCTGTTTCATTTTGTAGGTTTTACCTTCAAAGATAAGATCCTGACCACCTGAGTACTAGAATCGATTGGTTCACAATTTCAATCAATTGATCGACCTACATCATAGGGTGAGTCGACCATTTCGGTACTCGGTTCCATCCTGACACTTCAATAGCAAAATAAGCATTCCATGAAACCCAGACGCTCAGCTCAGGCTCTCAAATGATCATTCCATGCTACCCCAAAGTGTCTGTCTTAGACCGCTTCATGACCAAATCACCTAAAGCAAGGCACCATTACTACATATTAGGGTTTCTCCCTTGTCCACACACATTCAATTGACAAATGACCATCCCACTTCCTTAGGCCTTTGGTTCGGGGATTGCTTCTTGACTAAGACGAGACAGCCGAAGGCACCACCACCATTTGACAAGGGTTTGACTTGGTAAAGAGTTTGACTTGCTACCACAACGTCCATGACACCTCACCAACCAACCGTCTGGTTCAGCTTGTGAGACAGTTGTCTCACGGCGTGTAGAAAACAAATTTCAACAGCCGCCAGTCATCTTTTCCTCTCCCTCCTTCAGGGTTTCCAGCCCTCACCCCCTATAAAAGGAGGGGGGAATCCAAAAAGAAAATGACCCATCTTTTTCTACTTGTAAATTTTATTTTGAGCATTGTCCTATAAATTCTTGCATGTGTACTCTTTCTTCTTTAGTAAATATTAGTGTTTCATCTCTAAATTTCTAGTTCTTTATTTTCTTTTCTTGTTCTTCCTTGGAGTGGGGATTTAAGGGAGCAAGAAGTTTAATTATCACTAACAAGATCCCATTGGGGATTATTATTTATCTAGTTTATGGATTCCTTCCTTCCTTTGATTCTCCTTCTTATTATGGCTAGTGAGTAGTTCATTCATATCGAGGCTTGGGGAGTAGCCCCATGGCCATGTGTAACATAGATCGATTTCCTATATAATTTTATTTGCACTATTTTTTGTTTGGCTAATCACTGGTTTAATGATTTGATATCTTTCTTTTATTATAAATTAACCTTAGGGAATGTGATTCTAAATCCAAGACTAAGAACAACCAAAACAAATATATAAGGAGATGGATGTGACCACAGAAAGATCCTTATTGGGATGATCAGGCTAGGAATTATGAATGCCAGGAGAAATGTGTTCACAAGGAGCTTATATGTTGTAGACACATTTACAAATGTTTTTACATACCCTCTTCTATCCTATTTTATCGTATAGATTATATTGATCTTGTTTCATGCTAATCGTGCTAGTAAAACCCATATCCTCAATATTTCTTTCTTCTGATTCAATTCGTCTCTTCAACCACTATTTTCAATCGCCTCCTTTACATTCTTACAATTTTTATTCTACCTTTAGAACAATTCTTCTTTACTCTTATTTAGCATAACTCTTTTCTTAAACCACTCTTAGTGTAACTTTTATTTATTTGGAATGTAAAATTCCTTTTTCTAGTGTAATCAAACCATCCAACTCTGGATCTTACTTTCTGCATCTCTTTGTCCAAAAGTGTTTGGGTAGAATTTCAATCTTAAGAATGTTGTTTGTGGATTGACCATTTATATATTGATAAATTACCTTAGTTGGTTGTTTTTCCAATAAAAAAAGTCAAACTCTAGGATTAACCACCTAGTTTTTGGCGTGTTAAACAACACATATCAAAATGGCACCCTTGTCAGGGGATAATGGATTGTTTTTTGAACCCCAAAAATTTTTGAACAATTTTTTTATTTTGTTTTCTACCTTCCGAGTACCATTCTGGAAGTGCTACGCCTCCTTCTGCCGAGTTTCCATTCCAAAAGAACTTCTTTCTAGTTTATTATTGAATTTTTTTGCTTCATATTTTATTAGCATTATTTTGTAAACTTTAGGCTTTTTGTAAATTCTTAACTTGTGTCAATTCTTTACATATATATTTTTTAATTTTTCTTAGTTTAAATTTTACTTTCTATCTTAGATTACATTTTGTAATTTATTTCCTCAAAAAGAAGGATCTTTTCAAATGGATTGGTCAACACATTATGGTTCCCAATGTCAATTATGTGGTTATTACAACCATACATCACAAAATTATCCAAATGTGTCCCCTCACTTTATGGTGGCATCTTGTAATATCAAATCTTCCTACCAAGGTGGGTATAATGAAAATTACAATTCACAAACTTCTGAAGATTATTATGAGGAACCATGCTAGACAAATCAATTAGAAATATTATGGAAATTATGGCATACATTCTTTTCATGCATATTATTACCTGCCAGATAGAGATGAAGGGTTAGAAGCCTTTTGAGCGATATTATCTAATGGAGTAGCTATTAGAAAAAGATTGGAGGCACAACTACAATGTTTGACGACACGACTCTCTCTTCCAGTCACGCCTCTTGAGAGTCAATCAGACAACTATCTAAGAAATGTGGAAAAGCCAAGGATAATTTTAATGGACGATGATGATGATTACATCATATTCAATCTAGTAGAACCAACTCTAGTACCTAAAGCTCCACCAATCTCTAACATTGTGGATGTTAATCTAGTTGTTGTTAATGACCAATCTTCTTCCATTGAACCCTTTTCGGATAATGAACTGCCACCCTTGGAAGAAGTCCAACGTGAAGTAGTAGAGATGCCATACAACCTTGATCAAGAGATGGACATGTATTCTAAGGAAATTATGGATGCCACATATGAAGAAATTCATTTAGATAGGGTAGCCATTGTATGGGGCCCCGACTATCAATATAAGTCAGAAAATGAATGGATTGGGGCCTATGTAGATGAATTCATGAATCAAGAGTCTTTTAACAAAAAGGTTAAAGACTGGATGGCCCAAAGAACTTCTCAACAACCTAAAGCTCCACCACCCTTCTCAGAAGTAGGCCCAAATTTGAATGTTTACAATAATCATCCAAGGTTGGTTGAGCCTATTGTGGACAATGTACCATCACTTACCCATGATATACATATGGATTCTTTTGAAAGGCATCATCATCAAGAGCACTATAATTCATCTCAACCACTTCTTGTTCCACATCCGGTTGAACCTGATGAGGTGATTCCACTTCTACAAGAACCTTACATGCCATCATTATATTCTAAGGTGACTTCTTTTGAGCCCATTATGTTGGCTACATGTTCTATGAAGGAATCAAATCTCCCTTTCAACATAGTGAATGAAACCAATGCCTCCCTTAACCTTCATATTGTTGAAGTTTTAGATGAAGAGGACACACATCCTCATACAAATATGCACCAAGCTTATAAGGCAGTTCCTCCGACGTTCGCACCGTGTTTGTTACATGTAGATCTAGCTTATGAAAAGAAACCTAAGATGGACCCTCCACCTGATATACCATTACCGATGCTACACATAGTGGATTCATATAATGCCACCTTCCCCTTCGAAAAATATGATCCACCTTGGGTATTTTGGGAGGTTTTATCCCCAAAGACAACAAATGAATATTATCAAATTCCCAATCCACACACATCATCAACACTTCCTCCACTAATGAAGAAAGACACGTGGATCATACTGGAGGGACTGCGAGGTGACAAGAAACTTCATTTTAACCAACCGAAAAGCCCCTCTAAGCTTCCATGACCACCCATCCACCAGGTATATTATGAAGCTCATTTTGTAAGTTTCCAACCCTCGTCAACATTCCATTCAGTTGGACATACTTCGAGCTACCAGGCCTCATGGTCATCGTTGTGCATTTTTTCCCTCCATCCTAGACTTACGTTTTGCTTAGGATGAGCAAAATTCTAAGTTTGGGATGGAGGTGGGTGGTACGTACCTATTCCACTCCTATCTTCTCTTTTCAACATTATTTTTTTGTCTCCTTATTCTACATGTACTTGCTTTTTGAAATTATTTTTCTTATTATTATCTAGTTTTGCAAATGACCTTTATCTATTCGGCCGATATGAGTAGATGTCCATCATTGTACCCCTTTTGAATTCAGTAAATCTTATGTACAAAACTTTTACAAATTGCCATGGCTTAAAACACCTTGTCACTTAGGACCCCAAACTAGTGTCACTCCTTGGAAATGTTGGCAAGTCGTATGGAATTATAAGAGCCAAACATACATTTTCTCTATTTATAACTATGGATTAACTTGTAATAAATCTTTTATAATGTGTTGATAGGAAGAATCTATCCAAAGAAATGACGCTTCTCGCAAAAAAGTGATGTTTATAAGAACAAGAATACTCCCTCTCATTCTCTCTCAAAGAAAAAGCAAAAAATCACCTCCAGACACAAATTTAAGTCCCAGATAGAATGCGACCCATCTCAATTCTTCCATACCCTTCATATCTAATAGGGGTGTACCATAAAAAGATGTAAACTAGCATACAAGAAAATGCAGTCAATGTAACTACAGTCCATAAATAATTATATCCCGATTTGAATAGAGGAGGGATCATTTTCTTCTACACCTTTCATCTTGTTACTGTGCAAAAACTCATAAAAAGAAAAAAAAATTGGGTGTGTCAAAGAAGAAGCCTATTCTCTACAAGGTCTTGATTAAGAAACAATATATGAAATAAGTTTTGATAGAGAATATAGAATTTTATGTTACATGGTTCTAGGAGATTGGGTTTCTTGGCCGAATAAGAAGGTAAGAAACAAAGTGATGTTATGAGGGTGAGGATAGACATGTTGCTAGTATAAATTGCAATTATTTGTGATTTTATTTGCTTGAGGATAAGAAAAGATTCAAATCTATGGTATTTTGATGATTGCATATTCATATCACTTTTTATATATCTCTCATAGTCTTTTTTATTTGAATTTATCTCTTTTTACTCATTTTCTAGAACAAATTGAAATTGACCGGTTTTTTGAGAAAATAAGAAAATATTTATCTTTTTCCTTTACAATTTGTAGGTTTTACCTTCAAATATAAGATCATGACCACCTGAGCATTCAAACGAATCAGTTTGTAGTTTCAACCAGTCAGTTCACCTACATCTCAGGGCTAGATGACCGTTTTGGTCCTTGGTTCCACCCTGACACTTTAGTAGCAAAACAAGCATCCCATGAAAACCATATGCTCAGCTTAGGCTCTCAAATGATCATTCCATGCTTCCTTAAAGCGCCTGTCTCAGGACGCTTCATGACCAATACACCTTAAGCAAGGTGCCACCATTGCATATTAGGATTTTTCCCTTGGACACACACATTCAATTGCCGAATGACCTTCCCACTTCCTCAAACGGTTGGTTTGAGGATTGCTTCGTGACCAAGAATAGACAGCCAAAGGTGTTGCCACCCTTTGACAAGGGTTGACTTGCTGTCGAAACAACCATGCCACCTCACAACCCAACCAACCAGTTCGGCTTAAAAGATGGTCAGCTCATGACAACAAACAACAAATTTCAGTAGCTGTCCAGTCTTCTTTTCCTCTCCTCAGTTCAAGGTTTCCACCTCTCCTTCCCCTATAAAAGGGGGGCGTACTCCACAAAGAAAAGGATCGAAATTTTGTACTTGCAAATTTTGTTTTGACCATTGTTCTTTCAATTCTTACATGTTTACTCTTTCTTCTTCAATAAAGATTAATGTTTCATCCCTGGATTTCTAGTTCTTTATTTTCTTTTCTTGTTCTTCCTGGGAGTGGGGACTTTAGGGAGAAATCCGCTTAATTGTCACTAACATGATCCCCTTGGGGATTCTTGTTTATCTAGTCTATGGATTCCTTCCTTCCTTTTATTCTCCTTATTTTGTATGTCTAGCGAGTAGTTCCTCATATCGAGGAAAGGGGAGTAGTCCCATGGCCATGTTGTAACATAGATCAATTTCCTATATGATTCCATTTAATAAATGGTTTTTGATGTGGATATCGCTGGTACACTAATTTGATCTCTCATTTTAATTATACGTTAACCTTTGGGGATGTGACCACGGAACCCAAGACTTAGAACAACCAAACCCAATGCATAAGAATCTGGATATGACTGCCCAAAGATCCTTATTGGGATGATCAGACAAGGAATTGTAAAAGCCAGGACCAATAGGTTTACAAGGAGCTTTTGTTTTGTAGACACATTTACAATTTTTTTTACATTCCCTCTTCTATCATGTTTTATCATATATATTCCATCATCTTGTTTCACATCGTCTGTGATGGTAAAACTCACAGCCTCTATATCTCTTTCTTCTGATTCAACTTGTCTCTTCAATCATTGTTTTCAATTGCCTCCTTTACATTCTTACAATTTTAATTCTGCCTTTAGAACTATTCTTCTTTACTCTTGTTTAGCAAAACTATTTTCTTAAATTTCTCTTAGTGTAATTTTCATATATTTAAAACTTTAAATTCCTTATTCTAGTGTAGTCAAACCATCAAACTTTGGATCTTACTTTTTGCATCACTTTGTCCAAAAGTGTTTGGGTAGAATTTCAATCTTAAAAATGGTGTATGTGAATTGATTCTATACTGATAAATTACCTTAATTGGTTGTTTGTACGTTTAAAAAGGATAAATCTAGGATTAACTACCTAGTTTTTAGTTCTCAAAATGACACGTATCATTTCCCAGGGAAGATGTGATTTGGCTCCCTCCTCGGAGGAAAAAAAACTCCCTATCTGTAGTCGTTCCTTCTTTTTTGGTCATTCCTTCTTTTAAAACAATAAAGGTTTAGAATCGTGCTATAATACAATGCAATTCAATATGAAGCAATTTGATTAATTGAATAGAGTTACAATGAGTCCTCGATATATACTTGACTCAAGGCATGATAGATTGTTTCTAATGTGATCAATTAAGAGAGTCCAACTAGTCTTATGAAAATAAATTGAATATAATTTATCATTTTAGTTACAACATGCATGCTAGGAAAAAAAATATCAATTATCATTGATTCCAAACTTGTCTAAACTGAACTAGTGGGCAAACCAATAAGGCCTTTAGTTCTTAGTTTACCGGTTCAACCATTTCTTGCAGAGGTTCAATCGGTGATGTCAACATGACATCAAAAAATTAATAATCCAAGAATATATAACAATCAAGGAGAGAAAAGTTACAAAAAAGACATGAGGAAAAAATCATAAGTGAAAAATTGTACAGATTAATCAAACATATGTAATTATCTTTCAATCTAATGAATAATAATAAGGAGAAGAAGAAACAAACTAATGAATAACGCAATTATCTAAAGTAATATGTACATCTGAGTTTTAACTTTGAGTTATATGTACACAGAGAATGGGATTATATAGAAATAGATTAAAAAGTTGACCTAATGATAAAAGGAGAAGAACTTGTACTATTGAAAAGATGAAGGAGACTTAGACCAAGAGTAATTAAGAGTAGTATAACAACATGAGGAGGGAAACCAATAGTAGTCTTCCCTCTATGAGAAAGAAAGTGGATATAGAGCGGGATGGGTGATATGTCTTGAAAAATAGGGAAGAGAAATAGTGAGGAAAGATAAGCAATTATTTATTGTTGTGGTTGTGAGAGGAAAGTAGGGAGGGGAGGAGGCAATTAGTTGAGGAAGAAGAGTATAAGAAGAGTAAAAATGGAAGAGGAAGAGGAAACCTACCATGACCAACCTTGCAACATAAGTAGTAGCATCACTCAAAGAGACTTGCATCCATGGGCCTTCAAGGAGACGACGAAAATTGTGATTAAATGTTATGTTAGTAGGTCTATATAGTGTGACAATACAACTTGCAACAGACCTCAGAAGCTACTAGAGATGTTGGATGCCATGAAGCCTAGGCCTCAAACAACAACAACAAGGGGAAGGGATTAGTGGTTATTACGGATTGAATGCAAAAATAGGAGTGATTGGAATGGTTTCTCCTTGGGTTTAGCTAGCATGTGAAGTCACATGGTTGTTAATTAGATAAGAAGTCAGACTCAGTCCATTTGTAAGTAATAAGACCATTTCAACCATCTGATTCACCAATTTTTAACTAGGTCAGAGGCTATTTCATGTTTGGAAGCAGATTGAACCACTACTGTGGCCGGTTCATGATCACCAGATTGAACCGACTAGTATGGTTTTAGTCTAATAACCTTTCTAGTGCTAATATCTAGTAGGATAATGACTCATCACCTACCTTGTCTAATAATCAATGACATTGAGAGTAATAAGCATGCTTATCTATTTGATGACTTGATAGTAATATAGTTGTTGGCATGGTGAGTAGATATTTTGACAAACCTTGATATTGTCATTAGGATGTTGTGTGTCAAATCCTTTTCTACCTCAAAGACTTTCTTGGAACATGACTATGTTATAGTAAACATTGGCATATTAATGCTAGTGGTTCTTTCAATTTTGGTTATCAAGGCTTTTGGTTTGATTGGAAGTCAACTTTTAAAGTTTTGTGCATTAATTGGGGGAAACTTGGTTACTTGGCAGAGTAAAAAGAAAGCTAGTATCACATGATCTAGTATTGAAGCTGAATAGTGAGTGATGGCTCATACTATAGGTGAGATGATGTGGGTCATATCGTTCAACTCTATAAATTTGGCCTTAACCCTTCAATGTCAACGTAAATGTTTTTGTTATAATGCTATAGCATTATTAGTTGTTGACAATGATGAATGCATATTCATCATGGATTTCAATCACCACATTGGGTCAAATTCGACTCAATGCATTCAATTTCATTTACTAAATATCAAAATTTACAAAATTACTAAATCGGTCCAATTATCATGATTTTAACTGAAATTATGTTGATTTGATGCAGGTCTTGATAAAGCTGAACAATTAGCTGGGCCCCACCTTCAGTCACCCTTGGGTCTGACCATTCGGTTTCAACCAATCAGTCTCACCATTCGGTTTCACCTAATCAGTCTCACCAAACGGTTTCATCCATTCGGTCTGACCATTCGGTTTCACCAAACAGTCTTAACAAACGGTCCCATCCATTCGGTCTCAAGACCGAATGGACAGTTCCATTTCAAGACCGTTTAGCCACAAGGAAGGTATCACATACCGTTTGCTCTAATCTGACCGTGAGACCATTTGGTATTACATTTCCCAGACCGAATGGAAAAAGGGAAATCAGCAGACCGTTTACAAAAGTGCAATGCAAAGACCATTTGCACATGAAACTGTTTGACAACTAAACGGTTTACAAACCATTTGCATGCAAGCAATGAAGACTGAATGGAGAAATATAGAATACCAGACCGTTTTCTCAAAATACGAGACCGTTTGAAGGATACCGGTCTGCGAGACCATTTGGGCACTTGACTGCGTACTAGACCATTTGAGCGATCGAGCGAAGAAGATCGTTTGCTGCATGCAAATCGAATGGATTACCAAACCAAATGAGCAAGATCATTTACTGTTGTTGTCCACGTGAAGACCGAATGGATCATGAAGCAATGAATACCATTTGTAGATTCATGTAGCAGCAGCAAAACTGAATGGCCACTTGCTGATCCAAGACCATTTGGTCTTTTGTGCAAGACTGTATGGAAGCCATGCACCACATTGGGTCAAATTTGACTCAATGCTTTCAATTTCATTTACTAAATATCAAAATTTACAAAATTACTAAATTGGTCCAATTATCATGATTTTAACTGAAATTATGTTGATTTGATGCCGGTCTTGATAAAGTTGAACAATCAGTTGGGGCCCACCTTCACTCACCCTTGGGTCTTTCAGTTTTAACCAATCGGTCTCACCATTCAGTTTCACCCAATCGGTCTCACCAAACAGTTTCATCCATTCGGTCTGACCATTTAGTTTCACCAAATGGTCTTAACCAAATGGTCCCATCCAATCGGTCTCAAGACCGAATGGACAATTCCATTTCAAGACCGTTTAGCCACGAGGAAGGTATCAAAGACTGTTTTCTCTAATCTGACTGTGAGACCGTTTGGTATTACATTTCCCAGACCGAATGGAAAAAGGGAAATCAGCAGACCGTTTACCAAAGTGTAATGTGAAGACCATTTGCACATGAAACCGTTTGACAACTAAATGGTTTACAAACCGTTTTCATGCCAACAATGAAGATCGAATGGAGAAATATAGCATACCAGACCGTTTCCTCAAAATGCGAGACCGTTTGAAGGATACTGGTCTGCGAGACCGTTTGGGCACTTGATTGCGTACCAGACCGTTTGAACGACTGAGCGATGAAGACCGTTTTCTGCATGCAAATAGAATGGATTACCAAACCGAATGAGCAAGATCATTTACTATTGTTGTCCACGTGAAGACCGAATGGATCATGAAGCAATGAAGACCGTTTGCAGATTCACACAGCAGTAGCAAAACCGAATGGCCACTTGCTGATCCAAGACTGATTGGTCTTTTGTGCAAGACTGTATGGAAGCCATGCACCAAGACCGTTTGGATTATAATAATCAAAGGCTAAATGGCCACTTTCTGATCCAAGACCATTTGGTCTTTTGTGCAAGACCGTATGGAAGCCATGCACCAAGACCGTTTGGATTATAATAATCAAAGACCGAATGGCCACTTGCTGATCCAAGACCGTTTGGTCTTTTGCACAAAACTGTATGGGCATGCAGACCGTTTGCTTTTGCTACCCCACGCGAGACCATTTGCTCGAAATGATCACATGCATGCGCAAAACCGAATGAAGGGCAAGATCGAAGATAGAATGAAAAAGCAACACAATTACAAAACTGTTTGGGTAATAATCCGAGACCAAAATAGCAGTCGTTTGAGCTGTTGGCTGCAAACCATTTGCTAAAGTAGCAGTATCCAACCCGTTTAAAGAAGATATTTTACCAAATCGTTTGAAGCAAAAAAAAATATCTACAAGACCGTTTGGACTGGAATCATACCAAAAATGTGAGGGCCAGTCCTGTGCCTATAAATAGGACCAGTAGGGTCCCCATTTTGGGAATCGGTTTTGGGACGCCGACAGGCTGCCTGTATACAGGTCTGATCCAGATCCAGTTCCGTCCATGCCAGTTTCACTCCATCTACTACCTGTGCTGCAACCAAGGAGACTGAGAAGAGAAGGAAGACGGAGCGAGAGAGATTGTCCAGTCTGTCTTGGCATCTCCCATTTCGCGTCTAGATCTACTCCGACACAACGTAGAAGATTGCATCATCTTCACCGAGCTGTGACTACCTTCTGCACCAAGTTCATGGTGGATTTATCTCTTTTTCTCATTCTTCTTGTTTCTCGCATCGTGAGTGAGTAATTCCCTTTCTCCGGGGTGCGGGAACTAGCCCCGCTGCCCATGCAATCATGATCTTTTGTTAAACTTTCCATGTCAATGTATATAACTTTTTATTTCGTTGTTAATCATTATGTTCGTAGTTAGATTAATTAATTGCTTTCATCTTTTTCTTCTTATGTTGTGAGAACTTCTATATGTAGGATTGAATGTCATTTAACAAGTTGACTCCTAAACTAGAAATAGAATGGGATTCCTTGAGGTCGGAAGTGTATGATCTGTGAGGGGACAAGCCATCTAGCCTTCAGTGACACTTCTGTCTACCTAACGCCTATATAGGGGGTTCAAAACCTTAGTTGGATTTTGTATCTTCTTGTTAACCGTCGATGTTTGCTCGTATATTAATCACCTGCTTGCTTATCGATTAATGTGGTTGACTCCCAAACTAGAAATAGAATGGGATTTCTTCGAGGTCTTAAGTGTATGATCTGTGAGGGGACGAGCCATCTATCCTTCGGTGATGCTTATGTGTACCTAACACCTGTATAGAGGGCCCACAACCTTTGTTGGATTTCTATATCTTCATAGTTGTAAGTAAGTGATCCAGATGGTGATGAGACATCTGATTCCTAAGGTGATGCTTACGCGAACCTAACGCCCGTATGGGGAGTTTTTTAGCAGCTCTATTTGGATAGTTATATCTTGTCTGGATGTTTGATGTTTAGACGTGTTTGTATGCATATAGGTGGTGAAACCCGAAACCACCCCAGCGATTCTATATCATTGATCTAAATCCAATTTTAATTCATCTTTTACTTTCTTACAATTAGTTTAATCAAACTCAAATCAACTGATCATTTTAAATATTAGTCTTAACTCGAACTAGACTAGACTGACAAAGATTCTTAAAAACGTTGTCCTTTGGGTTCGATCCTTAACTATACTGCGATAAGACCCATCCTCTTGCGGGTGGTATTATTGCACTTTGGTTTTGGTAAAAGCTCAGGGATTTCAACCCCGAGTGAGTTTGTTAGTGTGATAAAATTGCCACGTCAAATTCTGGCACCGTTGCTGGGCACAATAGAATCAGTTAGTGAAATCTAGTTCTTTTGAGGCTAATCTAGGATTTTAATTTTCTTTTGATACAATCGATCATCCACTTGAATTTTGACTCTACTCCATGGTTCTCACTTTCAAAATCTTATTTCAGGTACAACCCAAAGAATAGTACATGCACTGTTCGGACAGCCCCGAACTAACAATGAGCTTTGATCCCGAGATAGACAGAACTTTTCATCATCAGATCAAAGAAAATCAAGCAAGGATGGCTCAAGAAGAAGAAGTAGCCTGAATGGTGGCTCAAGCCATCAATGCACAGAGAGAGAGGCTCATGCAAGAAGCCAGAGCCACAGTTCAAGAAGAAATCCTAGCAGCGCAAGCAGCAACACAAGCAGCTAAACTACAATAGGATCTTAGAGAGTTCTCAATCCTAAAAGTTGCGAATGTTCATCATCCAGTGCAGCCTCCTCCCATTAACGCTCGTAATTTTGAGATAAGAGTGCATTGGATCACCCTACTTCAGAACAACCCATTCTATGGAAAACAAGGTGAAGATAGCCAAGAAGATCTTCTGAGATTTATTGATCTATGTGCTATGACAAAACAAAATGGAGTCACAGATGATGCCATTCGACTCCGTCTCTTCAAGTATTCCCTCGCTGATAGAGCTGGAAGTTGGTACAATTCACTGCAAAGTGAAACACCCATCACCACCTGGGAACAACTCCAAATCGTGTTTCTAGAGAAATTCTATCCTCCATCTCTCACATATGAAATTAGAGACCGAATAACAAATTTCACTCAAGTCCCTGGAGAAACTCTTGCTGAAGCATGGGATAGATACAAAGAGCTACTATGCAAGTGTCCACACCATGGAATTCCTAAGAATCAACTCATCAAAATTTTCTATAGGGTGTGGACGATGATATCAAGAGATTCTTAGACTCCTCATCTGGAGGAAACTTGATGCGTCAAAGTTATGATAGCGCATGGAGGGTCGTCACCCTTGGAGCAAAAAATCAAGCCAATTGGGGTATATCTGTACGTAAAGGAGTCTTGAAAGTAGCTATGGCTGAAGCTACTCCCGAGTACAAGTTTATTGTTGAAACCTTAAAACTCTTAGTTGCCAAGCAAGACCACATTGAATCATCTTGTGCTGCTATTGGAAGAGGATGTTCACCCACTCGACAAAAAGAACAAATCAAGTCAGCTTCATTATTCTATGAAGCATGTAAAAGTACTGATCATTCCACATTATCATGTAATGTTCTTTACGATGTTGTTCTAAGCAACGTATGTGGACAAGGAGATAATGGTCAAATGGAAAATCTTAATGTAGTTAATACCATCCCTGGTCAAAGTTACTACAATCTGAATCATAATAGGAATCATCTAGGATTTCAATATGGAAACCCCTCTGGAGAAGTAAACTCATATCAATTTGGTTCGAACAACCATCCACGAGGGCCACCAGGATTCCAGTACAATCAATAATAGAATTTTGGAAATCAACGAAATTTCAAGGGAAACTTTCAGAATAGAAACTTCAATAATTATCAAAACAACTCCCAGTACCAGAGTCTTAACCAAGTTCCTTATCAACAACAAGGACAACAAGTAGGTCCAATTTATCCTGATGACAAACTATCAGCCATTGAAAAGATGTTGCAAACTCAGCAAACTATGATAGCTAACCAACAAGCTCAGCAGAAGGCTATTGAATCTCAACTAGCTCAACTTGCAGCTAGCATTAAGCCACCAGCTGGGGTTTTTGCTGGCCAACCCGAGAACAACCCAAAGCACCCAGAAAAACTGAAGGAAGTAACCACCAAGTCAGGAAAAGACTATTCTGATCCTCCTATCAAGACACTTGTGGTTGTTACTAATGAGGATGAGCTTGTGATCATTCAAGACTCAACAACACTGGAGTCTCAACCAGAAGAACCAGTAATTGCTAATAAGACAGATAAGGAAAGTCTTGAGAAACCTATTGATGAATAAACTGAAACACCAGAACATCATATTCCTATATACAAGCCTCGTATACCGTTCCCTGCTCGTTTAAGGCAAACAAAGCTGGATACTCGGTTCAATAAGTTTAAAGAAGCTATGAAGAAACTTCATGTTGATATACCCTTTTTGGATGTGTTGGCTGAGATACCAACTTGGACAAAGTACTTAAAGTCACTCCTCACCATGAAATATATAACTGAAGAATATGAGACAGTCAAGTTAGCTAAAACCACTTCGGATATCATCAAGAGTAAGATGCCAAAGAAACAGAAAGATCCAGGATCTTTTGGGATTTCCTTCCATATCGGTGATTCTTCATGCAAGAAAGGACTAGCAGATCTTGGTTCTAGCATCTCCATCATGCCACTCAGCCTTTGCAAAAGCTAGGGTTTGCTGAACTTCTTCCAACTGGCATGACCATACAACTCGTAGACAATTCGATAAAACGCCCATTAGGAATTATTGAGGATGTACCTGTCAAGGTAGGAAAAGATTCTTATGTTCTGTGTGACTTTGTCATCATGGACATAAAAGAGGACGCCAGATATCCTCTCATCTTTGGATGTCTGTTCCTCGCCACTGCAAGAGTTCTGATTGATGTTGAAGCAGGAACTTTGCTTCTCAGATTTGGTAAAGAAACTCTCAAATTCAAGCTTTTCGAAAGCATGAGAAGACCAAGTATGCAAGAAGAAGTTTATCTGATTGACTGCTTCGAACAAATATCACTCCTCACACAAGAGGGATATGAACAAGACAATCCTTTATAAGTGACTCTAACAAACCCCTCTACTGATAATACCATCAGTGAACGAGTTCAAGAGTGTGTTCTTGACCTTGATACTACCGAAGAAGACCCCGAAGCTACGTTTGAAGGACTTAAGGCTGTGGAAGCTACTGAAGAAACATGCGAAAAACTAGAGGCCCCCAAAATGAAGCCCCTTCCTGAGGGACTGAAGTATGTGTTTTTAGATGATCTCAAGGTTTGTCCTGTAATACTAAATTCTGATCTTACAACTGAACAAGAAGATAAACTCCTGAAAGAATTGAAGGAGAGGAAGAAAGCGATTGGCTACAAAATGAATGCCCTAACTGGGGTTAGTCAAGTGATGTGTATGCATAAGACCCTATGATGGAAGATTACAAGCCAACTATTGAACATCAATGGAAACTGAATCCAAATATGAAGGAAGTAGTCTATCGCAAGGTCATTAAACTACTCACAGCTGGAATAATCTACCCGATATCAGACTCGCCATGGGTGAGCCCAGTGCATGTAGTCCTGAAGAAAGGTGGAACATTGTTATACGAAATGAAAAAAATGAACTCATCCCCACTCGAACCGTCACAGGGTGGAGGATGTGCATAGATTATAGGAAGTTAAACAAGGCAACTCGAAAAGATCAATTTCCAATGCCCTTTCTTGATCAAGTATTAGAGCGGATGGCTCATCAAGAATACTTCTGTTATCTCGATGTCTACTCTAGATTCTACCAAATACCTATACATCCAAATGACTAGGAGAAAACAACTTTCACCTGCCCCTACGAAACATACACATTTAGGAGAATGTCATTCGGCCTCTGCAATGCACCTACAACTTTCCAGTGTTGCATGGCTTCCATATTCGCTGGTCTCACTGAAACAATTATGGAAGTTTTCATGGACGATTTTTCTCTATACGGAGATTCATTTGATTCATGTCTAAAAAACCTCTCCCTAGTCCTCAAATGATGTGAAGAAGCACATCTTGTGCTGAATTGAGAGAAGTGTCATTTCATGGTAAAAGAAGGCATCGTCCTGGGCCATAGGGTTAGTAATCGAGGAATTGAAGTAAATAAGGCCAAGATTGAAGTGATTTCCAAGATCTCTGCTCCTATCAATGTAAAGGAAGTTTGAGCATTCCTAGGTCATGCAGGATTCTATAGACGGTATATAAATGACTTCTCAAAAATAACCAAGCCAATGAAAAATTTGTTACTAAAGGATGCTGAATTCAATTTTGACGAAGAATGTGTTAAAAGCTTCAACACACTGAAGCATGCCCTTACAACCACACCCATCATTAGAGCTCCTAATTGGGACCACCCTTTTGAAATCATGTGTGATGCAAGAGATTATGTTGTAGGTGCTGTCTTGGGCCAATATATAGAAAGAAACATTATGTGATCTATTATGCATCAAAGACCCTCGATGAAGCTCAGAGGAATTATGCTACTACTGAGAAAGAACTTCTGGAAGTCATGTATGCCTTCGATAAGTTCAGATCCTACCTAATTGGTTCAAAGGTCATTGTCTACACAGATCACACTGCCAGTCATTACCTTCTGGAAAAGAAAGATGCAAAACCTAGGCTAATTAGATGGATTCTCCTATTGTAAGAATTTGATTTGGAGATAAGAGATAAAAAGGGTACAGAAAATGTGGTAGAAGATCACCTCAGTCGCATCCACACTCTGGATACTGAGAAGATTCCTATTAATGATTCCCTTCCAGATGATCAACTAATGAAGGTCTCAGAAGCTATACCGTGGTACTCGGATTTTGTGAACTGCCTCGTTGTTGGGCTTATTCATCCCCAATGCACCGGGAATGCGCTGAAGAAATTCATGCTTGATGTGAAGCAATATCACTGGTATGAGCCATATCTCTTTAAGATATTTGTTGATGGTCTTTATAGATGATGTATCACTGAGGAATAAGCTCAATCTATTCTAGAGCACTGTCACTCTAGCCCAGTCGAAGGCCATATGAGTTCGAAGAAAACTACTATAAAATTTTTGCAATGTGGGTTCTTTTGGCCAACCATATCCAAAGATTCCCATGGCTTTGTCCTATCATGTGACAAATGTCAATGTTCTGGCAATATAACAAAGAGAGATGAGATGTCGCTGAATCTATGGCAAGAAGTAGAGATATTTGATGTTTGGGGGGTGGACTACATGGGTCCATTCCCATCTTCTGATGGATTTTCTTACATCCTAGTGGCGGTAGACTACGTCTCAAAATGGGTTGAAGCCATACCAACCGTCTCTAGTGATTCCAAACCCATCATCAAATTATTCAAAGATATTATCTTCCCCCGTTTTGGAGTGCCACGAACTGTGATATCCGACGGAGGGTCCCATTTTCTAGAAAGAAGCTTTGAAGTGTTACTGAGGAAGTATGGTGTAACGCACAAGGTGGCCTCACCTTACCATCCACAGACAAGTGGACAGGTGGAGGTTTCTAATCGTCAACTCAAGAGTATCTTAGAAAAGGCAGTAGGCCGCAATCGGAAAGATTGGTCGGTGAAAATCAACGACGCATTACGGGCCTATCAAACTGCTTATAAAACTCCCCTCGGGACTACACCTTTTCGATTAATATATGGAAAGGCTTGCCACCTGCCAGTCGAGCTGGAACACAAGGCATGGTGGGCAATTATACAATGGAATTTTGACATGAAGAAAGTAGGCCAAGCCAGGATTCTGCAACTTCAAGAGCTGGATGAACTCAGGATGACAACTTATGAGAATGCACGAATCTACAAAGAACACACCAAACTTTGTCATGATGTTCATTTAAAAAGAAAAGACATACAAGTGGGAGACCAAGTTCTACTATTCAACTCAGGATTGAAGTTATTCCAAGGGAAACTCTGCTCCCGCTGGTCTGGACCGTACATTGTCAAAAGCATCTCCCCACATGGTGCTTTCTCTTTATGGAGCGAAAAGTTGGGTGAATTTGTGGAAAACGGCCAACTCTTAAAAAGATATTTCACCATAGCAGACATGAGAACCAAAGCAATAATAGATCTCTCCAATCCAAAGGAACCACTATGAAGTTGAAGATATCAAGTCGAGCCATCAATGTAAAATAAAGGTGCTTATCGGTAGGAAACCCGATAAATAAATTAAAATTTCGTTTTAATTTTGAACTAGAAATTTTCCCTTAAATTTGTTTTTACCTTTTAAGATAATTTTGCACCAAATAAAATTCACATCGCGAGATGCTATCTTGAGTTCTAATTGATCTTTCTTTTCTACATTTTCATATGGAGAACGCACGCTGTCTGGAATGCAACCACATCTCGTGGTCCAACCGACACGAAGTTTTCCCTCCATCTCAAATTTAGAGTTTGCTCGGGACGAGAAAATTTCTAAGTTCGGGGTGGCGGGTGGGTGGTATGTATCTTACTCTCCACCTTCACCCATCATCGCAATTTTGACCTAAACTTTAAAATTTTTTGAATAAAATTTCCAAAATATTAAAGGTTTTAAGAGAAATTTGGACAGATACTCTATGAAATTTTGACATGGTTTTCAATTTCTATGTTTTCTTCACTATACCTCCCTTATTTGAAGAAGATCCTCAAAAGGACCGTCTTCTAAAAACTAGCTAGCCTTTTGATTGAAATCACCTTCTGAAGCTTATGATTCCTAACATCATGATACTTATGCAAAAATGACAAGTTTCTGTCGAACTGATAGGGATCAAACACAACGTGCTTCCTAACTGACTAGTGGAATAATAACATAGAATCTCCATCAGATCCTCATCAAGTCATTATTTGAGCAGAGTACGATAAAGAGAATGACCTAGTGCACGGAATTGTAAATCAAGTCGCATTCTGATCTGAACTCTCTTCTACACTTCTTCCATCATCTTCGTACCCCTCCATCCATCCATCCATCAAAAAGAAATAAAAATAGCCAAAATAGTGCAAAACCCTAAGTTCGGGGTGGCACGCCACTTCCCTCTATATCCGCTTCTTCCATACCCCTCGCAAATTTATAGCGGCGTACCACCAAAATTGCAATCTTGAGTTGAATAGAGGAGAGATTTGCAAACATAAAGATGCCAAAGTGCACACAAAAAGAAATGCAATCTCGAGTCAAATAGAGGAGAGATTCGCACAAAAAATGCAATAAATGAAGTTGCAAAATTAATAAAAATCTCAAGTCAAATAGAGGAGAGATTTACTTCTTCCTTCCATACCACTCTTCACTCCCTTTTCTACCTAAAGGCACTATAAAAGCCTCCACTACCCTGAAATACACTTGTGTCAGATCAGATGCACACTTGTTGTTCTGCGGGTGACTCTGGACTCTTACAAAACTCTTTGACATGCTTTTTTTTGGAAAAAGTGAGGAGGAAGTGATATTGGAAAGCAAACTCAGGAACGAAGACATGGTAAGATGTGTTCAGTGGTCTCAGGAGGTTGAGATACTAAGCCATACTAAGCAGAAGGAAAACAATCGTGATGTGAAGATGAGGCAATCACACGAATTAAAAGTATTCATTTGGCGACTGTTTCAGATTTCATGTTACTCGAGGACGAGCAATGTTTAAGTTTGGGGTATTTTGATGAATGCATATTCATCATGGATTTCAATCACCACATTGGGTCAAATTTGACTCAATGCATTCAATTTCATTTAATAAATATCAAAATTTGCAAAATTACTAAATTGGTCCAATTATCATGATTTTAACTGAAACTATGTTGATTTGATGCATGTCTTGATAAAGATGAACAATCAGTTGGGGCCCACCATCACTCACCCTTGGGTCTGACCATTCAGTTTCAACCAATCGGTCTCACCATTCAGTTTCACCCAATTGGTCTCACCAAACGGTTTCATCCATTCAGTCTAACCATTCGATTTCACCAAACAGTCTTAACCAAACAGTCCCATCCATTTGGTCTCAAGACCGAATGGACAGTTCCATTTCAAGACCGTTTAGCCATGAGGAAGGTATCACAGATCGTTTGCTCTAATCTGACCATGAGACCGTTTGGTATTACATTTCCCAGACCGAATGGAAAAAGGCCAATCAGCAGACCGTTTACCAAAGTGCAACGCGAAGACCGTTTGCACATGAAACCGTTTGACAACTAAACGGTTTACAAACCATTTGCATGCCAGCAATGATGACCGAATGGAGAAATATGGCATACCAGACCGTTTTCTCAAAATGCGAGACCATTTGAAGGATACCGATCTACGAGACCATTTGGGCACTTGACTGCGTACCAGACCATTTGAACGACCGAGCGATGAAGACCGTTTTCTGCATGCAAATCGAATGGATTACCAAACATAATGAGCAAGATTGTTTACTGTTGTTGTCCACGTGAAGACCGAATGGATCATGAAGTAGTGAAGACCGTTTGCAGATTCACGTAGCAGCAGCAAAACCGAATGGCCACTTGCTGATCCAAGACCGTTTGGTCTTTTGTGCAAGACCGTATGGAAGCCATGCACCAAGACCATTTGGATTATAATAATCAAAGACCGAATGGCCACTTGCTGATCCAAGACCGTTTGGTCTTTTATGTAAGACCATATGGAAGCCATGCACCAAGACCATTTGGATTATAATAATCAAAGACCGAATGGCCACTTGCTGATCTAAGACCATTTGGTCTTTTGTGTAAGACCGTATGGAAGCCATGCACCAAGACCGTTTGGATTATAATAATCAAAGACTGAATGGCCACTTGCTGATCCAAGACCGTTTGGTCTTTTTCACAAAACTGTATGGGCATGCAGACTGTTTGCTTTTGCTACCCCACGAGAGACCGTTTGCTCGAAATGATCACATGCATGCACAAAACCAAATGAAGGGCATGATCGAAGACCGAAAGAAAAAGCAACACAATTACAAAACTGTTTGGGTAATAATCTGAGACTGAAATAGTAGACCGTTTGAGCTATTGTCAGCAAACCGTTTGCTAAAGTAGCAGTATCTAAACTGTTTAAAGAAGATATTTTACCAAACTGTTTGAAGCAAAAAATATCTACAAGACCGTTTGGATTGGAATCATACCAAAAATGTGAGGGCCAGTCATGTGCCTATAAATAGGACCAGTAGGGTCCCCATTTTGGGAATCAGTTCCAGGACGCCGACAGGCTGCCTGTACATAGGTCCGATCCAGATCTAGTTCCGTCCAAACTAGTTTCACTCCACCTACTGTCCATGTTGCAACTAAGGAGACTAAGAAGAAAAGGAAGATGGAGCGAGAGAGACTGTCTGGTATGTCTTGGCATCTCCCATTTCATGTCCAGATCTGCTTCGACATGACGTAGAAGACCGCATCATCTTCACCGAGCTGTGACTACCTTCTGCACTGAGTTCATGGTGGATTTCTCTCTCTTTCTCATTCTTCTTGTTTCTCGCATCGTGAGCGAGTAATTCCCTTTCACCGGGGTATGGGAACTAGCCCCGCTGCCCATGCAATCATGATCTTTTGTTAAACTTTCCATGGCAATGTATATAATTTTTCATTTCATTGTTAATCATTATGTTTGTAGTTAGATTAATTGCTTTCTTTTATCTTTGTTCTTCCTATGTTGTGAGAACTTCTATATGTAGGATTGAATGTCGTTTAACAAGTTGACTCCCAAACTAGAAATAGAGTGGGATTCCTTGAGGTCATAAGTGTATGATCCACGAGGGGACGAGCCATCTAGCCTTCGATGATGCTTCTGTCTACCTAATTCCTGTACAGGGAGTTCACAACCTTAGTTGGATTTTGTATCTTCTAGTTAACTGTCGATGTTTATTTGTATATTAATCACCTGCTTGCTTATCGATTAATGCGGTTGACTCCCAAACTAGAAATAGAATGGGATTTCTTTGAGGTCGTAAGTGTATGATCCGTGAGGGAACGAGCCATCTAGCCTTTGGTGACACTTCTGTGTGCTTAACACATGTATAGGGGGCCCACAACCTTCATTGTATTTTTGTATCTTCGGTGCCGTAAGTAAGTGATCTGGATGGTGACGAGACATCTGATGCCTAAGGTGATGCTTACGCGAACCTAATGCCTGTATGGGGGGTTTTGCAACAGCTCTATTTGGATAGTTATATCTTGCCTAGATGTTTGATGTTTAGACGTGTTTGTCTGCATAGCGGTGGTGAAACCCGATACCACCCCAGTGATTCCATATCATTGATCTAAATCAAATTTTAATTCATCTTTTACTTTCTTGCAATTAGTTTAATCAAACTCAAATCAACCAATCATTTTAAATATTAGTATTAACTCGAACTAGACTAGACTGACAAGGATTCTTAAAAATGTTGTCCTTTGGGTTCGATCCTTAACTATACTGCGATAAGACTCGTCTGCTTGCGGGTGGCATTATTGCACTTTAGTTTTGGTAAGAGCTCGGGGATTTCAACCCCGAATGAGTTTGTTAGTGCGATAAAATTGCCACGTCAGACAACCCTATCTTCCATGCAAGAATAACATACTGAGGATGATTGTCACATTGTTAGAGAAGTTCAGTCTAATACCATCTTTTCTCCCTTCACAATATATGAAGAACATGTTGTTGCACTCTTCACTAGACTTATGGGAAAGAAGACCATTACTGCTCTGTTGGACAAGCTAGACATGATTGATATGTATACTCCATTTTGAGGGGCAATGTTATAAAGGTTTTTATTTTATGGAGTTATTTTATGTCCAATATTTGGAAATTAAAAGTGGAGGATTAAACAAAATCCTATATAACTATGAACTATGTACTTTGTTCATGTCATCGAATAAAAATTCTCTCTTTTCTCTCGTCACAATTACAATGAAGTTTTCTTAGTATATGCCAAGCATTCAATAGAGTGCTCTTTTATAGTAGTCATTGAAAACCTAGATACACATCAATCTAGTATGAAACAAGTTTTCTACACAATGAACTAGGAGAAAACATCTACATGCAACAACTAGATGGTTTGGAAACATGTAAGACCATGCGTGCTTTCTTGAAAAGTATCTTTATGTATTGAAGCATTCTCATTGATAATAGTACATGGGATATAATTTCTTCATGACTCATAATGGATTGTCAAGGTATATCTATGATTCTTGTTAGTACTATTGAGAGATGTATGGCATTTCATTTGTTTACTTGCTATCATATGTAGATGATATGCCATTGTTTCTACACTCACATGGGAGATTTCCAAGGTGAATCACTTTTGGCTCCAGATTTTTAGATGGCCAGCCAGGTGAACCTAAAAAGATTCTTGTCATGGACATTCATAAGAGACTAAAAGCTAAAAGGTTAACCTGACACAAAGAAGTACATCAAGAAGGTTATTTACAAGTTCAACATGTTAGATTGAAAACACTTTTTAATTTTATTGATGCTCATTTAGGTTATTGTCATTGTAGTATCCTCAAACTGATGAAGAAGAGAAAGATATGGCTTATGTATCTTACTCCAATGTCATCAGAAACATCATGTAAGGTATGGGTTTATCAAGATTGGACATTGTTTAGGTAACAATATGTCACATGTACCATAATCCAATATCATTGGTAGCATCATGCGTACCATGGTTTGATCAAGACCAAACATTTCTTAATGTATTCATTCAGTGTGTTTAATCGTGACATAGCTCATCCTAACAAGGCATTTAGGCAAGCATTTAAGTGGGTTTTGAGGTCAAGGGATTTTCATCTATGTCCTAGGTCATTCCTTGGGTTCAGGTCATCATGACATGGTACATAGACTCAGATTATGCATGTGACAAAGACAAGAGATATCTCTTTAGTTACTTGTCCTAGGTAGGATCATAAACTACCATCTAGAAAGCCACTTTGCAAAGTACTATTCCTCTATCCACTATGAAGATGAGTGCATGGCACCAACATGACCGAAAAATGAGCTTTATGGATCATGGGTTTGCCAAAGCAACTAGGGTTGGAACCAGCAAAGATCATGGTACATTGTGACAATAATAGTGTCAGCATATTACAAAATATTAGTTGTTCTATGAGACAATCAACTTTAGTGAGATAAAATATAATATTAGAAGAGAAACCCCAAATGAAGACAAAAACTCAAATAAAGAAGATTGGTGTGTTTGAGAATCCAACCAACATGGATTTTAGCTTTGCTCAAAATTAGATGGTCTTCTTTCTATCTAAGCATTGCTCATTTTGGTCCTTGAAGGACATAGATTTCACTTTATGTTTTTGTTTCAATGATAGAGAAGATAACAATACATTATCTACTTCAACTGTCATTTTAGAGTTTAAGACAAGGTACAGTTTATCTAAAGAGTTCCTTAAACTCTCAAGAAATAATTTTGTCACTTGTGTGGACATCTACACCAAGCTTGTCCATCTTTAGAATGCATATTGGCATCTCTATCCCTTCACACGTTCACCACATGGTGACACCATATATGGTGGAAACCATATACATTGTCAAGGTTATCCGACCATATATGGTCCAACAACCCAACCATATATCGGTGGTCACATCATTTAGGGTTAGGACATTCAAATTGTATTATATACCAAGTGGGTCATGTCCAATTATAAAACTAGTTACACATTTTTTTCATGTAGTCCTTCTAAGATGATCGTAGACATGAAGAGACATCTGATTACAAAGAGATAAAGCTAAAGATAGACCTAGGGTGTCTCCTATGGCTTTAAGCCTTTATGAGCTCATGTTAGCATCCAAGTTTGTGGATGTTACAGACCTATCTTGCCCTTCATTGTCTTTATTATCCTATGATTTGATAGGATAATAATTGGTATTTACTTGCGTTGATCAAAAGTTGTCTTGTTAATCATAACTTTTGATCTTTTGTGTAGGAAAACACCAAATTTTGGATCAAACAACCATTTCATTGCAAGGGATCATCCCACAACTGATGAAAGTGGCTAAGAAAATCAACTTATGGCCTAGCGGGCTGCCATCTTGAAAATCCAGAACACCATCAGGTTATGTCAACATATGTTCCACAAATCACAATAGCGATGACGCTAGGGATTCTGCACTTTGATCAATAGTCATAGATCGACGAAGAGCCTAAGTGACCAATTAATGAGTCAACTGCTCCGTCAACCGATGACCTATCTTTCTCCAACTATCGAAGAGAGTCCTTCCACTACCACTAATGCACGTCTAGTCGTCACCAACCAACTAAAACTGGGACAACATCAAATAAATGAAAATCATGTGTCTGTGTACTAATGTTGGTATAGAGTCTTCATCTTTCATGGACTTTCAATGCCAGCATCCATCCCGAAGTTATTTAAGCACACACCCCAAGGCATGTGCCCTGAGGCATGAGGTGCAAGTAGACCTCCCTGTTAGATTCTTTGATAGGGCCTCCAATCCCTATAAATTAGGACCACAAGCTTTTGAAAGAGGGTATGCATTTTGCTCCATAAAATGTTGCCAAATTCTACCCTTGTCATGGGTTCTCATCTATTTAACAAGGATGAGAGTTGAAGACCATCAATTTTTGTTCCTTAGAGGCTTCTAAACTCTTTCTTCAAGAGGAGAATTGAAGAAGTCTTCCCCTCAAACATTTGCATTGAAGAGGAGGTCTATATTGAGAATTAGTATCCCTACTACTATTGTTTTGTTTTGTTGCTTCCTTCTTCCCTACTCTATCCATATGCATTATGTATATTCATTTATCTATGGGATTTGTTTCCTATAAATCACCTTTTTTTCACTTGTAAATGTGAGTGACTAGACTCATTAACTTTGGTTGAGAATAGCCTCTAAGGTCATCTGAACATGTAAATATTCATATCCATTGAATGTAAATACTCTTAGCAATGTTTATCTCCTTGCTCTTGTTTATGAATGCATCACTTGCATGATTATCTATAATCTTGTGATGTATGATTTTTTATTCCTTAAAGGAGTAGTATTAGATCAGATAAGGAGATAAGGATTGGTGTGAATGCATGAAAGTGTTGGATCACTAGAGGTAATGGTCATATGTTTGTATGTTTTGATTGTTTGTTTATCATCTTGAGAGAAATGTATGCTTATAATCTATATCTAACCAGATCTCGGGAGAGTAGAGAATAGACACAGATAATAAATGGTCACAAACTATTCTAATGATATATAATGGGTATGAGTGTTTGCATGTTGTTAGTGTGCTTGGCTGGTGAAACTGGATGCAAGTTCTATCCCAAATATCAAAATCTACCAAAAATATCTACCACTTGTTTTGTCTTGTTAACTTAGTTTTCATTTATTCTATTCCTGTTGTTCTTGTCTAATACCTTGTACCATAAGGAACACTAAACATACCTTTTCTTCGACTTAGACAAGCTAAGATCTCAAGTTTGATACATATTGTCACACTTGTCCCTGTACTCGACCCCACTTACTACTCCGGACCCCATATTATTGTTGTGGGTGTCTTAGATATTAGACTATAAATTTAAAATCAGATTCCTCATGATCTATATTTGTGATGGTGAAAAAATTCCAGCATCTTTGTCGGGGACAAGGCAATCAACAACTGTTAGGATCCAGAGTCTACTTAGACTTTGTCAGCGCTATTGAGTCTAATAGTGGGCTAGATGGTACACACTTTAATCCAATTGCACTATAAGTCAAAAGTTTGATTGTACATATAATATCTTACCTTAGTTCTTACAACTCTTTTAGGTACTTAGTGTGAAATGACTCTTTTTGCATTAGGAGAGAAGCTATGCTTGCAAAAGGAATTGAAATGCAAATGGCAATTGAGATGAAAATAGGAATTGAAACAACCCACCACCACTACTAGTTCTTTTGTCTCTTCATTCCTTAGCTGCAGCCCATGATAATGAGACAAGACAACACATTGTCCTTCCAAGAATCAATGTGGCCAACTTCAAGATGAAATCAACTTTAATAGACATAGTTCAATACTGAACATTCCTAGGGAATTCTATTGAGGACAACCCTTACCATCACATGGACACCTTCAAGAATGTGACCCCTTGAAGAACAACATGTTTCTTCAAGAGGTGGTCAACTACAAATCCTACTCCTTCTCTTACAAGGTGATTGTATGGTACCACACCTTGTACCATGAAAACATACCAGACTGGGAAGGCTTAGTTAATTTTTTTTTATTCTTCCCAGTTGAGAAGACGTTCAGATGCAAAACACGACTTGTCAGTTTAGTCAAAAGCCTACAAAAAACATATGTATGCCTGGGAGAGATACCAGATCTAGAAAAGGGAATGCCTCTATCATGGGTTTGATGAGGGATATTTGATCACCACCTTTTACAATGATCTTACCAAAAGCGAGAGGAAATCCATAAATGTAACAATATGGAGAGACTTCATGGGGCACAACTTAGAGATCCATGCAAATAATAGAAAATATGGTTCCTATACATTCTAGGTAGGGGTACGAAAGAGGACCCATTGTAAATATATCTAGAATGAAAAGTTCTAACTTCAAAATCTTTATAAGCCCTTACAGTCAAAGTTGACAAGATAGCAATAGATGTTAGTACATTGAAGGAAAGCAACAACAATGAAAGAATCATGTAGGCACAATTATGCATTGTCTTGCTTATGAAGAGAGTGGGAAGAGTTCAAACTAATGCATTTATACCCATGAAGAGGAGACAATCAAGAGGGAGAAGTTGAAATTTTCTCCTATGTAAACTACAAGAGACAAAACCATACTAGATTTTCTTTTGGGAACACAACCAAATTAGAGAATTCTCACTTTCTTAACTAGAATACCAATCAACCTTCTAAAGAACCTGGGTTTGGGAGATTAATGGATCATCTAGGTATCCACATAATACCAACTACTAGAATAATAGGAACAAACTTTAGAACTAGAACCAAAATCAACCAAAACTAGATCTGATGTCTAGAATGTTTGCCTTTACAAAAAGGCAAATGATAAGATGAACCAAAGAACTATCAAAAATAATATGTTAAGCATGATGCATGCATAGATGGGAAGCATGACTGTGCTAATAGATGATCTGCAACAACATAACAACATGATTGATCAACAAACTAGATCACATAATAAATAACCTGACCGAGAGAATTTTGTCAAACATAGAATGGAATCTAGGAAGTCATCAATCAGAAATGATGGCCACCCTCAGATTTGAAATTGTCCTATATTATGCCACTATTGAAGATGAACAAAAAGCTTCCCTTATTCCTAATCTTCAATGAGAAATAGCTGAGGTCAAGCAAGATAAGATCCCCACACCTAATTTTGAGAAAACAACAATAAAGGGGAGAGGTATAGGGAAGAAACCTGACAAGGATAAGGAACTAGAGTCTATTGAAGTCATTCTCTCCAATAGAGACCCATGTGCTACTAGAATTTATTTCTCTTATAAAGTAATCAAGAATCATCTAAAGAAGAGGTACGAGAAATTCATTGAAGTTGGAAATAAATTACACCTCGATATTCTTTTCCTCAATTATATTGAAGAGATGTTGACCTATGGAAATTTCTTCATGGATATTATAACCAAGAGAAGGCGAGGAGATGAGGTAGATATAGTCAAACTAGTAAAGATTTTGAGTGATTTTTTGTAGGAAAAGATGCCCACAAAATAGAAAGACTGAGGAGCCTTCACAATCCCCTTCAATGTGGAAGTCAATAAAAAGAGGAAAGGACAAGCTGACTTGGGAGAAAGCATAAGGTTGACACCACTAATTCTAGCACAAAGACTTGGTCTAACTGACATTGTAAGAATAGGGATGATAATCCAATTAGCAGACACCACCTTCACAAACCCTGTGGGCATCGTTGAAGATGTTCTAGTCAGAGTTAGAACATTTTTTTATTCCATGTGGTACTATCGCAAATGACACATTTGAGGATCCAACATGTCCGATGATCTTTTGAAGACCCTTCCTCTCCACTGGAAGAGCACTTACAAATGTGAAAATAAGAATTATAATTGTTAGTAGGAAATGATTGTATTGACTTCAATGTCCAAAACTCCATGAGAGGTCAGCCCCTATACGAATTCATTTACTACATTGACAACTATAATCAACTACGTGCTAACATTCAAGAACAAAATGCCATTTTGAACCCCTTAACGAGGGACTCACTAATGAGTCTTATGATATTGATGACCATGAGGTTGAGAATTTATTGGAATATCTAGATGCTTATGAAGATGTTGATGTTATTGAGGAATCCTTGAAAGGCCAAGGAGTAAAAATAGTTAACTATGTTTCTTTGGAAAGAACTTCAGTTGATAAAGAAGACACAATCCCTTGGCTCACTTGAAACAACTCCTTGAGGGACTTCAATATGAACTCTTTAGACAGTGAAGGAAGAAATCATGTCATCATAAATTTCTCTTTGTCTAAAGAGCATAAAAGACAAATTTGTAGAGCTAAAATTGAAAAGAAGGAAATGAAAACATTATGTGGATGACATAGAATTTATATCCAACAGACTATATGCACATGATTTATTTGAAAAAAAAATCCTAACGTATAGACCATTGACAAATAACTTGAACCAAAATCTATGAGAAGTTGTCAAGAAAAAGGTTATCAAGTTTTGCATTTCAGGAATCATATATGCCATTACCGATAGCAACTGGGTAAGCCTTGTCCACAGATTAGCCAAAAAGGGAGGCATGACTTTGGTGAACAGTGTGAATGGTGACGAAACACAACAAGGATTGTGAACAGGTGGAGTAGTGTATCGATTACATAAAGCTCAACTCAGATACTAAGAAATATAACTTCCCATATTGTTTTGTCAACCAAGTGTTCAAGCTCCTAGCTCATCACTCATGATTTTGCTATCTCAATGGATATTTGAGATTCTATCAAGTACCTATTCATCTTCATGATTATGATAAGACGATAATCTAATTATTTTATGGTAATTATGCTTTTAGAAGAATGTCATAATGCACCTGTGTGTGATTTGCATATATGATGATTTCCTTGAATATATTATGGCATTTTTATAGATGTCTTCTCTATCTGTGGAACTTCTATTGATAAATTCCAATGAAACTTATCTCTAGTACTAAAGAGAGGTGAAGAGAAACACCTTTTCTCACCTAGGAGAAGTATCATTTCATAGTACATGATGGAATTATGCTGGGGCACAAACTCTCTAAGATGATAGAAGTTGACGAGAGAAAGGTAGAAGCCATGTCTAAACTTCCACCATGTAAGATAGTAATAGGAGTACAAAGTTTCATAGTAAAAATGTTTCATAAAAGATTTTTTTGCAAATCTTTAAGATATCATGCAGTCTGCTTATGAGGTATGATACCTTGATTTTGATGAAAATTGTTTAGGAGCCTTATATACCTTGAAACATGCTCACTTTAGAAACTATAATCCAAGCCCGATATTAGGACTTACCTTTCAAATTGACGTGTGATACAAGTGATTCCACGATTCTTTCTGTCTTGGGACAAAAGAAAGATAATAAACACCATGGCATATACTAAGTGAGCAAAATGCTAGACAAAGCCCATGTGAATTACACAATCACTTAAAAAGAGATGTTGGCTATCATTTATGCTTATGAAAAATTTAGATCCTACCTGACCCGTTCCATGGTAATAGTGTATATTGATCATGAAGAAATTGAGTATCTAATGACTAAGATAAACATTAAGCCAAGACTGTTGAGATGAACACTCCTTCTACATGAGATGGTCATGAAATAGTTGATAAGAAAGGATCGGAAGATTTTGTTACAAACCACCTATATAGAATTCCTTGGAAGAATACCACTCCTTGACAATCAATGGTAGTCAGGATTTCTATGACATTATCTAAATATATTGAATTGGTGGAACCTTGGTTTGTGGATATATGAAACTACTTGTTTTGCTAGCAACTACCTCTACATATCAGCTATAATGCGATAAAGAAGCTTTACTTTTACCTAAACAACTATTATTGGGATGACATAATGTTGTTTTGGAGATCTGATGACAACATTTATAGGGGATGTATTTTTTAGGAAGAGATGCCTAAGATCATGTATAAATTCCATACTTCACCATATGGTTGGCATCTGGGGGTAGATCAAAAAGGAGAAAAGCTGTTACAAATTTGGTTTTTATTGGACAACTCTATTTAAAGACTCAGTGACCTACACAAACTCATGTAATGAATGCCAAAGGACAAGTAATATATCCATTCTCTATGAGATGCTAATGTATGATGGGATAGAAGTTTAAATTTTGATGTATGGGGTATTGATTATATGGGCCCCTTCCCTTCTTCTTGTGGTAACTAGTATATTTTGGTTGCAATCAATTATATGTCTAAGATGGTACAAGCCCTACCAACCCCCACTTGCAGTTCTAGGACAGTGATGAAACTTTCCAACAAGGTGATCTTTCTAAGGTATGGGGTCATCAGAACTGTCATAACTGACTGGGGCTCTCATTTCATGGAAAAGTAATTCAAAGTGTTCTGAGAAAGTACTACATAAAGAACAAGATTGCTAAACCTTACTCATTCCTAGACATTCAGTCAAGTTGAAGTTTTCAATAGACAAATCAAGAAATTTTAGAGAAGACAGTTGGAAATCTAAGGGATGGTTCGTCTATCAAATTGATCGATACCTTTCAAGAATATACAATAACATACAAGACACCTACAAGAACCACTCCTTATAGGTTAATATGTGGAAAATCCTGCAACTTGAATTTTATATTTGAAACAAAAAACTTTTTGGGCAATAAAATCCCTTAACATGGACTCAAACATGGCATAAGAGAACAGGTTCCTATAAATACAAGAGTTGGAGGAGCTGAAACTAAATTCTTACAAAAATGCAAGTACTTACAACGAGAGAACCAATGTGTGGAACAATTCATAATTGAAACAAGCATATATCCATAGGGGTACAAAATCTTGATATTAATTCTTTAATCAGGTTTTTTCTAGAGAAATTTGAATCAAGGTGGTTAGAACCGTTTACTATTACAAAAATCCATCTATCAGGGATTATGGAGCTTTTCAGTGCCCATGAATGGCACATGGTGAAGATATATTATGAATATGAAGCATTTACCAGGAGAGCATATCTACAGTTCCATAAACCAAAGACTCAAAGTTGAGGAATAAAGGAAGTCAAGCTAATGACTCAAAATTAGAGCTCCTTGGAAGGTAACCCAATATATTTAACCTTCTTTTTATATTTTGAAATTTTAGCTTTTAAAATTACCTTTGCCAATTTTTTGCTTCTCAATTATCCCATTTTGTTATCTTAGCCTTTGTTTCCAACATATATGAACTAGTTTTTCCTTTCATGCAATTTTATTTTATGCAATTTTTAATATTTTGTATTAGGTCGAATAGAATAAAATGTGGTCAATGACATGAGTATTTATTTGATGAATGATAGGAAAAACTGATGACATGACTTGTTAATGAGAATGCTCACAAACAAATGAAATTATAAGAATCCATGACTTCATCAGGTTCAAGAAACTAGTTATCCCATCGATTAAGGAATGTTGTCCTTTCATCGGTTGGTTGAAGTAGATCCTATATCATTTGATGAAGCTCAGGATCTCATCAATGTACAAAGCTTAGAGAGTTCCTCAGAAGATAACTACAAATTCTCCATCCATAGACACCCTTAGAAAAACTCATGGGTAAATGAAGGAAGTCCTTTTCATATATGCATGAAAGACATGAAAGCATTGATTCAAAACTGCTTCTTCTTCATGTCTTTGGTATCTAAGATTCCATGTTAAATGCCAATCCAAGCTTCCAACGATGGACGAGACCGCCTTTTCATCAGTTGACACCTGTCTGTGTCTTTATCAATAGATGATATCTCCTCTTTCCATAAGTTATACATCAAGAGAGGAGTGACAGGGTCCGCAATAACTTAACCCTCAAGTATAAAAACCTCAGGAGGGGCCTACGACCATACTCTCGTGAACCGTAGATAACTAATATAGTGCTAAGAAAACCCTGACCCATTTCCACCAAAGCTACCTACTTTCATGGTGGCGACCTCCCAAGTTTCTTTGATTGATCACCATCTACCTTCACCAATCGGTAGATTGTACCCACCCACAGAAAAAATCACTCACCTTGAGAGTTCATCATCAACTCTGACACTTCTCATGAAGACACAAGGACCTGAACTGAGACTTTGTCAAGCTAAAGCTTGATAAAAAAGCTCATCTTCTCGACTTCCTTATGGGTTATGTTGATACCAACTTACAATCTGCATCACCGCCTCAACAAGGAGAAGTTTCCACGAGCGTACTTAAGTGAGGAATCATTATTGATTTCCCCAACTCACTAAGGAACAACCGTCAGTCTCTTGCCACATTGAGTAAGGTGATATAGTCATTATTTTTACTAGCTTTCATTTGAAAATGATGTCCATCGACCTTTTGCTTTTGTTGGACTATTCTAGCCAAACTTTGACCTCCCTTTTTCCCTATTTCAATTGGTGTATGTAGATAGTATTTTCATTGGTCTATGGTTATGATAACTTTCATTATTTCACCACTAGCCTTCATCCAACCATCCTCTATTTTTTCCAACTCCCAAAAGTTCTTGTTGGTGTGTGTTCTCTTTGATCACCGATCTACCATCATTCTCCCTTTAATCTCCTTCCATATGTTGACAGTTTCATTCGTCTACTAAGAAAGCTTTGTCATCAGTAGAAGACTTCCTATTAGTCTATGCCTACATCAATTTATCAGAAGGTGGCACTTGTTTTTTATAGTTTTAAGGAACTACATTTCCATTGATTCTCAACTACACTTTTCATTGGCCCTTGACTCATAGAGCCTTCATTATCTAACAATTGACCATCATTGTTTTCATTAGTTGCATGTCTTCATTGATGAATAGAAATTGTATTTTTATCAGTTGTTAACTTTATCCTGGTTGCATAATCAATTAAACTCATTAGATAATTATTGTAAAATCCTAATACTTTAGATGAGATACATATGTGCATTCATTCAATTAGAATTGTTGGATTTCCGATGATTTTCCAAGTCAGACCTACCACTAGCATTGGTTGAGAGAATGAGGAAAGTGGCCATCTAAAAGGAGAAAATCCATGACATAGAGAGGAAGGCTGAAGTTGCACGGTACATAGAGAAACTTGGAAACCTTATTCTAGAGAAAGAAGGTCATGTATGAAAAAATCACCTAAATCACCTAAAATACCTACAAACACCTAATGATCGAGAATTGTACCAGTCAAGATATTCTAAAGCATATGAGTCTTCTGAATATATATCATCAGATAAGGTTGCACAACCTAGGAAGAGGGAGATACTTAGATCCTTTCTAGTGGCATACATGAGAATAAAACATGAGAAACCAAGGGTGCAACATATTAGATAGAAAAGGATCAACAAGAAACAAGCAGCAAGTCAGGGTGGGCCCAAAGAACAAACATATTTAGTTGAAATGATGACTCTTTGACTACCAACGTTTATGTCATTTGAACAACTTGACAACTATTTTAAGCTAAGGGACGTTGAATACCAAAGAAGTCAGGAAGCCATGGATAGAAAGAGGACGTTCCTGGTAACAAGGTACAAATGCCTCTATACTCTAATAGACTGGGCATGTATGACATGGTAAAATAACTCTTGCATATCTCATACATCTACAATGTTTACTTCAATGATCAATGGTCATACAAAAAGCTTACTCTGGAGTTCATGATGTCCTTAAAGAAGCTCTAGATGAAAAATGAAGAAGCTATACAATGCAAGTTATCCTACAAACTGTCAATCAAGATGATGAATAAGGATGTCGCATTGACACCGAGAATGTTGAACTTTATTTTCTACCAATCAGTGGAGAAGATGTACGTAAGAAGATAAATCTAATAAAGAAATTATAGGATTAAACTCTGACAAGACTTGGGAGTTTTGATAGGTGAGATGTTTATTAACTTTGTCATTAAAAAGCTTCACATATGACCTCTAGGGTCATGCATGCTATCCACAAGATGGTAGCCCGTGTAGTTTTCACTGGGGCTGGTACTAGCAATGAAATTAGATTTGACCTCCACATCATGTGGAGTATATTAGAGAAGAAATCCGTGAGCACTGCGAGACGGCTGGCTGACAAACAAGCAATGGTGAGTTGCCCTAAGGGATCAAAATAACTCTACATGGGTGGTCGTGTAACACATATAGCACATAGACTTGGTTACCCCAAGGTCCTAAACAAATTCATGATATCCAACGGGAACCAATGTTGATATATGATAGCTGGCATAAAATGCTACTCAAGCGAGGAGAAAGAATGAATCATCTACAGATTCAAGAAAACAAATGAACTACTTCCCTTTCTTGAAATGAGAATATATGACAATGTTAAACTCATATTCTCAAAAACTGACATACATAAGATTAATCTAGGATCAATTTCATTAACTCTGCCTAGTGAGGCTAGAACATTAGAGACAACACCTACTAGGGAAGGACAACCCCAAAGTCTCCCAAAAAGAGAAGGATAGTAATTAGACTTTCCAAGAAAACTTATGTCAAGAAGGGAAGAATTCCACTCTTCTTAGTAGAATACACTAGTGAGATCAATAGATAAACAAATGACTATTGTACCAGTCACCCAACAAGAGGAGTCATTGACCACCACACCAGTTATACAACCAATAGAAGAGTCAGTAACCACAATAGTTATTTAACTACAAGAAATGCCAAGCGCAACTGTAGGACCAAGACTAGAAGAATCTTACAGACAAAATCACAAAGAGTGACAACACCAAAGAAGAAGTTTGTGGATGAGTAGATAATAAGGTAGGAAGTCAACGTGTAGGCCCAAATTGATGAGCCCACCTAAGTACCTAAAGGATAAAAATGGAGGCGACGAGCCAAAATCCTCTCCGAGGGAGACACCTAGAAGGGAATTCAACCTAGAGCTACCTACTCCTATAATAGACGCCACATATATAATTTATGGAGATCAGGTAGTAATATGACGTTTTGTTTGAGTTTGTCTTTACATCAACAGATAGTATTTCTAATTTATCTTCAGATGTACAAACACTAACCACACTTGTTAAGGAGGAAAAATTGCAATTGCAACCATTGGCGAACCTACATTACAAATCGAGCTACAAGAAGCCAACCACATCTAGTTGATGGAGGCCATGGTAGGCATAGACAAGGATATAGCTGAACTATCAAAAGATTGTAATAATTGCACAAGGAAAATGTTGTTCTACACCAAAACCAAACTCTAAGAGCACAAAAATAGGAAGGGTTCCCGGTCAACATTGCCCTCAAATTCACCACCATAAGAAGAAACTTCCAAAAGGAAAAAGATCTAACATAAAGTATAAGATCACTCTCCATCTCTAAAGTAGAACACTAACAGTGTGGATACAATTATGGAAGTATATGGCATAGTGGAAAAAATACCACCACCAGAGGAATGTGCCATAGTTAAGCTTTCATATCATGATGAAAAGGAAGTTTTGTGCATAATTGTAACGTCTCATGATTTGAGGCCTCAAATAAAATGATCTTAAAAGGAATGATTGGACTACCTATATCACCAAGATGCACCTCTTTTTTAGGGAGCCCATCACTAAGAACTCCATAGTTAAGTGCACTCATCTTGAAGTAGTACTAGGATGGATGACTAGTTGGGAAGTTGTTCCCAACTTGTGTTTGAGTAAGGACAAAGTAAGTAGTTAAGGCTAGTGGTGGTTTTTGGGGCTAGTCGTCATTCTTGAACCTCTATTAAGGCATGTGTCATTCCAATCTTGAGTTGTAGGTCCATACATCTTGGAAAGGGTTGTCTATGGTGATGTAGCCACCCTTGTGCTGGTACCCGTGATTGAGAAATGGATGTTAATGGGCCATTCTAGGTTTTCTCTGAAATGGGGAAATATTATGAGGCCATATAGTTGAGACTTGACGATGACTTAAAAAGTCTAAGTGGGAGAGATTGTAATTCTCATGATTTGAGGCCTCTTATAAAAATGATCTTAAAAGAAATGATTGACCTACTCATATCACCAAGGTGAACCTCCTTTTTAGGGAGCTCATAACTATGAATTCCACTATTAAGCATGCCCAATGTGGAGTAGTACTAGGATGAGTGACCAATCAGGAAGTTTATATCAACTTATGCGTGAGTGAGGACAAAGCCCATTGTTGAGGGTAATGGTGGTTTGTGGGACCATTCATAATTCTTGAATAACTACCATAGCCTTGGGCAGTGTGCACAGGGGTAACACATATTTGTAATGCATGGGCCTACTACAAGGATGCAGTAGGGTTTCATTAATGAAGATCGACCCCACAGACCACTAGTAGCCTTAACTATGCACTTTTTCCTCAATCACGCACAAGTTGGGATCAACTTTTTTATTGGTCATCTATCCTAGTGCTATGGAAGATGAGCACACTCAACTATGCAATTCTTAGTGATGAGATTCTTGAAAAAGAGTCGCACCTTTGTGAAATGGGTAGTCCAATCATTTATTTTAAGATCACTTTGTCTGAGGCCTCAAATTTTGGGATGTTACAGTCTCCCCAACTTATACTCTTGACATCCTCATCAAGGATCAAATATATGGCCTCATAATATATCTCTATTTCAGTGCAGACCCAGAATGGCCCATGGACATCCATCTCTGAATAACGGCTACCAATGTAAGGGTGTCTACATCCCCGTGGCATGCCTTTCCAACATGCCTACACTACATGGATCAAGATTGGAATACAAGATGCCCATGTGAGGCCCACCTACTAGAGGGTTTCTGGATCTGATACTATTTGTAATATGTGGGCCCACTACCCAAGGATGTAGTAGAATTTCAAGAATGATGACTGGCCTCATAGACTTCCATTGGCCTTAACTGTGTTCTTTGTTCTCACTGACAAGCTGAGATTGACTTCTTGAATGTGATTTGTCCTCACCTACGCACAAGCCAAGATCAACTTCTCGACTGGCCACCCATCCTAGTACTACTCAAAGTTGAGAATGCTTAATTATTGAGTTCTTAGTGATTGTCTCCTTGAAAAGGAGGTGCACCTTGGTGGTATAAGTAGTCTAGTCATTCCTTTTAAGATCATTTTATCTGAGGTCTCAAATCCTAAGATGTTGCACTAATGCCAAAAATTTTGAAAATGGTGATGAAGGCAATGTAAACTCTACAACTTCCTCAAGACAATTAACAAGGGTGTCAAGGACACCAAGTGATGATGAACCTGTCAAAGCTATAAAAGACAAAAGTTTACAAGATGACAATGAGACAATAATATGTGCCAATGTAGAAGAAGCAACTAGAAAAATGAAATGACTCCCGAGCACTATTTTCCTTTAGACAAAGAAGTGGGGAAACAACAGAAGTAGTGATGGAGATACTTGAAGGTATTTTTCACTATGAAGTTCCCCCACCTAGAAAATATGACAAAGTCTATGGTGACTTCCTACCCCATCAATCTGTAGTACAATCTACAAAAGGAGCATAACAATGAATGTGGATAGGGAGTGTTACAACAACCATAATTTTGATGATGGAAAGGGAGATATACATTGCATGTTTCAAGATGTTCCAAAAAGGATAGAAAATACGGTCTTCCCAGAACCACAAATCACCCAAGACCCTAGCCAAGAAGCACCTGCTCCTCTCCCATGAAATATGAGAGACATGGACATGACATACACTACATGGATGCTCAAGGGACATCCACATTTTTGTTGGCATCCATGATGGCGTTAAGCTTGGGATTGATGTGTTACATGAGAACCAAGGATGCATCCTGAATAGGAAAAACTTTAGAACGACATTAAGAGCAAAGTTGAAACCAACAAAGGATTGTTGAAAGGGACTTTTGGGTCTAGTATTGAAGAATTCATGCATAAAGACAATGACATCTTGATCTTTAATGCTACACCAAGTCTATATGCACGACTTTATGAAGGCAAGTTGGGAGCACCTTCAATTGATGAAATTATCACCATGCTATGAAGCAGTAGGAACATAAATCTCAACACTCTTCTTACAAGGCCAAGGATCAATGGCCACTGTCATTAGAGGACTTGGTTGAATGAAATGGTGTAATATGTAATTGTAATGTAAGATATATTCCTTGCAACATATTCAATTTCTGAATTAAAAAACTAGAAATATACAAAATATCCTGATAAGGTTAGAAAACTTAATCAAGATGCCTAGAAACTGGTACAACCCAATCTAGACAAACTTCATAATAAAATCCAATGTCCCCCATCAAATTCCCGACTCAGGGGGCATCGCATTCATTGTCTTGTGGATGATAGAAGCACTAATCCAAAAAGTCCCCTCTAGAAGACATTGTCAATGCAAACTTCCATGGGTTGTGTGAGAAGTAAGCCATTGAAATCATCCACGATAGAAGATTACTCTATGACCCATACATGGATTCCATTCCCAGATGGATGTATACAACAATCCCCCTTCTAGATAATAATTCTTGGAGAGAATAGATCAAAACCCTTTTGAAGGAACCAACCCAACAAGCACAATAATACGAAATGCCTTTCAACATGAAGCCAACTTCAGTGCAGCATAACTAAAACCCAAGGGCTCAATCTAAACTAGTGTTAGTAGCAACCCCTCAACTAACTGCCAATCTTGAAAAAGAACTAATAGTATATGAATAACAAGAGATCCCCTATGAACATGCCTCCATAGAAGATGAAAGAACACCTGCTGGGAGAGTGATAACAACATTTAATAAGGGATGCATAGTATGTGATGCCATAAGAAGACTTTGACCTTATCACGAAGAGGCTCAAAATAGATGATGACAATGTGGTAGTCATCTTTTAACATGATGATGTACAAATCTTAAAACCATATCTCTGAGATATTCATATTGTTGGAGGATATATGATAGTGAAAGTGATGACAACTCACTAACTATTGTTAGGTGATGAGCTTGAAGACATTTACATGGATGGTAAAACTTGATAGTTAAAAATAGCTCACAAGATGATGAAATACTAATAAGGAAAATAAAGATACACATTCCTAATTTTTTTTCTACTTGTTTTTCATGACGGGCATTGGGCACTGCTATCCGTCAAAAGAACATCTAAAATATCCATCCTGTTTAACAACTTTGCCACATTTTTAGCATGAGAAATCATGCCAACACCTTAAAATCTACTAGTTTAACTGAGCACAAAGTTGAGAAGTGTGCATAAGGCATAATGGAGCTAAGCCAGAAATATAGCAGGGGATACTCATCGAAAGATGGAGACTTTGACAACTACAATTCTATCATAGGAGCCCATAATAGATACATGAATATAATGATTGTGGTTATCACATGCTATTCTATATGCAAGTTCTAGTTGCATGGAGAAAAGGGTAGAAGAGTTACAAGATGATGATTAATACCATCATCTTTGTGGAGCCTTTGATGTCTAGTTGTTGCACTCCCATTGGGAAAATGTGGGATTGCAAGTACTGAACTAAAACTTTCATGTTTTCATCTAGCCTCTTATTTTGAAACTCTAGTGATAGGCTGAAGGATAAGTTTTTGGGGGTGTGAACAAGAGAGACAGGTACACTCTCATTTCTCATTCCTTTAGTATTACCTTTATCTCTACAATGTTTTCCCATATAATATACGTAATAATTTTAAGAAGGTTATATTTTTTAGATTGCACATGTTAGTTTATAGTTAATGGCTTGATCTCTGCTAAGAATTTTTTTGACGAAATGAAGAGTAAAGTCTTGACATCATAAATATTTTGATCAAGTTTTCCTAGATTTATCTTCATTCTTGGATATGTATAATTGTTTCCAAGCTATTATTTAGCAATTTATTCTATCAAGTGACAAATTTGGGCAACAAATGCACCTAACTCTCTAAAAATCATGCTTTAATGCCTATTCTACTTTAACATGCTACATGTTAAAATGCTATAACCCTTAAAATTATCTTAAAAATAAGGTGGATCTTAGTCTGATTATACATCTGAGTGATCAACCTAAACCTCAAGTACACGTTGAAAATGCACAGATCTCATATCAAGAAAAAATCTACCCCCTCTAGTAGCAACAATCCACAAAAGGAAGAAAAGAGGCTTGGCAGTCCACACAAATCCTAAAAATCTATGTTACCTCAAAATATCAACAAAAGAGAGATTAAATGTTGAGTGAGAATAAAAAACATGAGAGTCGTGACATGTTATGGGCATAACATGCTACCCGACCAGTGTATAGTTGCAATCATGAATGCAAATATGTCATGACTTAGTAGAACCTAGAAGCTCTAAAAAGTATTTACATAACCCCTTGTTTTTCAATGGTTTTAGAAGAAGCCACTTGCCCACTACATTGGATCTTTGGATGAGTGACCCAGAAAAGAACAAGATATACCTCAACCTTAACCAATCCTATACTCCTTGACTATCTAAAAATATAAAAGTTGGGAGAAAAAACTAATTCTGTGAGGATAATGAACAATACGACTAGGAAATGAGACTCAAAATGTATATCACATAGGAAGAACCCAACCTTAAGTAGGAAGTAATAGAATACATATGAAAGTGTTATAAGTTTTAAGAGAAACTTTACCAAACTAAAAAGCCCCAATTCATTATCTTATACTCTGACTATATTTATTAGCTTGAGGACAAGCTAGACTCTAAGTTTTTGGGGTTGATATAATCTAATTTTGTGGATGTTATATGCCTATTTTACCCTCCATTTCCTTTGTTATTCTATACTTTGATATGATAAACATCATATTGACTTGCATAGATCAATATTTCATTTTTTTGTAATAACTTTGCATTTTTTGTAGGAAAATACCAACTTTGGAGCAAACAACCATTTTCATCAATGGGGAGCATCCAAAAACCAACGAAAGAGGCTAAGGACATCAACTACTAGCATAGAGGGCCATCAACTTGAAAACCTAGAACTTCATCTTTATTTGTCAAAAGATCTCCCATCTACACCAACAACCCAACGAAACCAGAGATTGTTTAATTCAATCGGTAGCCATAAAGTGAATAAGGTATCTAGCCACCAACCAATGACTCAGTTTCTCAATCTAACAATGACCCGACTGGCTCCAACTACCGATGAGAGTCTTAACAAATCCACTACATCTAGGATCCATGAACCGATGAAATCTCATAGGACATCAACGGAAGATAGTTCTTCATCTATCTACGGATGACGATAAAGGGTCTTCATCTTCTGATGGACTTTCTATGACATCAGTCACCATCAAGTTATTTAAGCATACAAACCAAGGCACATCACCTGAGGCTTGAGGTGCAAGTAAAGCCACACCCGAACATCCTCCATCGTGCCATCGATCGCTATAAATAAGGAACCCACACCTTCAAAATAGGGGACACATTCTTATCCATAGATTGTTGGCAAATTCCACCCTTGCCATCACGTTTCATTAATTAACAAGGATGAAAGTATGAGTCTACTGATGTTCATTCTTGTTGGTGTTTTCACTGTTTCTCAAGAGGAGTATTGAGAAGGCTTCCCCACCATAACTGTTGCCATCCACACTAAAGAGGGGGTCTACATCGAGAATCAATATCCTCGTGGCTATTGTTTTGTCTTGTTGCTTCTTTTTCCCCATGTTGTCCATATCTATTCCTTGTTTTCATTTTGCTATGGCCTTTTTTCCCTCGAAGTTAGTTTTTTCTATTACAAATACGATTGGATAGACACATTAACATTGTTTGGGAGTAGCCACTAAGGACCTCCCAACATGTAAATATTCATATTCCATTGAGATAAAAAAAATTATCTCCTTTCTCTTATTAGTGAATGAATCACTTGCATGATTAGCTACTATCTTTTGATGTATTATTTCTAGTGCCTTGAAAGAGTAGTATTATGTGTGATTTGGTTTTAAGGAGTGGTTTGAGTGCATGAAAGTATTGGATCACTAAATCGAATGGTCATAATTTTGTATTTTATATTATTTGTTTGTCATCTCAAGAGAAATACATGTTTGCAATCTAGATTTCACCCAATCCCAAGGGAGGATAGAATAGACACTAATAATTATTTCTCAGAAACTAGCTGAGAGTATACAATGGGTATGAATTTTTCATGTGGTGAGAGAATTTTTTTGGTGAAACCTTATCCAAGTTCCATTTAAAAAAAAGATCTACCACGTCTTTTGTCTTGTTAATTTAGTTTTCATTTACTATATTCTCTTTGTTCTTGTCTAATGCTTTAATATGTAAAAAAAACTAAACTTATGATTCTCTTAGATAAGATAAGATCTCAAAGTCTTAAATAACTTGTCACCCTTGTCCCTGTGTTCGACCCCCTTACTACTCATCACCCCATATTACCGTTGAGGGCGTCTAAGGTATCAGGTTATAAATTTAAATGATGATTTCTCATGATCTGCCACCATAACCTTGTGTTCAGGACATGAAAATCAAGCACTATCATCTCCTCTCATAGAAACTATTCTTCTACAATTTCCTTTCTTGTAACTGGATATAGGGGACTTCTTTCTCTTTTATGTAATCATCCTCTTTGTAACTATCCCCATCAATAATGTCATCTGCACAAGTGGGCATAGGCTCCAACATCTAATATAGGTCTAGCTTATATAAATCTAATTTTGTAGTTACTCAGTTAATGTCGTTATCATTACTTGTAAAAGATACTCCATTGACTCATTTTATCTAACATTTCAAAAACTACTAATCACATTCTTTGGGCTTGTTGTTCGAGTCTCTTGTCATTCTCATTCCTAACATAATCAATTATTTCATCGATGGACATATTCTTTGAAATATATCTTTTATTACTATTGTGCATTCCAAGTGTACCTTATATGTTATTGGAAAGGAATGTTTATTAGAAAGCATATTATCATTTTTTTATCACTATGCGAATGGAAGTAATTTGAGTTTTCTCATAAGTAATGTAATGAGGACTTCTTCTTAACTGCTATAGTTAATATATATATGCAAAGGGTGCCCCTAAAGCAATATCCAACTCTAAAGTAAAAACCTTTCCCTACATAAATGATATAGTAGTGTAATGAGGACTTCTACTTAAATTCTATAGTAATGTAATGAAGACTTCTACTTAAATGCTATAGTTAACAAAGAACATTAAATCTCACTTTTTTGAAGGAACCCCCCACCAAGTTTCCAATCATCTTATAGCAAAAATGTATAAAAATTAAAAATAGACTCACCGTCTCTAGTAACGAAGGAACACCCTCCATGGGTCGATTTCTCTTACCACTAATTGTCTCTAACATTACAACTCCAAAGCTGAATACATCAGCTTTAGTAGTCAATTCACCTTTCGAATACTCAGGTGCCATATATCCACTACCAAATAAAAACATATGAAGTTAATGAAAAATATAATCTTCATCATATGAAAATAAAACTTCTAAATGCTACAAGCTTAATCAATGCATATCATACCAAATACAAGGAATAATTAGAAATTTTTGGAAACACTACAATCACATTTAATAACATGATTAAGAACAATATTAGCAATAGTAGAGAAGAGAATTTTTCTAAAAAAGCAATTATTTTCATGTTCTAAATACATTGAAATAATGTCTTTAGGTTATAGTAATCAAGGTCCTTTAATGTTTACTATCTCATTATGATGTGGAGTATTATTTGACGAATTTCTCTTTCAGTACTTTGATTCCAAAACATAACTCAGTGTCCTTCCTATAATAAAAACACAATTGGTTTTACTTCAACTTAAATAATCTACTTGTTAAAAATGAACAAGGATTAATGCATATGAAAGATAGAGGTTTGGGGTGGTGTTGCAATGACCCGAATTTAGATTCTACTCTTACATTAAAAAAGGGAAAGAAAACTCGTTTAGGCATTATACATATTTCAATAAGTACCTGGGCATGCAACATTTTATGATGGTTTAGAAATGATAATATCACAAAAATGCCCTCAATGATAAATTAGAATGATTACCCTTTCCAAAATTAGTTAAAGGCTTATGTTTAACACTCACATTATCATGACCACTCATTTTTAGTAGCAACTATGCAAAGTTCCCAAAGACACACTTGAGAATACCATTTCTTTATTCCTTAGATTAGATACACAAAAGGCAAATGTGTCTTTTATCAACTTTTCTTTTGGGAAATGGAAAGTAATCCTTATATATGCATCATGAATTAGCTATGTGAAAAGATTATAGCTATCATACTATCACAAAATCAATGTAAATAAGGTAGCATGTCTCTTGCAAATACCTTTAAAGAGGTCTTCCATAGGGAGACCATGTTTCATATATGTTTTCATCTTCAATAAATGAGCAGTTCCACACTAACAACTTTTTACTACTTTAGAGATATTGTTTCCTATGAGATATAAGCAATGAGAACTTTGAAATCTTCTACCCATGGTGTAATACTCCAATCATGTGTTATGTTCACCATATCAAATCCAAGTGATCTCTCCTTTTATTCTTAAGTTACCAACTAGGATCACTATAATATGTAAGGAGTCTATCAAATAGATTCCATATGATTTGAGTTAGGAATATGTGTATGTTCCGTCATAAAGTAAGTGTTTTCTTGATTAGATATCATGCCAGATTCGCTTTTGAAGACGTAGGTATTTCCACAACTAATGCACAAATCAAGTTTTCATGTTATCAAGTTTTAGAAAGATTAAAATAAGAAGTTTGAGAAAAAATAAAAAATATTTTAGCCAATGAACATCTAACATCAAGTTATACCTTGGTGTTAGTGACTTTATGGTGTATTTGTATATAATGATAGAATTCATGTAAGAGAAAGTGGGGAACAACCCCAACCATCCTAAACCTCAATATAGACCATTAAACACTAGTTCATATGGTAGTTTTTTTATGCAAAATATAATCTGATAAATATTTTGGAAGTTGATCCTAAATTGCATAGATTGATTTTTAGTAGAATATGTTGGTCAGTGGAACTTGTGTTCAACTAATACATATCCATCACACCTACTTAGGTGATGGTTGTATTATTTTCATTCAAACTGCAAGTTTGTTTGATATGCTTGTCAGTGGAACTTGTGTTCAACATCCATTACACCTACTTAGGTTATGGTTGTAACTGGTCCAAATATAGCTCGACAGAGCACAACTTTGGTAGAACTATAATCCAACACACATCATGTTTGTTACTTTTTTGTACTAATATTAGTGCACAATTAACCAATTTTATTGCAATAATTCTTGATTAATAATTAGCTCAACATTATAATCATCTCCTAGCTTCTTAAAAGATATTTAGATTGTTTCTAAGTGGTTTTTATAAATAAGGAAGTCTTAAAAGATTCTAAATGTACACTTGGTCTATAGTAAGTATATGAGTAGATTTTTATTCAAACTATAATTTATAGCATATTTTGAAAGTTGGTCCTGAATTGCATAGACTAATTTTTAGCCAAAATACAAGTTTGTCTAAAATATTGGTCAATGCAACATGTGTTCAACTAAGACAACCACTACACCTACTTAGGTGATGGCCGTATTTAGGTCCAAATATAGCTCGATTATGCATCATTTTAGTCAAACTATAACTTGACAAAATTCATGTCTATTACTTTGATTATTAATGTTAGTGCTCAATTGGCCAATTTTATCCCATAGTTCTCAAGTAACAATGAGTTCAACACCAAAATTAACTCCTACCTTCTTAAAAGCTATCTATATGGTTTATAACAATGATATATTGCTTTATGATAAATAGATAAACAATACAAGTTTTTATAGGAATGAAGGTAAGCCATGACTCTGTGATTACACAATGGGGGTCTAAACATATATTAAACCTAAACTTGTTAGACCACTAACACTCCATGTCATGCTAGAACACACATATGATCATAATCAACTTGTCCACATAGTAGAAAATGATTCTTTCTAGGATATTTCTGAAACAAATCAACTAGTTGTTCTTCAAATTTGGTGAAAGGACTATACATATTTTTTTCATTTCTTATATATGCACCACAGGAAGGGTGTGTAGAAATTTTAGTATATGTGTGAGGGTCTATACGTAAATTTCCTCCTTCTACTATGTCTATATAAAGAAATGCACACAATCGAACTAAGCTAAGTCAAGCACAATTCCTCATCCTGGTATCTTGCAACACGACATTAGAGCATCAGGTTAAAACCCCTAAAGGAGTTGTTCCAAAGTAGAGGCACCATCATCCCTCCCCTATCTCCTCTCTCCCTTTCGTCAAAATAAGGATACCTTCCTATATCAACTTGTCATCAAACAAGGATCTATCCCATGGAAGGACCGTCTACCGATCAACTACTCTAGCGTTGGAGTGTTTCTCCATTGAGTAGTCCCAACCACATCCTTGATGCTTTACATGCGCTACAATATCACCACTACAATACCCTACCAAATTATGTTGCTACAATGTTTCCACTACAATGTTATTCCTACACTAGTGGTTGCTCAAGTGTCTTCAAGCCACCTATTCATCGATCAACATTGATCCCATAGAATAGTGGGATTTGTTGATCTTCTTATCAATGTTTGTTTATCGGAGAGGCTTATTCTTATATATCCTCATGCAATTGTTGTGTCTATTCTCTACGAATAAGGAATATATGAGTCAACAAATCATCATGGATGAATAAAAGGAAAAAAACAAGTTATGGCCAACACTCATATCTACACGTTGATATTGCGAAAAAGGAAAATACATAAGTTGATGTAGTTTTTCTTTACAACTATACTTGAAATGCCTCTCAGATTAAGATCACATGATCATCAACTTTATCTGCCACGCCTCCAAAGCATCATTGTCATCCTAGATTCTTGACATAGGGGTTCATATCACCAACACATCTTAAATTATCATCCACAATACCAAAAGTACTTTACCCATTGCTACTCTTGTTGATGGTTCAAAAGGCATAGACTAGGGTAATAGAAAAAACAAGCCCTTATGGAGTGAGTAGAATTATGTCCTTTTTGGACCACATGCAGACTTTATTTTTCATAATTGGACATGCCATGCATATATATAACATGCAATATACCCATTAAACATTTTTACTCCCATTTTGTTTAAATACAACACATCATGTAACTTCCAAACATGTCATATTGTAATTTGTAGCTTCTAATCGCATGATGTGTTCATCTCTCAAAGGTCATGTTTGTTAAAAATCCACTATCACGATAGAGAAGAGAGAAACATTGGTTCCCAATCCACAACAATATGTCCTTGTTCGTGATCAAGTCATTACTAATAAGAAACTCAACTAGAAGAATTTCACTTAATGGATTTGTATGGTCAACATATTGTGTAAGGAACAAGGAGAGTATAAACAACTCATAGAGGGTTCTCTTAAAATAAGAACAAAATAATGCAAATCTTCCAACTACTATGTAGAGTTTAATGGAGACTCATGTGGCTGATATCACCTACCACTTTATGAAATCCAAAGAGATATGGCATCTCCTTCATAAAATGTACCCTTCAATCATTTTATGCATGCATGACATGCTTGTGGAAATGTACAACCTACAACAAGATGATAAATCCCAATTTACAATTTGGTGAAGTCACTTGTATCATAAATGACCTTATTGCATGAATTCCTTAATTTGGAGATCTCAAGAAACTTTTAAAAAAAAGGTACCATGTGGCCCTCATCGAGTTCCACACAGGCCTCAGACATGAGTATGAAGGATATGTCATCAAATCCTCTCCTATTTTGAAATCCCTTCTTTGTTTGAAGCATACAAATGATTTTCACATGCCTTTTTGGAGCAAACTACACATACTAATACTAAAAGTCTACCATGTCCTTGACCATCAACACTCAACTATTCCCTCTATAGTGGAGAAAAATAATGGGGTCAGGGAGGCCATGGAGGCCAATTCATTTGTGGAAAAGGACATCAAGAAATTACTCAATGTGGGAAAGAATGACACTTCAAGGAAAGTTGCTATAAGAATTGTAGAGGAAGGGTATTTTGTATTTATTAGTTTCATAGTGGGTACATAGAATTCTAATATTGGAGTGTAGACAAGGGAACCACTCTTGAATCCACCCATGTAGGACTAAATACATATCCACTCTATCACTCCCTCTCAATATAGGCATAGATATTGGTCATGCCAAGCTTGTCAACTAAAGTAGAATTTAGGGTAGAGGTTTTATAAGGAACTATATAATTTGTTTTAGATCTTGTAGAGGGAGTGATGACATACATTGCATGTGTAGCTTATCACACGAAATGATGGTGAAACTAAATGTGCTTTATCACTCATGTAAGATTAGATTATTTGCAATAAAGATAGAAACAACATTGTCATAGTGCATAAGCATATGTTCAAATTATGTAAGACCTAGTTCTATAAAATTTCTTGAACCCAAATTGTCTCATATGCAGTAAAACTCATTGTCCCTCATTTGTCTTCCTAACTAGTTTGAGACACTACGAGTTGTTTCTTGATGTGCCATGTGACCAAAGCATCTCACACAAAGGTGTAAAAGTTGATTGTACCATAATCAAAATCGGAGTACCATGTCACATTACAATGACCATTTTTCTTGTCCTACAGTCCTTTTTTAAGACAAATCTTTAGATATCATATAATATAACACGTTGAATTCCAGTGACATTCCATAGCTATGTCAAGGTACCAACTAACCAATCCCACAACTATAGTAATATCTGATCAAGTCACAATCATAAAAATTTTCCCACAATCTTCAATAGAGTCACTTCTAGAAAGAATAATGACATAGAAATTACAAACAAGAATGATGCAAAGTCAGTTTTCTAAACAAATAGAGAGTGGGTGAGAAAAGCCAGGTTAGAACAGAATGCAACTCAACTTTCAAAACAATGCTCGCAGACTTTGTTTGTATCCAAGGATAGCTCTTGCAATCAACACACCTTTTGAGACCTCCCCAAGCAAAAAATCTAGGTGGTTTCTCCATGTTGACCATTTCCTCACAATCTCCATATAGAAAAGCTTTCTTGACATCAAACTACAATAGTGGCCAAGTTTGACAACTGCACAAGTAAGTATATAGGAATAATTTTAGAACAATAGTAGGAAGTAACCCCTACTTTTCTAGTAACTACACAAATCGTAGGATATCCCACAAGGAGGTAAACTGAAACCATTTTTCTAGGGGTCTGAACTTGGGTCACTTCATCGGTGGCCATTCGGTTGAACCACTCAGCCGTCCTTGTTGGTTAGTACCTAAATATATTTCATTTGAGTAATAGGGGAGAAGGTTTCAATATAATAAATACCATATGTTTGAGTGTATCCTTTCGCAACTAGTCAGGCATTTAGATACTCCACTAAGCCATTATGACGACAGTTCACAATGAAAACTTAACGATAGACAACCAATTGACAACTAGGAGGATCAACTAAATCCCATGTCTTCCTATCTAATAAGGCAATAAACTCTTATTCTATGGCATGGAGCCAACCGCCATGGGACAAATCCTCAATAGCCATGTTTGTTATTGCAATCGAAGATAGAGGGATGGTGAAGAAGATGAAGACCAACTGAGCTTGTTAGGGAACAATATTTGTCCATATCATAGGAAACACATTGTCTTTTTGCTTTCCATTCCAGAATAGAGCAATGTAAGTCAAAATTAGGAATTAAAGCATCTTTGTTGTGATGAGGAGGATCACCACGAGGAGAACATGAAGTGGTAGGGGGACCAATCATCATTGTCTAAGGTCTTAACTAGTGCTTTCTTTATAAAGACTTCCCTATGTTAGAAACCAATCCATATAAACAGACATAGGCAAAAATTCATACGGTTGTGTAGAAATTGTATCATGGCTTAAGGAATCACCAATAGTAAAATAGTATGGATTAGATCCAAAGAATGTGACGTCAAGACTAACAATCCAATTGTGTCCAACATGATAATAGTAGTTGTATCACCCCTTTGTGTGCAAGAGTAACCCAAGAAGATACATGTAGTGGCTTTGGGGGAAACTTATCTAGCCCATGTTATAATGTTTTGGTAAAGCATCTATAACCAAAAATCCATGGGGACTCAAAGGTTGGTTCAGTATTGGGGTAGAGGATGGAGAAAGAAAATTTATTTTGGAGAACCAATAAGTAGCTTATTCAAAAGTAGGCAATAAATGGACATTCATGCAAAACTTGTTTAGGCAACGTGGAGTGGAACATAATGTTGTGAGTAATATCTAATGGATGGCAATTTTTGCATTCAACAATGTCATTTTGTTAAGAGATGTAAGAGCAAGAAGTTTGGCTGTAGTACCTCACTCACTATAGAAGGCAGTGAGATCCCATTGGACATAGTGAAGGAAATTCTCAGTACAGAGGATTTTGATGATAGAAGAAAATTGTGTATGGTTTTCAACAAAAAAAATGTTTCATGTTATGAAGGACCTGATAACAATATTTTTAGAAAAACAACCATGTAAGTCTCAAAAATCATCAATATAGGATGTGAAGTATTCAAATACAGAGATGAAATGAATTTGACAAGGTCCCCAAACATTAGAATGTATTAAACCAAAACAAGAAATACCACATAATGAATTCCTTTTGGAAATGATGAGTTTGCTTTCTCAGGTGATAGGATTCACATTCATTACAAGAGTCAGAAATGAAAAGAAACAAAATTTTCAATTTAGAAAGAGAAGGATTCCCAAGTCTATAATGCCAATTGGAAGCTTACATAGAAGAAGACAAAACTGCAACAAATTATAAAACAATATCATCTAAGTAGTAAAGACGATCATGGCCTTCATATCCCCTACCAATTGCCATCCTCGTGCATAAATCCTACATACTACAATGTTTAGGAAGAAAGGTAAGTGAACACTTGCTTTGGCGCACCAACTTGCTAACAGATGATAAATTCAAGTGAGTTTATGCACAAAAAGGGTTGAAGTTAGATAGAAAGATAAAGCCTTTTCTGGGCCAATTCCTTCAACCGTTATGCGGGAACCAACAAGAAGTATTACCAGTGGTATAAGGGTGGACATAGTCATACCATAAAATGTTGATTTATTTCAACAAATACGAGATGAATCACTAAAATTAGTAACCATATGAGTATTACCAGACACGGTTGAAAAATTAGAAGTATTGAGGTACTTCTGATGGGAGAGTAGGCAACTGAGAGGTATGCAACACAATAACTAGACATGGCATAGTAGCAGTGCCAGAAGTAGCTAGTTCATAAGTAGAGGTAGAAAATCCATATTTAGTAGTGACTTGATTAGCTCAAGTAGGATTCCCCTATTTGTCCCAACAACGTTCCTTATTGTGGTTACAACCACGAAATTTACAATAATGTGCTCCCATAGAAGATACTATTGTAATATCACATTAATGACCAAGCTCGCCAAACTACCAACCATGTCCTCATTTGCAACCTTGACTGGGTGTCATGAGGAGAATAGTAGAATCAGACATGGCATATAGATGGTCAAGTCGAGATCTAATCTGAAAGTGGTTGAGGACTTCATCAACACAAGTTACCATATTACTATTTGTGATTTGATCAGTGATGCAACAGAATGAAGGGGATTTAACAAAAATTAAATAAGCTATTTCTCACACCTCTTCTTTCATAATTCAGTGATGTCAATCATGACGGGTTGACACACATCAAGATCATCATAAAGGGGCTCGTATAAGAACAGTGATCTTCAATAATGGTGTCAGGTGCAAGCTGGACCTTGGTTAATTTCTATTAGAGATCCTTGAATCTGACAATTTCCTGGTCTAAATCACATGTCTTCTCTTCCATGACTTTCCATAGACAAAGCTAGAAAGAACTCATCCACTATTACATATATTGGTACACCTTCTTAGGATTGTAGTTTTGTTCATAAACATGAGCGAGTTGATCCTAATGTCTTTGATTGTAGGAAGAAGCAAAATTGAAGTAATATTTAAGGTTAGACAGTTGTCGATCCAATTTCATTACGAGGCAATCATTCTTTTTCCATGTAGCATATTCAATCTTAGCTTTGTTTTCAACAATAACAGTAGGAGGGGCATGAGTCAGAGTAGTCAGATGTGTCACATGATCATGAGATGTAACATAAATCTCTAAAGAGTGATGTCAAATAAGGTAACTTTTACCATCTAAGCAGACAATCATCACTTGATTGTGAGGAGCATCAAGGATAGACGTCATTGTAGACATGGTAACATGTATCACAGATGTAGGTAGGAGGAAGAGCAAAAATTAGGCCTATGGGAATAGGGGCATATGCAACAAACTAGAAGGAGGATGCCATATGGATTACCCTCTTAGAAAAAAGGTAACAACCATTATGATAGTAGTAACATGATTAGAAATAGTGGAGAGGAAAGGAAGAGGAAAGGAAATCCATAGGAAAACTAGGGCAATAGGATCAGTTGGTAGGCAGGAGAAGGGGGTAGGGTGGTAGGAGGGGAGGGTAGCAACAACAGACGGAGGAGAGGGGTGACAAAGTAGTCATAGCATCAAGAGGACACAGAGGAGGGGGGAGTGGTGGCAGGTTGCAGTAGGGAAAGGACGGGGTCATCAAGGGATAACATGGAAAGGAGGTGGATATAGAAAGGCAATAGGAGACGACAAAGGCTAACAGTGAGTAGGTGAGGGTTGGGAGGGAAGGGAAGCGGGGGGAGGTGACATCATGAAGAAGGTAGGAAAAGACAAGAAGGTGGGGGTAGAGGAAGGTAAGAGAAGGCTAAGAGGGTAGCGAGGTGCAAAAGGAAGGAGAAGGACGGCGCTAGCAGGCTTGAAGGGGGTGGGAGGGGTGCAAGGACTATGGGCTATGAGGGGGGCTGTTGGCCTCATGCTAGGGAGAGGGGGTGAGTAGGCATAGGGTACAATGGAGGAAGAGGGGAAATTACCCCACTCCGGTACCATGTAGAAGTGGAAAGGTATTATATATTTGATGGTTTTTACAATGGGTACATAGTATACTAATAGAATGCAGACATGACAACACTTTCGAATCCACCATGTGAAAGTAGAAACATAAGATTAAGTACATAATCATTCTAATAAGATTTGTGTCTTTCCACCTAGATTTCCACCGTCAATGTCGCATCTATATATAAAGTTCATAGAAGACACCACCTACCATATACAAACAATAGATGAAGAAAATAATCACTTTTGTTAGTTGAAATCATCTAAAAAAGATAGATCATCCATTGTTTTGGTAGCTTCTTTTGCTTAGCCCCTTAGCGAGTCTACAATATGCATCTCTAAATATCCTACACATGTTCATTTTCTTGGGTTATTGACTCTACTGAAATATATTCCATAACATCGAGAACCACTTTCAAATCCAATATATCCACCACAGATCACCATTCCACATGTTACTTTTAGTTGATGGATCTAAAATTCCTATACAAGAACTAGGACCATCGAACCTTTACCAAGATTAACCTTGTCATCGCCCTTATTTGTTCCCAAATTACCCATTAGATCTAATCTACCCAGATCAGACCTACTTCCCACAAATCAGACTCATTTTCCACAAATCAGACCTAATCTACCCAAATTTGACTTGTTGGCCCAAATTAAACCAAATATTGCATAACACAACCTAATAAAACTTTACTTCCCCAAATATTCCTCATATTTACCTAAATGTGATCTAATGTGGCTATAACTAGACATAACCTCCTCAAATCATACCTATTTTCCCAAATCGGCTTGTTTTCCCGATTTTAGACTTATTTTGCCTAAATTTGACATTATTTGGCCTAATTCAAACCTAATTTTACCTAAGATGAGATAGTCAAGAAAAACTACTCCTAATTGTCCCTATATTGATCAAAATGGGACCTAACGTGGCCGAATCATACCTAATTTCATCAAATGAGACCTATTTTACTCTAATCAGGGTTGTTTTCCCCAAATCAAACCTAATTGACCCAAATTCCACTTGATTTATAGTAAATCAGACATATTTCAACCATAAAATGACCCAACTTGATAAAATAGACCAAGTCTAGACCTAACGTTTGTTGAATTACCCTTTACATGGCCTAATTTGGCCTATAAGGCCTTAGGCGACCACATAGGTCATTTTAGGGGCTAGGTGCCCAGTTTGAGGCGGCCTTCCTTAAGCCTAGGCACCTAGGTGGGCACCCTGGTAACTAAAGTAGTAAACCCATTAAGGGTACATATTTCCTTCTGCCCTATAATTACGATCTGTGTTTTAGCTAGACTAGACTCCCTCTCACTTCTTGTGAGTTTTACTAGACCAGGTTCCTTCTTTATCCTATTTTCTTTTTCATTTTGTAGTATCCATGATAAATTTTTTGAAGGTCAGAACTTCTGCGTTAAACACTGACTTGAATTACATACACATAATGTTTTACAATTATAAAAATAATTGATACACTTACATTGTTCCAGCAAGCGTTGTTGTCTGGCCTTCAAGTTCAGCTAAACCAAAGTCTGAAATCTTTGCATTAAATTTCTTATCAAGTAAAATATTATTTAGCTTGATATCTCTATGAATTATTTTCAAAGTGCATTCATGAAGGTATGCTAAACCCTTTGCCACTTGTAAGCAAATCCTGCGTCGTGTTGGCCAATCCAGCTTCTTATTGGAACCTAAGAAAAAGAGAGATAAAAGTAAAGATAAAACTCATGCTATTCATGGTATATATCCTTTCAAGACTTCTCTATAACTTACCAAACAGACAACAAGCAAGATCTTTGTTCTCCATATATTCCAATAACAATAGCAACTGATTTTCTTCAGTGCAACAACCATATAGCTTTACAAGATTAGGATGTCGCACAGCCATGATTGTTCCAGCTTCTACTATGAATTGGCCCATCGCTAGACTTGAAGTATTTGAGAATTTCTTGACAGCAAATTGAAAACCATCTGGAAGGGTGCCCTAAATTCATGTAAGACAAAAACAAGAAAAAAATTGTTAAGATAGTTTTATCCTGATATGAGCTTGTAACAATGAACAAACAAAAAATATACCTTGTAAACAGAGGCAAAGCCACCAATACCAATCAAATTGGCTTTACTAAAATTTTCAGTAGCCAATTCTATTTGGTTTATATCCAATTCTAGGCGTTGTACCTCATTTGAATCTGAAATAAATGAAAATAGATTTCTGGGAAAATCTGAAGTTGTCCAGTAGAGTTGGCTTTGCAGAATCCTAAATCAAAGATCAGTAGAACTTAAGAAAGAGACTTACCAGCTCTACAACACATCCATATAAGAAAACAAAGGAAGCATAGAGCAACAAGTGAACCACAAGGAACACCAACAATAATACCAAGTGGAGGTTTTCGTTTTTCAATATAAGGCTTGAAATCTGCAATTGAAACATGTTGCAGTCACAAAAATGAAGATCTAAAAAATCTAAAGTAACAAAGAATGATTCTCGTTATAACATAATATTAAATTCATTATAAGTCTCACTTGGTGTAACTGAAATAGCAGATATAAGAGGGCCATAGACTCCTTTTTCAGGAATAGAATTGGTTCCTTTTCCAGCCCATTGGAAATGGATCTCTAAAGTGCTATCCTCCACGAGTGCAAAAAATGTCTTGACAATTTCATGGCCAGTTCCATTCGCTTCTTTTGCAATGTTAAAATCCTTTAAAACCTTCTGATTCTGCAAAACCCAAAGTATCCCCATTTGAAAATTTCAGAAAACAACTGATAAAAAAACCTCTTAATTGAAAGAAAAAGGCACCACCGGTTTTGGAACTTGTCCATTTACACTACTTAGATGAAAGTAAAAAACAGAAAAAATAAATTCACAGCTTCAACATGCTAAACAACGAGTAGATACTATATAGACATCTCTATTCAACATTTAGAAAATTGTTTTGTTGTTGATACCAAACCTTTTTCTATCTAATACCCAAATCAACATTTTCTAGGAAGAATACAAATAAAATATTATGCTCACAATACGTATCTATCTCCTTGCATATAGAGGACGAAGCAGCAGTCATATAAGATACATCCAAATTAATTGTCAAGTTATATATTTCTTCAAGTCCTTCAGTAGTTTCAATCAAATTGGACTCTTCAAATGTCTGATATTTCACCGTCATTATACTATACCATGCAAATTACTAGAATAGAAGAAAAAGTAGCCATCCGCATGACATCTTATACATAACCATTAGGAACGATAATAATCTAACAAATATAATATACAGAGAATCCAAGAAATATAACCTGTATGGATACATCAAACAAGCGTCTTCCAAGACTGGCAAAGGTTTGATCATCAGTGAACATTATTTCAGCAAAGTGGAGGTTGACAGTATAATTTCCCCTCTGCAGGCACAACCCATAATATTTGAGGGATAAGGGACTTCGTCGAGCCCTCATGTACAATTCTGGGTTACTCATGTTTAAGACAGATGTATTTGATGCTAGGTAATTTGCCATGATTTTGTCCACAAAGTTCCCGGTGCTGCTAAATGCCCATTTCTTAGAAGGAGAAAGGAAGAATGTGGATGCTCCAATCTGTAAAGTATCTTCTTCATATTCATTTGCTCCAACTGCTACCTTGTGCCCTCCGCAATTTATAAATAAATTATAATCTGACAATATACGAAAATGCATAATTAGAAAAGAAAATCTCTTCAACAGCTCCAGTTATATGATATCAAGCTTTGTTGTGTGTGTGTAATCATCTCACTTTTAGCCTTTCCAAGGCAGGGATAACTTTTTTTTAGACACGGATCAATCCTACAATAAATATATAGCATATATTCAGAATATGAACTAAAGAGAAAAATAGTTATTACAGAAGGTTAGACATACGGATCACCAAATGTGGATGAATAACTTGCACGAAAATTCCTACACCAAAAACATGTTTATAAAGATGAATATAGAAATGATGGCTGGGTTGAATACTAAGTAAATTATAAATTGTAGTTACTGATAATAATTATACAATTTGCTTACACATTTCCCTGCTGACAATTGCTTGGTGGAGACGGACCATCAAATGAATTGTATGATAAATCTCTGAGACATAATATGCATGATGATAAAGAAAATTAAAGACAAAGCTACGTGATATAAAGAAAAAGACACTATATTGACTGTTCTTACAAATAATTCTTGTAATTCCAGACCCAACCAGGTATTGAACCAGTCAATGAGTTGTTTGTAAAGTACCTAAAATAGGAGAAAATCGAGCTAGTTAATAAAGCAAGTAGGACTTATAATTATTAAAATAGTTTATAAATTTGTATCAACAAATAGGTGTTTTAGTTACGTCAATTAGTTCTAATGTATTTTTATCATCTAAGTTGTAAACTGTTTTATCATAGAAGTCCTAAACTATACCCGTCATAATACATCTTCCCTAACCTTCTGACATGAACATGTGCTATTAGGAAGCATTTTGACTGCTTTTTATACAGAGTTTTACCATATAAATTCTAAGTTGTATTTGCCATAACAAATTTATCAAATCCTTCAGACAAAATCATGCAATATTAATCAGGTTGTCACAACCTAATAAGATGATACAAATAATAAACACAACAAGATTACCAACCCCAAAAAGAACACTCTTTTAATCAAAAGTTTATCACGGCAGGATCCTGCAAAAATATTACTTAACAAGTTTGTGTTGTATTTTCTGCTTAATTACAAATCAAAAGGCATTGACTTTAGTTGCACATTGAAAAATTCTGACACTTCTCTTCTTATATAAGAGTTCTTATCCATAGGATATTTGAGGAACACAATGAGATAAGGCTTCGCATGCACATGGTGGTGCAACCCAATTAGATTTGGGCCGATCCGGTCCAGAAATACTTTAACCGGGTGTGTCGGCTCATTGCATCCTGCGCACAGGGGGTACAAATCTCCCCCCCCCCCCCCCCCCCCCCCGCCGGAGCTCCTTGCGTAGGCGCAGCCCCGACGTTTAGAAGAGACCAACTGCAGGAGTATGTTTGATTGGTCAACCACTCGTATCTTTTCGTTTGACAACTGCCGTCGCAACTCTTCTATAAAACATAAACGTTGTCGAGTGTTTTACACACAAAAAACAAAACACTCTCCCACTTGTTTCTTCTGCGTTTTGATATATCCGCCAACACTATCCGCATGATAGTTGGAAGAACGATCAAGTGTTGTTCGTCGGAGACTGTGACTTGGAGTGCACACATCGCTGTTCTAAACGTTGTTGTATCTTGAGAGTAAGGCAGAAATACTCTTAAGGATAGTGTAGACTTGCACGCCTCAACGAATTTGGTATTATTTATTGTTTACAATTTTTCTATTTATATCCACCAGAATAACAATCTTAAGAGTATAATATTTTCCCGATGGGCACTGATAGGGAAAGTTTTGAAACTCCTCGTACTCATGTGACGTCGACCGTTTCCAATAACCCGATTGTTACTGTTTCTACCGTGCATACCAATTCTTTATCTGGTGTAACTAAGATCAAAACTTTTGATGAATCACATTATCGTCGCTAGCAAGAAAAGATATACACTACATTAGAAGTCGCTAACGTAGCCTTTTCTCTATCTGAACCCAAACCAGAAAATGATTCTGTTGAATGGGAAAAGACAAATTAGATTTTTTGTCATGTTATTTTAAGCTCCTTCATTTATATGGAACCCATAAGAAATAATTACGTTATCAAATTTCTCATGCCATTGTTTTGAAGCTTGTTTCAAGCCATTGAGAGATTTGATAAGTCTACATAGCATATGTTCCTTCCCAGAAACAATATAACCTTCTGATTGATCCATATAAATTTTCTCATCTAAATATTCATTCAAGAATGCAATTTTGACATCCATTTGATATACAATTTAACTCTTAATAGATGCCAAAGCTATTAAAATTTTGATTGAAGAGATTCTAATTACAGGAGCAAATGCATCAAAATAGTCGATATTCTTTTGTTGTTTATATCCCTTGGAAACTAATCAAGCTTTATATTTATCAATTGTTCCATTAGTTTTTAATTTCCTTTTTAATATCTATTTATAACATATAGGTTTAATACCTCGTGGAAGATCTACTAATTCTCATGTGTGATTGGATAATATCGATTCTGTCTCACTATTAATTTCTTCTTTCCATAGAGAGGAATCATACGAGCATATCATCATGATAAGATTGAGGATCATTATCTACAATAAAGGAATACAATCATCACTAAGATTCTTTTCCTTCCTCATCCTAGTGAATCTTCTAGGTTCTAAATTATTAGGTTCGAAAGAATCATTATTATTATATGTACTAAGTATATTTTCTAAAGTTTCATTCAATGGACTAGAACTTATTTCTGTAGGAGTTTTCATAAGAAATATGTGCTCAAAGAATTATACATTTTTTGATTCAGCAATAGTATTTTGTTCTACAATATTGTTGCTACTTCTAAGAATTAGAAATCTATATGTAATACTATTTTGAGCATATCCTATAAAAACACCATCAAGAGTTCTTAGTCCTAATTTTCATTTCTTCCATTTAATTAGTAAAAATTTGGCTATACACCCCCACACTTAAAATATTTTAAGTTAGAAGAAGGATATCATTTTCACAATTCATATGGAGTTTTATTTGTCTTTCTACTAGAAATGCAATTTTGAATAAAATAAGATGATACAATTGCTTCCCCCCATAAGTTGTTGGGTGTTCCTAATTTTATCTTGACAGAATTCATCATCTCTTTTAATTCCCTATTTTTACGTCCAGCAAATTTATTTGATTGAGTCAAATAAGGAGGAGTATATTCATGTATAATCTCATGAGCTACACAAAAATCATTAAACGATGAACAATCATATTCACCACCCCTATCTGATCAAAGACGTTTTATCTTTTGATTTAGTTGGTTTTTTACTTTTGTTTTACATTTAACAAACATCTCACGAGCTTCATCTTTTGAGTGTATCAAATATAGTTTTGTATAGCATGAGAAGTCATCTACAAAAATGATGTAAAATCTTTTCACACTTCTAGAGAGTTTTCTTTTAAATCACCAAGATTTGTGTGTATTAATTCTAATAATTTGGAATCTCAAAGTAGAATTTGAGGACACATCTTTGTTATAGATTTAGTTTTGGCATATGATTGATACTTATAATTTAAATCAATAACTTCGTGTATTTCTTTGAGCAATCCTAAAGATTTCATGCGTTGTACATATTTAAAATTAACACGTCCAAGTCTATTATGCCAAACATCAAAAGAATCAACGATATAAGAATGAATAATATTATTTACTGAAATGTTTGGTACATTAAGGAGAAACAAACTATTTGAACTGTAACACGTGACAAGATATTCCCCACGCTTAGAAAATATGGCCCGATCAGATTCAAAGGACACATTTATCCTATACTTAACTAATTGAGAGACGGAGAGTAAATTTACTCTAAGGTCAAGCACAAACAACACATTTTTTATCAATAAGAATTTCTTAGAAGTCATCTTGATCTTGACATTGCCCTTGCCGGTCACGAGAGATGCACTTAGAGTTTCCCATGACAACTCGGTACACATCCCTTCCTTCTTCAGTGTAGGTCATGAAGGCATCTCTATTACCACTAACGTGGTGTGAAGCCCCAGAGTCGATGATCCAATCACGTTCTGAAATGATTCTATTTTGTCAATGTTGAAGAATATCACGAACACTTCTTCCGTCACAAGGTTGGTAGTTGATTCTTTTAAATCTTGGACCACTTGCTGCTTTCTATGCTTGTACTTGGGAGAAGTGTGACCAGGTTTACAACAAGCATAATAAAAAACATTACTTTTCTTAATGTCTTTCTGACTTTTATTTTTATTGTTGTTTCTTTTATTTTTTTATTTTTTAGCAATTTTTAGCATAATTAGAGGATTAATTTTTTTGTTTAACACATTGTTAACAAAATTCTCAGAAGAAATTCCCAATAGGTGCATGGCCTAAGGCGCCAAATTGTAAGAATGACAATTGATTTTATGAATGTCATGTGAGTAATGAACTTCTAATCAAATAAAAGAGGAATTGATTCACGAACATAGTTCCACCAATCTTCTACAGATTACGTACATCTACTTTATGCTTGGGTTCAAAGAACATAGTTCTACTAAAACTTATGCATGCCATTTGTTTAAGTTCTTCTAGTGATATATTCGAATTTAATTTTATTTTGTTTTAAAATAGTGGAGGATTGTTATATTTTCTGTTCTATTTTAAACTAAAAGGCATTGGTTTTAGTCTCACATTAGGGAATAATGACACTTCCCTCCTCCTAATATATGGGTTCTTATACATAGGATATTTGGGAAACACAATGGGATAAGAGTTTCGCACACGCATGGTGGGGTAGCCCAATCAGATTTGGACCGATGCGGTCAGAAAACCATTTAACCAGGCGTGTTGGTGGCACGTTGCGTCCTGCGTGGAGGGGGGCTGCAAATGCGGCCTCTCAGAGCCCCTTGTGTGGTCGTAGCCTGGATCGGTTTTGTCACTTGATCCGTTGGTCGATTTTAACATGTGTTGCAACTTTTTAAGACTGCGATTGAGACTGTCCGGAAGAAACCAACTGCATGTGTCTATTCGGTCGGCAACTGCTCGTGTCTTTTTGTTTGGGAACCGACCTCACAACTCTTCTATACAACATAAACGTTGTCGAGTGTTTCCTCACAGAAAACAAAACTCTCTACCGCTCATTTCTTCGGCATTTTGCTGTTGCCGCCAACACTGTCCGTGTGATCGCTGGAAGAACAATTAAGTGTTGGTTCGCCGGAGACTGCGACTTGCGAGTGTATGCATCACCACTCCAAGTGTTCGTCAAATAAGGCAGAAATACTCTTAAAAATTAAAACAGTCTATAGTTACACGCCTCAACAAATCTGATATTGTTTCTTGTTTCTGAATTTTCTGGTTATATCCACACGAATAACAGATTGTGGATCATTTTATCAAACCATGTCATGAGACATTGCTTCTGTCCATAAACAACCTTAGTATGCTTGGTTTTTTTCCCAAGAAAAAAACAGACATGGTTGTTCTCTCCTTTTACTAACGACCATAGAGGAAGAGGCCTTGTTTTTCAACATATGATAAAAGAGTTCAACCAGAATTATGTCACGCAATGTTTTATTTGGCAAAGCGGTGACGTTTGCTCGGGTAGTAATGGACAACCACGAACAGTGGGTTAATCGTTACCAATCGCGTTATCAAACACACAATTATTCGTCACTCTCATATAACATTGTATTTTTTGTCTTGAGCGATAGACAAACTCTACCGGTCGCTCATTTCTCATCGTGAGAAATTGTTGCGATGAATCATCTGTGATGAGTCACCGGCGATGAATACAATCGTGTCGTCAAACGCCGCATAAGAGAACGTTTCAGAAAATAAATACTCTATGTGTCTACGTATAGTATTTTGCAACAAGCTTGCAACAAGCTGGTTTTAAAGTTCTGAGTATGTTTCATAAAATGCCACAAGCCCATCATTAGTCTACATATCCCTCACGTCTGGCTATTAATCCCCCATGTTTTATGTGTCCATGTACGTCGATGTGAAAACCCGATCAAACTTTGAAGTTCCGCCTTGTCACCCACTCATCAACCCATGTCAAGAATCCTAACCCATACAATTTGAAAGGCCAAACTTGATATCGACGTTTATAATTGTGAACTAGAAAACAACAACAAGTCTATGGTTACTACTTGATGGGAAGCCAATTCTAAAAAATAATCAACTCATAAATCAACTTTCCCGGACAAGTTTCCTAGGGTTGGTATTCAAAATTAACTGACTAAAACTCAGAATACCCTGCCGACTGTAACTAATTGTGTAATCAATAATCACAACAAATATCTTTATCACCCTCGTCATCAAGGCTCAATCCCAACCATAAAGAGGCCGGATACATATATTCTTCTTTTCCAATAAAATATGTTATGAGTCATATTCTGATAAGTGCAAAGATTCAAAATTTCTCCTTTTAAGTTCTTCCCAAGTAAATTTAGACATGTCTCTTATTCTTTTAATTGTGCTCGATTAATTAACATTGCTTCTAATGGGTGCATTAAGTGCTCAACATTGCACATGTTGATACCATCTCATGCGACCCTCACGCGACTTGTCCCAAGCATCATAAAAAGATCTGGGTTGTCAAGAATACTTGTGCAATTGAGATCTTCTTCAAAAGTATTGCTCCATTTTCAAGCTCCTCTAAAGTCACTAACAGCTCCGAAAATGACACCTCTATTCAAAGTCTTCCCCTGAAGCTTCTTCATAGGGTGTTTCTGAGGAAGGCGCTTCACATGTTGTGTATGAAGAAGTGACTATCCCTGAATTTGTCAATACTACTTTCACCACTAATGACTTGTAGCGTGCTAACAACAAGAAGAAAACTAAAAAGGTAGGAAACCAACTAAAGGTAAGGCTCAACAAATCAAGCATGTACTAAGAAATTGTTTTGGAGACCTTTAAATTATAGATGGAGAAGAGGTTATAACCAGCCCAACACTAGCTAAGGACAATATTTTTAACGGATAGTTCCTGACAGATATCATCCTCGAACGTGAGAGGGTTCAATAATAAACAAAAGAATGTCCAAGGGGAACTAAAAAAGACAAGGTCTAGTATTATTTATTTCATTTAAACAAAAGTTAGATTAAAAATATAAATATTTGGTTGAAAGATATCCTAATTACAATTGGATTTTAAACCATAACTCACATGCGTCAAGAAGAATCATCATTTTATGAAATCCTCATTTCTGTAATTTGCTTAAGTGTTTAGAGTCTGAGTAAATTATACATTCTAAAATTTTTTGACGATATTTATCTTGATAAATTTTTTGTATATGGTCAATATTTATATTTAGATATAAAACATATTTGCATTGATTTTGAGAATCTAAAAAATATTATTACCGGTTCTTGGTCTATTCTTGGTAATTTCAATTACCTGATGAAAGACTCTGAAAATACAGATAAAGATCGTCCTACTAGAAAGTCCATCATGGATTTCAAATATTTCTCTCTCAATTATGGTTTTACTAAACTTGATATTGTTGGTCCTTTTTCACTTGGGACGTCATTAGTCATTGGATGGTTTCATTACCTCCAATATAGACTGATTTTTTCATTACCTCAATTTTCATTTTCAATTTTCATAATATTAGGTCATTGCAACATTATTAATTTATTAGTAATCATCTTATCACCTTTTTAGCATTGAAAAAATGATAATTGGTAGGAACCATTTTAGGTTCTTTAATGTTTGGAATTCAATAGAGAATTATCCAAATATTCTTGAACATGAATGGAATGTATGAGTTAGAGATCACCCTATGTACGGTATATTGAAAGTTCAAAAGTTATAGAATTAAATTGGGACAATGGAACATGGAAGCTATAGGGAATTTTTCAAAGTAAGCTCACATTGTTCAAAGACATGCAACTTGTGCACAAAAGGGAGTTGACCTCATCCTTTTAATGTAAATCTTTAGGGAACTACTATAAATAGAAGAAAATAAGGTTATTATATTTTAATTCCAACAAATAATTCTTTTACTCCAAAATAAATGTCAGAAGACAAAGAAAGTGCATTAAGGGGCTTCTTGTTGATGGGGTTCTCTTTTCACAAGTCAGTAGAATCAAATTCTATAAAACCTTCAACTCTATTTCTCAGTGCTCAATTGGTTATATTACTGAACTTTCTTTATCTCAATTGAATGGTGAATCGATAAATAGATTTAATTGCTTTAGTGGATGATGCCTACGAGATGAAGAACTGGATACTGATTGTTTTGTGAAATACAACTTCTAAAGTAATTTTAAAAGTGCTAATTTTTTGTAATATGTGTCCTAGTCTTATCGGAGGGAATCGGAGTGTGTTTGTTAAAGTTAGAAATATAAAAGACTCTATTCTTTTTTCTTAATAAGAACATTCATGATTTCAACAAGAACTCTTCACATCCTAGAATTTTAAGCTTGATCTTGTCAAACCTTATGATTCAAGTTAGGAAGGTCTTTTTTTTAAGTATATGAAATCCCAAGGTGTTAGATAGATTAGTTGAATAAACTTTTCATAAATTAATTATCAGATTCTCAATAACATGGAGCCAAGTTCTAATTTCTAGACCTAACAATGGGGTTCAGTAGAGGGACTTGATTGCCCCTTAGTTGTTTTCCATTCTTATGCAAGTTTTAATTGTTTTGATGAACATTGAAGTTTATAACAAAAGGATTGCACCCCTCAAAGCCTTCAAAGATCTTGTTATTTCCCATTTAATATTTGTAGATGATCTTATGATTTTCTTAGGCTTCAAGAAATAATGCTATCCTTTTGTAGGCCTTGTTAAATAATGTCCTTGTATAACAAGTGTAAAGGTCAATTATTCCAAGAGTTCAATCTTTTTTAGTTGTGATGTTGACAAAGATGGTATTTATGAGATCCTAGATTTTCAAGAAGGTGTTCTACCTCAAAGATATCTAAGAATTCACACTTTGATTGGTAGATTATTAATAAATTTTTGTACTCCCCTTTCTGATAAGATCAAAGAAAGATTAGGAGGATGATGACAATGGCTAGAATATTGAAGGCTTGGAGCTAATCTTAATCCACTATTGCAGCTATATATTTTTTATAGACCTCTTTATTTCCTTTTCCTTGTTCAACTGTTGATGATATTATAGGATTTTCTTATGGAGACAATATGATGGTAAGAATAACTTTCATTTAGTCAACTGGGACACAATTACCAGACCAAAAAAGAAGGGGTCTTGGTATGAGGAGAATATGAGATATGCACATATCTAGTATCTTTGTAAATACTCTAGATTTATTTATAAAAATGATACTTTCTTCGTATGTTGTATCCACAAAAATACCAGAAAAAGTATTATGTTTCATTAACCATTCTAATTCCACGTCTTGGTAATATTCACAAATGTGAAGGTACATGTATGATTTATTGAATTTCTTATCTTTTATACCTAGTAGTGGAGTAATTTTCTAAATTTGGCAAAGTCTATGGTTACCTAAGAACAAGTGTCTTACTGATTGTTAGCAAGAGAGACCGTGTTAAAGCTTTGTTTTCCTAAAAAATCTTCCCTTAATTACATCATGAACAGCAAAGGATCGAGGAATTCTCAATTTAGAGATAATGAGCTTCTCATTTCCTTGTTGAGCTCTATACCAATCCTGATGGATGATATGATTTGATTTCATGAAAAAGGGAGAATGAACAACAAGGAATACTAGAAGGTAGGTAGTTAGATATTCCAACCAAGTAGTAAATCTATTATTGGATATGGAAGTGTGAAGTTCCATTAAAAATTCCAGTTGAAGATGTTGACAATTGTTCATAATATGTTTCCTACTTCTCACTTTGATATAACAAGATCCATCAATTTGCCTTCGATATGCTTTCTATGAAGGAGATATTGGGAGGATAGTGATCACATACACTTTTGGTGTAGTTATTATATATCCATTTGGGGAAGTACAGATAGTTTTTTCTATTGATATTCCAACTTCATTAGTTGACTGTGTTAGAGCTCACAGTAAAAAAATATCTTGTAATTCACTATGTTTTCTATCTTCTTTGTGGAAAGAACTCAAAGAGTTCCTTGTGATTCATCCTTAGATCAAACTTTCCTTTTAGGCCTCACCAATAATTATGTTCAAGATCTTCTTGATTATATTTTGATCTTTATGGTCCAACATTGTGGGTATTCTCCTCAATTCTTGCTTAAAATTTTGATCACTTATGGTCCGTCTTTGTGGGTATACTGCTCAATTTTTCATCTCTAATAATCTATATAGACATGTTTTTGGTTTTTATCCAGTCAATGATATGACTTTATTTTTTACTCTTTGATACAAATGTAAGAGGCACAATGAGCACTTTGCACCAAAAGAAAACTTAGGCCTTACAAAAATCTCAGATGTTACAACTAAGTCCTTAAAAATAACTAATAAGTACCTCGAATTGACTAAGAACTCCTAACAATATATTAAAACACAAATATGTATGAAAGTATCAAATCAAACCATGTTAGGCTCTCATGGGAGCCTCTACTAATATTAATTTTTTCGATATGCAAAATGTGAGCCATCAGCGAGTTCAATGGGCAATGTGTCTGTGTGGAACAATGGATTGACGATACAATACGTGGATGAAGCTAGAATGGTCATTCTATGTGCCGTCAGGGTTACAAAATCATGGTCTGTTGTTGTACTTCTCATGTTTTGGAATTTTGGAAAAAAAATAGCTTAAGGAATCTACATCTTTGCCTTTTGAATTAGTGATGATGATTGTCACTAGATTGGGGTTATGCATGACACCCTATTTCCTCTGTGGTGATTTTGGGTGTGGTTGAGGAGAACCTTTGATGCAATATGGTGTGGATGGTCAGTCAAAATAAATCTACCTCTAAAATGATACCAAACAATGGACCATGAAGCATTACAAGTGCATATACATCAACTTGCATCACATAACATGTCAAACTCCATGAACCCTTAAAAGACACATGATAAGATGATGATGATTAAATTTCTAACTAGTTTGCATTGTGAGTACAAGGGCATTGGTATCCAATTCTATATGGATTTGAGATTACATATCTGGCTAATTTGTATTCAGGAGTGCCAAGGGATTTTTAGCAAAGGATATTGTGTTTTCCCGTCAGTCAAGCAGGACAAGTCAGATTAGTCGTCGAGTCTATTAGAGAACCCAAAGGTTGCAGTTTCGCCAAAGGAGGCTATAGTACTTGTCATGGTGAATCATATCAACATTGAAAATGTATTAATGTAATATAGGAGATATGGTTTTCCTACCAAGTCTGCCAACATAGTGGCTACAAAGAGATCTCAAGAGGAGGTGACTTATCAAGTGCTTTTTCCTAAAGAAGAATACTCTCAACTAATGCATCATTGTGGTTCTCAATAGGATACACCCATCACTTTCATCTCCTAGGCATCTCACAAGCATAGTCGCCCAAATTAGATTGGGTTCTTGATTTAGGTGTAACTAAAGCCACCATTGGAGTACATAAGATGTTCACCACCAACATCATAAGCCCAACTTGCCCAATGTTACCATTTTAGATGGTCATATTTCTATTCTTAAGAAAATTGGGATGATTTCACTTACTCGAGATATATCTCTTCTATTCATCTTGTTTATACTTCACTTTCCTTATAATTCTATATCTATTAGAAAAACTACTCTTTCTCTTTTATTTTACTTTAGTGATTATTTTGGTGATGAATACCTCTATTTGATGAAGAAGATATCTAAAATTTTGTCCATTTTCAAGTCCATTTGTACAGAGGTGGAAACCAATACTATAATAAAAATTATTCTCTTTGTTACAACAATTCACGAAATATGCCTTCCATGAGTTCATTAATTTTAAGTGCACCCATGATATCGCCCACCTATCATTATGGCCACACACTCCTCTACAACCTAATGTGGCTAAAAAAATTCATCATTTTGTGGAGACTGCTTGCACTCCTCTCTCCATATGCATGACTCAAATATTATGTTATACTTTTTGATGATATTCATTCTACATGGCTCTATTTAATCAAGGAGATATCTTAACTCTTGTCTATTTTCAAATACTTTTGTTGAGAGATGAAAAACTAATGTAAGTAGATATTTTTTATTCTTCATTCTAAAATTTAAGATAATGTATCAACAATGATTTCTTTGATTTCACTTAGTCTGACAATATAATCCATCAATCATTGTGGCCAAACACTCCTCTAAAGAATGATATGGCAGAAAAAAAATCATCATATAGAGGAGATCATTGAAATTCTTCTCCATATGCATGTTCCCAATGAGATACCGAGAGATGAAGTTTGCACTGCTACCTATCTCATCAAGTGTATGCCATCTTCCACTCTCCAAAATCACATACCATTCCAAATACATTGTATAATGCTCCACCTTAGTGTTTGGGTGTGCACGTTTTATTCATTGTGTTGCAATAGATGAAGATAAGTTCAATCTAACATTGGTCAAATGCATTTTCTTAGGTTACATTCAGGTTCAGAAGGGGTACAAGTTTTTCATGCCTACCTTATGATGCTTCTTTGTATTTGTAGATTTCAACTTATTTGATGACACACCCTACTTTAAAAGAAATTATTTTGTGACACATGTTGTAATGGATGAACTACACCCCTTCCAATCATTGATGACTCTCCTACACTTCTGTCCTTGGGAAATCCTAGTTTTGATAGTTGAATTCCACTATACTCCACTAGACAACCAATCACTTAGGTCTAAACTCAATGTACACATATAGTGGATAGTCAGATTCTAGCATCAATGCAAGTGGTACAACTGCTCCTACCAGTTTAGCTCCTTCTGCAGATGCTTCCTAGTCTTAGAGTAAAGTAGAGCCTTGTTCCAACTCTATTTCCTCATCAATATCTTCCAATTTCTTTGAGAAAATGTGTATGATCCTGCAAGTTCAAGATTTTTACAAATTCAATCTCTAATTTTGTTTCATATATCCACCTCTCACCTTCATGTAATGGTTTATCATCTATCTCTATACCTTTGTTTGTTTCAACTACAGTTGGTTGCCCAAGTCGATATCATGCTATAGATGACATCTCCCTTATTTATTTCCACAATTCAAATATATAGTTGGATGTTGTTGGATTTAACTATCAAAGTTTGTGCAGATGGATGTGTTGACCAATTCAAGGTGAATTTGGTAGCCACGGGCTACACTTAGGTATATGATGAGAATTACTCACAGACCTTCTTTCATTTGGCAAAGATAGTGTTCGAACATATCTTTGTATCTCCGGTTGTTGTTCATTCATGGACTCTACACCAACTTGATATTGAGAATGTCTCTTTACATAGCAATCTAAGTTATGAGGTTTACATGGAGAAAGCCATGGGTTTGTTGAGTATTTTTTCTTCACTAAGCCCCTCTATGGACTAAAGTAGTCATCTCATTCCTATTTTGGAATATTCAACAGCTTACTTTATGAGTTTGTCTTGAAAAGTTGTATATAGATCATCCAATTTTCTATAGATGCAAAGCTCTGGGAGCATTTTTGGCTGGTATATGTTGATAATATTATTGTAACATACATAATTTTGGACTTACTTATTTTGAGATATTTGACAATATTCTTATGTATAAGCCTAATGGAAATCCATTAATGTATTTTTTAACTTCATTTGGATTTTATTAAGTTAGTGGGCAAAAACCGATATCTTGCCTATTTTAATCAATCAATTATACACTTACCACATTTGGTTTGTTAGATTTAAGTATTGGTGTAATAATGACATTCAAATTCCTTTTGGAACAATAATGAAGTAAATCACTTCTTATAATCATTTTGATCCCTAGAATGACGAATTTCCCCTAACCTATTCTTTAGTCTTAAAGAATCCAAAATATCAAAATTAGAATTTTATTTTGGTTATACTTTGACTAGTCAACCTCTATCCCAAATTTCATTTCATTTAGATTTTATTTGACCATACAATTGACTAAACCAAATTTATCGCCTTGTGTACATGTTTATATCATTAATCATGACCTAACTTAACTAGGTATCATCATTTATTCATCTTAGGAATTCTCAGTGTCTTGAAGGGACTGCATGTTTCTCTCTCACATAGGTCAAGGACTATCTGTAACTGTGATTTCTGTCCTCCTACTTATCCTCTTCTTTTCCTGTCCTTCTCCCTGTATTTACCTTATCCTTCCTTAAATCCCGTAAACCCTAGCATCTTCTCTCTAACCAATGTATACTCCTACACATCTCCACCTAGAAGCCACACACCAACAAGGGATCTGAAAAATATGACGACCAAGGGGCAGAGGCAAGACCAACATTATCTCTGCAAGGTTTGAATGCCTCTCCCATAGTACCACTTCCTTACCACACCCTGAGTCTTCCATCAATGCCAACATAGCCACAACATGTTACACTCCTCACCGCCACTCGATCCAACTCTAACCAAAGTCCATAGGGAATTCATGCGGCATCGTAGTTAGTGTCATGACAATTTAAACAACATAGTAGTTTTCATCCATATAATCCATTCAAGCTGTTGAACCTCAGAGTTCCCCTCTGGTTTGGCCCAAGGAAGTAAGAAGGAACAAAATCCAACACATTTAAGGATCTGGTCTGATGATTGGTTGTCCCTCTCAGCCCAACACATGATCATTAGTATGTAAGTGAAAGAATTGACCCAAAAATGCTTGCCTTCCCTTCTCTAAGAATCTAGGAGGTTTGAGGAGTAGAAAATCTACCTCCTCCTAGTATCTAGTGTAGGATGTGCAACTATGAATCCATGAATTGGATACACAGACTCGCAGTACCACCAACGGGCATAGAATGAATATGTAGATCATTCTTGAGCAGGTGACCTTGCTACAACAACTTACCCGCACTCTCGAATTTGTCAATGCATCATTATACCTCAACCTCAACCATCCTAATCCTAGCCAAACATGGATCATGGTGCTTGTTCCAAACCCTACCAACCACATATAAAAGCTAAAAGAAAAAACAATCCCCATCTTCTTCCTTGAACTACTATCTTGAGAAATTCTAGAAAACCTCTAAGCATAAGTTTGGCAGACATCTTCTCTGGTTTGATTCTTGGATATATTAAAAAGTAATGGGACACAAGGTATAGATCAACAATAACCACTAATATTGACCCATCGAGATGGATAGGTATGACATCTTTATGAATTTTTTAGTTTTCAAAAACTTGATAAATAAAATATCATAAGTACTATATTAAATGAAAATATTGGTAATAATACAAGTTTTTTGTATTCTATATTAATATACACAACTACAATAATACATATGACATTGTATATACAAATAAATATCAATTTATATTTATATACCTAGTAACTCTGGTATGCATGAATCGATATGTTGATAATCCATATGATTGGACTATCTGTAGGTTAATATCTTCCCCTTATTTAAGTTCACTTTATGAACAACCAATTAATAAATGTAAGAAATGAAAGAGATTGGATTGTAATATATGGATATTAATAAGAATTGTTTTGGTTAGCCATATCATATAGTCACATATACATACAACATTAGCATGTGTAGTCAAATATGAAGACCATGTATCCAATTTTCCCATATCATGTATTCATCTAATGTTAGATTACTTAATAACTATATGTTGAATAATCTATGAGATGATAATTTAGAAGTGTAAAATTAAATCTGAATAGTATAAGACACCAGGTTAATTAATACATTGTGGCTAGACTTGTCAAGTTGGTATATATTTGCATAAAACTATATGAATGTAAACTATACAATTTTGGTAGAACTATAATCTCAATGTTGATATATGATATACATTGGAGTATAAAATAAACATAATATAAAGTATGGAAGTTTGATTATGACAACACCATAAATTATTTGATGCATCATTATATGAATATTCATATTAGCATGTTATTAATATCAAATAGTTATGCTATAAAATTTCAATTTAGGCACCCTAGATAACTATTGAATCAAACCCTAGGTTCATATAAATATAAATAATTATATGTTTGTTGGTATAAAAAATGACAACATGAATTATATTTATATGTAGTGACCTTTTTAACAAAGGGTAAAAGAGAGAAATAACATCTATAAGAAAGTGTTTCTAGAAACATATACATATATATATATATATATGGATGAGTTTATATGACATTTTGTTTAAAACTATACATTAATCTACTTAATTTTCATCTACATTTTTCATACTTGTAGGTAGGTTCATATTCAAGACCTAGATAATAATACTCATGTTTTCATGATGCTAGAAAACCTAAGATAGGTGAGACTCATTATTGCTTTAATATATGGATGACCTTGAAATATTTATACTTGTATCGGTAAGTGTGATGTCTAGATAGATAATGTTGATCCAAGAATCTCAATTGGAATTATAATGTGAAATATCTTGCATATAAATATATAATGTTGTATGGAATTTAAAATGAAGATTAAATGTAACAACTAGCCAACCTATGCATTAGTAATTGAATAAATGGATAACATTGTGCAACCAATTATGATTCTATACCTTAATACAAAGGAATATATGTAATATTAGTCTGTATGGACACTAGTAAGTATATAACTATTCATGTGTCTATTTAATAAAATTCAAAACCCTCAAAAATAGGATTATATGAAAATTTTGAATACTAATAGAATATAGAAAACTAATTTATTGAAAAGTACAAAGACACCTAACTGAAAGCCAATTAGTAAAAAAGTTGTTCTACTTTCTATGTATCTCTTCATCAATCCTTATGACACTCGAGTCATGGTTTGTGCAAACTCAGAGTCTTGAAGTGGTCGATTCTCTATTTCAAGTATTGTACTATTCCTCTTGAATTGCATTCATAGAATATTTCCAAGTGGTGAATCCTATTTGTTTATTTAACATCATCTTTCCTCTCGATGGTCACCACAACTACTTAGAATCTTGAATGTTGTTGCATGATGAACATTGAATATTGAAATTGGCACTAAGATTGATCTAAGGGAGTTTTGACCCCTATGGACTTTGGTCCCTTTTAGAGTTTTGGCTCACATGTGTGTACCAAGTACCCACAATCATACACAATGGACATGGATAAGTTGTTCCTCAATATACTAGTAATAGCTAATAAGGCACTTGTGTTGTTCTCTCCTAGAGTGTGAGAACAAAAGGCAGTTATCCCAAAATAAGATATAACATGAAGGTGCCAAACTTGAAATTCTTGATATTTAGAAATATAGATATTTGGAAAACTTGGTACTCTTATATGGTATTGCAAATCTTGAAATATCTGATATCTTTTAAATAAATCTTGAAAATTGAATAATCTTTCTTAGTTTATATTCTGGTTAACCTTGTGAACTATTATCTTAAATCTTGGACCTTTGGCCATATTTATTCTTTGAGTTCTTAACTTCTCTACCTAAGTCCACCAAATATTTCTTACCTAGTTTGTAAATGCATTGAATCTTCTCTTGTTGGATATTTTTAAATGGACCAATAATAAGAAATTAGTAACAATTTTGGGTGACCTATTCTTACTCTTTGGTCCATGTCGTGGTCGAATTTATCAATTTGGAATGTACATGGACATGCAATCGATGAATATCTTAGTAGAGTGAAGATGTACATGTGACTTGTGTATGTTTTAAATTGTAGTCCTTATGTATAGATTTCCACGAACTGTGTTGGAAAGCCAGAGCGTACAAAAGTTCATTTATATATTTTGAATTAAACTATGTTGTAGGAAAGAAATATGGTCATAAAGACCAAGTTTTTAAAATTGTGATTATTGGGGATAACATTCATGACTTGTGGAACTAAAACTTTTTTCAATAGGTACAATTTCAAACAAAGGACTTGGGAAGTCTTAAATATTTTCTAAGGATTAAAGTCACGAAGTCCATGTCTAGGATAGTGATCTTGAAGGAAGTATGTCCTATATCTTCTCACAAAGACACAAATGATTTGTGTTGAGCCTTACTCAGTGGATCATAAAGTAATGACTATGGAGCAAGGGGAGTTTCCTAATGCTCCATAGAGAGATAGTGGACTTGTTGTAAAACTGATTTATATGATTTCCTCCCGGGCCAACATTTTATTTTCCACTAATATTGCTATCTAGTTCATGGATAAGTCATGCATCAACTACATGAAGTTTGATATGCATATTTTTGACAAGGGCCACCTATATCTATACCATGGACATCTACAAATGCAAGGGTTTTCATATGTTTATTTGGTTGCATCCAAGCTTGGTAGGAGGTCTATTTTAAGCTCAATTATAATTTTGTGTAGATACTTGGAGCCCTAAAAAACAAGAAGAAAGTAGTAGTTGTGAGAACCATTCTAGAGTCATAATTTAGAGCCATTTCCCTACCAACATGTGAATTTCTATAGATTTTGTATTTGTTATAGGATCTTGGCTTTGTGTAGAAAGCTCCTATGGATATCAAGTGTGGCAATCATAATGCTATCCATACATCCTAAAAGCTTGTATTTCATTAAATAACAAAGCATGTTGAAGTTGACAATCACTTATTAAGAGAAATGATTCAAGAGAAGTTTGTCTGACTATTACATGTCAGACCAAAAAATTTTTTGTCATATCTACTTACAAAGTCTCTACTTGGTTGTTGGGTTCAAGACTTATGTAACAAGTTGGACACATATAATATACATGTTCGATCTTGTTGGGGTGTTAATCTATACATATAGGGAGTGTAGTTGTAGAAAGCCTCATGGACTTATGTGTTAAGTAAGTACAAAGTTTTATATATAAATATAAGCGCACCCCAATCACAAGGGTATCAAGGTTGTCTCCCCTATTTTGTGTTTCTAACATCTATAAATCATTAATACTTCTACTACAAAATGCCTAATAGTATTGGTTAAATGAACTATACATTAATCTTATCCAAATATAAAAATGCAAGTGATTGAAACAACACGATTATGGATTCTCTTTCCCCAGTAGTAATAGATCTTTTCAATGTTCTTTGAATTACAAAATATATGTTGAAAGAATAAAGGGCGCAAAATTAATATCTTACACATTAGATATAGATTTTGATGATGATGCTAAATATCCAAAGCTGCTTGGTATTTCACCAATGAAGTAGTTAAAACTCAGATCACTGCAATGGACACAAATTATCATATAGGTTAAGGAACCACAATAATTTTATCTATGGCACAAAAAATTATTAAAAAAATATCCATGCCCAGCTCCTTATGCCTATAAAGTTGTGCATAATATATATTATCTTAGTAAAAGATAAAACAAAATAAGTAGAGAAACTCAAGAAGGAAGATAATGAATAACAAACAAGAACATGATAATTTTGGGCATGAAATTACAAGCAAGAGAATGAGATACTATAACAAAAGCATGCTAATACTATACATGCAATTACAAATAGGAAGATGAAGTATTATAAGAAGAACATGATAATATTAGGCATAATAATAACTTGAATGTTTCACAAAAAAGTTGAGTTAGCACCAAAAGAATAGGGAGAGACTAAAACAAAAAGGAGGCCAAAAGACCACATGGTTAATTATAGGAAATATAAATTTAAGAATGATATATAATTAACTAAAACTATGATTCATTCCAACCATAATTAAGTTTTATCCCATGGACTCATTTTCTTGTTCTCTAATCTGTTGGGTTCATATTATAACTATGTCTTTCCTTACACTTTCTAAGACCCACCCTTCACAATGTAGTCTCCATTTTCTCTTTTATAGAGCCCAAACTCAAGTCACATAACATTAGTATGGAAACCTTTTGCATTATATGGCTAAATTGTTTTTAGGAACAAAGGTTCAATAAATCTATAAATCATAAGCCATATTTACATAATTTTGATGGTCCAACCTCTAGTTACCACCCTTAGCCATCACGAGTTTCTAATTTTAACTCTTCTACATCCATTTTATTCCTAGCCTACAGTGCATGAATCCCTTAACCATATTTTCCTCTATCTTAGTATTTCTAATACAATGTCAATATATGTTTATTGTGTACACAAGTTCACAAAAACTCAATTGTTCTTATATGGTCTGTATACTCTAAAGGCAATACGAAAATAAAGATAAAAGCAATCGCTTGGAATCGTGGATTCTCTATGATATAGGACTCCTCAGCTTCAAACAAATCCATGGTTTAGTCGGGCCATCAATTTTCTTCTTCTGAGAGTTTCTTCCAACATCTATCAACCTCAAAAACAAGGATAGAGGTCCTCTTCACCAAAGGGATCAGCTTGTCCCAATGAAATTATACCTTGGACTTACTTCATGAGACTAGAAAAACATATGAAAAATCGGTCTCTGCTTGAATGGACTATCACATGAAGGCTCCACATGAGGAGGAGCTCTTTCCTGATCCTAAAAAGTGTCATGAATTAGTTGGAAAATTGATTAATCTATTGATAACTTGATCTGAGATCACTTCTATAGTCTAAGTACTCAATCAACATATGAGTGTACCATTTCAAGATCTCTAGTGCACCATTTAAAGGATCATATGATACTTATAGAGGGATCTAGGAAGAGAACTATTCTATAGTCATCTAAGTAGAAGCCTATTACTATATCTGGGTATGCAGATGCAAAATGGGTAGGTGGTTATCTATAGTGACGTTCCTCATTTGGTTTATACATCTTGTTAAGAAACCATCTTGTTAAAAAGTGTCGTGAAGTAGGTGGAAAATCAATTATTATATTGATTACTTGATCTGAAATAACTTCTATAGTGTGAGTACTCAATCAACATATCAGTGCACCATTTCAAGCTCACCAGTGCACCATTTAAAGGATCATATGATACCTCTAGAGGGCTCTAGGAAGAGAACTATGCTATAGTTACTTATGTAGAAGCTTATTACTATATTTGGGTATGCAGATGCAAAATGGGTAGGTGGTTCTCTACAGTGACGTTCCTCATCAATGGTTTTATCACTCTAGTATTGAACTTAATATCAAGATGTGGCTCATGTGTTGTGATTTACAATGGGTACAGTCGGTTTTGACCGATTTTGAAATTCATATTAAGATTCACCTAGTCTATACTATAACAACCATGTTGCAATCCACATCTCCACAATACAATATTTCATGAGCATGCTATTATATATGCTTTTTATGCTCTAATCTAGATTTTTTACTCCTTATAATCTTACCCAATATCTTTAAATTCTACTTGATACCTTCTCTTCTATCCTATAAAAGAGTAGTTTTTATTTGTTTCAATTACATCAATTATGATTTACCTTATTTACATGATATCATATGTTTACAATACCCCATAACCCGTCTATTACCCATATCTCCCTCACCCCAACCCACACAGTCCTAACCCTATGTTGTACCCCATCCATCTAGTCTAATTCCCACCACCGCCCCTCCTTTCCCCACTCTCGATTCTATTTCCATACACTTCCACCTACCACTCTTATACCATCCTTAGTTTGGGACTATTATGAAGTTTATCACCTTCTTTCTACTGATACCAAATAAGTCCAACATCAACACAATGAACTTCAATTAGTTAAATTCCTAGATGGTCTTCCCAATTCTTTTTTTGGGGTGGTTAATCAAATCTTATTCATTGAACCCTTGTGTACTTTAAGTGATGTTCACAAGTGGGTCCGACAAGTGCTCACGATGTCATCTATACCCTTTGATTCTTATGAAACTTCTACACTTGTATGTTCATCCTGGCGACTATGGAAGAGGTCATGGCCAGTGTCATGATCAGGGACGTGATCATTCTTCTAGAGGTCATGGACGTGATCCACCTCCTCATGGACGTAGACATGGACATCCTCCTCCAAGATTCCCCCCCCCCCAAATTCTATTCTCATACCAACCACACTGAAGATCTTTGTTGGGATAAACATGGTGAACCAATGTGAAAAAAATAGGTATTACAATATTGGGTCTACCTTGTCTTTCCTTCTTGTTCTACACTACCTACCTTTGAGTGCATCTGCTTTTAGTTTGAGAAAATTCTTCAAGCATGAAATCCCTCTCAACCAACGTTACACCAAGATGGAGTTTATTATGCCTTACTTGCTTCTTCTACTACTTATGGTAAAAAATAAATGGATCATTCACTCTAGTGCCTCTTCTCATATATCTACAAACTATGACTTGTTTTATAACCTTACTAAAGTAATTTTGGTTCCACTGTTAACCTTGGATGATGAATCTCACTCTACCATGAATGGCATCACAAATATTTATAGGCCCACAAATTTACCTCAAAAAATTTCATTATGTGTTCCAAGATTTCCTCTGAATCTTCTTTCTATTACTTATAACTATTAAGAGACTTCAATACTCTATTAGATTTCATCTTGAGGGTTGTGCAGGTCATTAGGGACCAAACAGGTTGTATTACATGGACACTCCATGTGTGATTACTATTTCTATGTTGCCATGCTCTATGTCTAGATGAAAATGGCACTATCGTCTTGGACATCCTTCTATTGCAATGCTAAAGTGTTTATTTATCACAATATCTCACAATTTTTTAATGGTGAGGCTTGTCAATTTGGAAAGCAGACTAAGACAGTTTATCCTGCAAAAGAATCATTAGTTCTACATATTTATTTCATGTGGTGCAAGTTGATATCTAGGGTCCATGTTCGGTAACCAATATCTCATGCTTTTTTACTAAGATTAAAATGTTGATAACCCAATTAAAATCTTTCACACTGGTAATGTCTTAGAGTTCATGATAAAGTTAGTCAACCAATTTTGTACAAATCTGGGCACTATTCATTCTACTTCCTACTCGTATGCACCCCAAAAAAATTGTTGCTGGGAAGAGGAAAAATCATCACCTTCTAGAAGTTGCTCGAACAATACTTCTTCACTATCATGTACCAAAAATGTTTTTGCATGAGGAGATTACTTCATTTATATTGAATGATCATGTGACTTATACCCTTATATATCCTGATCCGCCTCTCTTATATGTTCTGCCCACATTTTTGGTAGTACATGTTTTGTGAAATAATCATTGCTCTAGGTTAACAAAGATAGACCATAAATCTACTAAATGCATCTTTCTGTGATATCTAGAACTCAAAAAGAGTATCATTGTTATGATCTATCTAGAGGTAGTGGTTTTTGAGTGCTATCATTTTTTTAGCATATATCATACAATTTAGAGAGTGGAGTTTGTTATCTTTTTATCTTCGAGATAATACTCAACTACCCCCCCCCCCCTGAATGTGGAATATGAATCCTATAAGGATACAAATGTTCACACTTTTCCACTCAAAGTATAAGGATGGAGACACAAGGCTCCAGTTACCTTTATGTCTCCTCAACCAACCATCCTCTTTTGCCAGTAGACAATTCCCATAACTCCTCTTTTACACCTTCCAGTTAGTTTATAGAAAAGTGTTTGGTCTTGTACTATGCAACCAGTGAGTAATTTCCACTCCTCTTCTAATCTTGATACTAGCTTTGCATGTGTTAGGTCTTCCACCTCTGTTGTTTCTTTTCCTCAAAATGCTACCGAAGCACCACAAAATCCTTCCTAATTCCAAGATATGAAAGATAAGATGAATGCTCATGATTGAGATACATGAGATCTTGTTGATATTCCTCTTGATTTCTCTACTATGGGATTTTATTGGATATATACTATTAAGTATCATCCAGATGGTACAATTAAAGGACAAAATGATCATCTAGTTGCCAAAGAATATACTCAAACGTATATCGTCGATTATTTTGAAACCTTTTAATGTTGCACACATCTAGGAGGGAGACCAATAAGATAAATGAAATATAAATTTCTTAAATATTCAACTACTTAGCAAAAGCACCCATGGCTATTATCTATAATAAAAACACTTCAAATCCTAACCCTAAGACAATTTCATAAATTGTCTAACAAAATAGAAAATCAATTTAACAATTAAATTTGCATCATAGTGAATATAATTAGATAATTGCATGTAAGTCCCTAATAACATAACTCACTTAAAAAAATAGAATTATGTTGCAAGTGTCCTGCATCACCCTCTCTCCTACCGCTCAGCTGAATTTGGTAAGGATGCACATTTATGTTGTTGTCACTCATGACTGACCTATATTTTAGCTTGATGTGAAGAATGTATTCTTCTATGGTGACATGAACAAATAAGTATAAATGCAAAAATCTCTTGTCTTTGTTTCTCAATGGGTGTGTTCTAAACTTTGTTGGCTTCACAAGTCTATTTATAGTTTGAACCAAATCCCAAGTGCATGGTTTGACAAATTAAGCACAACTTATTAAATTTGACTCGGTTGCTAATCAGATCACTCCATTTTTATAAATAAGAGTAATCCTAGTCTTGTCATTCTGATTGTAGATTTGGAGGATATTATTCTATTTGGAAGTGATAAGGAGGGTATTCAAGAAGATCTAGAGAAAAATTTTATTACCAAAGAACTAGGTAAACTTCAATATTTTCTAGGTATTGAAGTTTCTTGCTCCTCTTTTGTCATATGTATGTCAAAATACAAGTTTGTTCTTAATCTCTTTGAGAAATGGGCATTCTAGGAACTAAACCTACTACTACTCCTCTAGATGCAAATACAAATACTACTTAGGATGATGACTCATCTACCCTTATACTAACAACCACCAATATTGAAGATTAGTTGGTAAGCTAATTTATTTCAATGTCACTCAAGCTAATATTACTTCTACACTAGGAAACATCAATAGGTAACTAGATAAACCTCAACGATGTCACTGGGATGATGTCTTCCATATTATCAAGTATCAAAAGAACTCCCTAGGGAAGAGATTGTTACATAGACAACATGTATATCGTAAACTCATTGGTTATTCTGCTTTTTACTATTCTTGTAGTGACCCAAGCACAAGTTATCCCTAATTTTAAATTAGTTACTATATTTAGTTTAAATATTATTTTGTCTGGGTTATTTCAAAAACTATAACATGTTGATTTAATTTTGTGATATAAATAACTACAACACAAATTTATGTTTAATATCTTGTTAAATATAATTTGTTTGAATGAATATGTTTAAATTCAAACATGAATCTAAAACCTTAAAGGATGCAAAAGATAAAGAATACTCATGAATGAGAAGCATTTTCATCTTAAAAGACTTAAGTTGATAGTTGGTGAGAATATCATTGATTTTACTTTAAATTTGTAGGAAATGGAATTATGAATCCATCACTAAAGGAATGAATAAAATCATAGTTGAAAGGAGGATGTTATCGTATTTTTAGCATACTTATACTTAACAATCAACATTTAACACACGAACAACATGTGGCGAGCGACGCCACTATTTAAGGCCAATCATAAAAAATGGCATCCCTTTTTATATACATATCAGATTTAGATAAAATTTAGTTCTATTGATTTGTAATTCAATCCCATATCTGACTAGAACCTAAAGCACAACTTTAGAGGTCCAGAGGGTGTCTCTAATGGTGACCAAGGGAGAACCTTGTTGGTGCATGTCAAAAGGAGGTATTTTCTTATGGATTTCTAGATGAAAACTTGTATTTCCTCTCCTCCTCTTATATTAAGGTTGGTTCTTTAAAAATATCTAGTTTACATTCATTTTCTATCCTTTTCCTCTCTATTCAGTCCGTCTAGAAAAGAAAATTTTGAACTTACCTTCTTCTATTTTTTCCTCATCTCTATGATTGACTTCTAAGTTAAGGTGAATGGACTAAAAATAGTTTCAAAGTATATTCTTAAGCTTGGATGGTCCAGAACAGATTTTATCGTGATACCTTGGTTCTCTTGCAGGAGTTTGATTCTGGATCTATGTGGCTATTTGGGTCTAGTTGTATGACCTATTTTGTGGGTGTTTTGATTGTAACAGGTCAAAGGTTCGATTCATCAGCTGCAGTTATCCTTTAGATGGTCTCTTCTAGTGATCCCTGGTATGATGATGGGAATCGGGAGCTTTGGCCTGTTGGATGAAGTCTAGGACCAGTGGTAGTGCTTCTAATCTTCAAGGAAGAAGGTCGGGGTGGCAGGCCCTCCTTCTTCAGGTAGTTTTTTCTTACAGTGTTCCAGTTGTTCTCTGACCGGGAGTTATGATCAGGGAGGTCTCTGATTACTTGTTTGGTTGATGAGTTGGTGTTTCTTAAGACCTCTTTGTGGGTATGCGTTATTGAGTCTGTATGTCTCCCCTCCTCATCTTCTAAATGTGTGGTTTAGCCGATCTGTAATATCTCTGGTCTATTCTTAGTTGGAGGTTCTTCTTTTTGTTTGTTTGATCCCTGCCTTTGAGCCCCTGCGTGGGACTGTCAGTGATCTTGTTTCCCCTCGGAGCACTATTTGTACCCAAAGTTTTGGTTTTCTAGTTACAAGATTTTTGTGCGACCAAAAAAAAGAACTGGATAGAGTTTCACAGATCCAGCTTTTTCCAGCTACGATATTATCCTCATTTTTTCTTTCTGATCGAGGTTAATAGACAAGTATCTAGATCCTATAAATATCTTTCATTTTCTAAGCTTCCATATTATGCTTACATGTATACCTAACAATCTTTAAGACAAAAATCTCATTTTCTGTGATGAAATCAGACTTGAGACTAATGGGTTATGCTTGTTATTATGTGTCAGTTCTTGATAAACTCTATATTACTTGTTCTCCTTGTTGTTTCATCTTGATCATGCAAAAATTATACTTGATCTAATATAAAGATCATATCATACCCTCTTAATGAAATTAAATCTAAATATTTCTTTCCACTTGGTATAAAACATGCTAACATAATATAGGGAGCTTGTTTCTTTTTGTTATGCCATGAATTTTCCTTTCCTTACATCATGAAGTCTGGAGTATGGAAAAGTATCTGAAAGTAAGTTTAGATTCATCTTGGGAAATCAGAAATCTAGGATGTGTTATTCTTGCTATGCAAATGAAGGAGAAATCCTAGAATGATATTATGTCAATTTATTCTTATTTATATATGCATTTTATGGTTTAAATAATATATTTCAAGGTTGTACTTATTTAGATTTGGCCACGTATGTTATGTCATAATACTAACCATGATATGATTGGTCTAGGTAAATTTGTTGAGTTTCTGTGTTACATAAATAGACTGAGATGAGCTTAGCACATCAAATTCATTCCTCAATTACATTAGATTCACCTAAGAATATAATTTACCTTCTCTTTGCAATTCTTTCCTTTTCATTATGAGTTATCCTTAACCTTTATGATATGGACTTATTCCAAAATTTAATCATCATGATGATGACCTATGAGATAAGTTAAGGATGAATCTATATGATGCAAGCCATGTCTAGTGACAACATGTCTTATATATAATGCAAGAATGAATTGTGAATGATTTGTGATGAATCTTAGCCATTAGGCTTGAGGGTTGCTATGCCAACTTCTTATCCTTAATAAGAAGGTGAAATTGTGATAAGCATTTGTCCTTAGAGGCCATAGATGTTATATGTGATGTTTAGTGAGAATTTAAACTTGTAAAGATTGTTTTTCTACTCCATGTGTTAGATTATATTTAAAATTTCTTATAGAAGCTTATTTATGTAATATTACAATTCACAAGAACAAAATAATTATTGTGATAGAGAGTTAATTAAGAAAATATTATAATAATAAAGAGAAATACAAGATCTGTGAACACCGCGATACATCCTCAAATTGAGATGGTGAAATAGGTCATTCACACTTAGGGTGAAGCCCAAGTGGTCAATACCTTGAGTGTATTAGACCCTAAGGGCTAATCTACTAAGGTTAGAGAAAGTTTCCACAAAGGTGGATGATCTCATTCTTCTTTCAGTTGTGATATTATGTCAGGTTTGAACTAGAACCCCTATGATATTGTAATAGGGGAGAACTGGACCCCTTGTGATATTGTGTTAGAGGTGAACTAGACCCCCAAAAGAGAACAATGTTTATATATGATTGAGACTCAATTTGGTACCATGGTGGGAGTAAGGTATAGAGCTATCATTTTTCATGTCCATAGGGAAACCTTCACTTGTATTTTGTCTTAGGGTATCTGGATACATTGTAAGGTATGGAAGGTGAAATCATGTGTGTGAACTATACTACGATGATGGCTAATTAGATAATATAAGTTAGTTAGATTCAGGGCATAAAATAAAGTGGACAAGCCAATAGTATTTTTATTGATGTTGTCATTGTGTACATAATTGTTGATGGTTATTGTTGTGGATAGTTGCTAAATTATGACTCTGCACAATTTTCTATTTAATCATATTGTTAATCATGTTACAATATTCTTGTTGCTTATCCATCTTTTACAATACTGATATATGTTTTTTTTGTTAAAAAAAGATACTTTATCAGTAAAATATTTAATTGTTAAACATCTATATAAAGGGAAAATAGAAGGCAAAATAGTATGTGCTCACTCTTTTTCTTATGTACTCACTTATACATTAGATAATCAACCAAAAAAACCACTTAGACATTATATAATCAGTCAACAAACCATTTTCAGGTTCATAGTTGAATGAGGATTCATCATCTTGTGATGGAAATCATAATAAAAGATATCCATGTGTTGTAGTGTCTAGTATTTGATATACTGTGGGTCTTGGGAGAATTTGTGTACACATGATGATATGAAATTGCATATGTAATCAAGTGTTCCTATGTGTATATCAAGTTTTGTTAGTTTCCCCATTATGGAATTGTGAAGCATTCTTATAAATATTAGGAATGTGTCATAAGCAAATTGTGAATTTTGAATAATATATTAGTTCTAGAATTACAAAATGGCCAATTTTATTTTGATTATACAATCATATTTTGTCTTCACTTGTTCTTTAAATAATGAGATCATTTTGGGATATGTTTCATAGATCATCGAGTTCAATTCTTGGTAATAATTTTGAAGATGATTATTGAGATTAGGTATCGACAATGTTGGTAGCATAATTGGTAGAAAGTCCACCTCCTATTACTACATGTTTGTTGGGGGAATCTATCACATGGTTTAGTAAGAAACAAACTATTTTTTCCCATTGTAGCATTGAAGATGAGTGTAAATCCATGGCTCATACTACATGCAAATTTATGTGGGCTCATGGAATTCTAAAGCAATTTAACAACTGTGATCCAAAATCAATTCCCACGTTCAGTAACAATAAATCCCCCAACTTGACTGCAATCTATCCTTCTATGAGTGTACCAAACACATCAAGGTGGATTCACTTGTTATGGAATATGTTATATTAGGCCATATGTCCTCATCTTATATCAAGTATAAAGACAGTTCACTTATATGTTAAAAGTTGCTTCTAAAATTAGATTTTCCTTTATAGTTGACAAGTTGAGCATTGTGAGACATATATGCTCCAAATTTAGGTGGAGTAATGACATATGTTTTTGTATATCTGTTTACTTTTATCTCATATCTCTTAATTTTGTTTAATGTATCCTCCCTTATCATATAAAGGGGAGTACTTTGTAATTGCTTTCATTACATGAGTTACAATTTAAGTTATTTACACATATAAAATACATTGAGGTGGATTGGCATTTCTTATGAGATTTGTCAAAGATGAAAGTAATGTGACTCCTCACATTTAAATGGGGACCAAAAGCCACTTCTCATAGCTCTTTTTCAACATATGGGTATTACACTAGAATTACATAGTGTTTACTCTATAGCTTGAGGAGGAGTGTTCGTATAAGTGGTTACTAGTGAAGTGGGCTTTGGTTTTTTGTCTACATACTCTAAGTTTTTTGTTAGTGAACTTGAGTGTGGATCCATTTACCCACATAAGTGTACTCATGTATCCCTGGACTCGTAAATATAGGATAGTCAATACCTCATTAAAATGTTACAAAGTAATAGAAATCACTTTCTCTTGCACATGATATCAGAGTGGAGCATAGAAAACAAGTGTGTGGACTACACCTGCCTAAAATAACAAGTTTAAGAACATACAAAAAGTTGTTTCACTTGAGAGGATATGAGAATAGTCCCTACCATTGAATTTGGGGGTGATTATTGGGCTTATAAGATGTGTGGCCCCTTCACTCATTGCCAATTGTTTTTTAGTTGAATACCCACACTCAGAGATAAATGAACCATGAAAATGCTATTTGAATAGTACATGACACATGCATAGATAACTAAAAGGGTCCCCTAGAAAAAGTCTTACATAACGAGGAACATGGACACTATAATGTCAACAACTTCTCTGACTCAAACTATGTTGGTAGTAAAACTAATGGGAAATCTACCACATGAAATTGAAACTTTTTTTGAGGGGTGATTTTACTTAACATGAAAAGAGAGAACATATGTTAGTTTCTTGATCTAGTACTACACTTGAATATTGAGGTTTGTCTCTCAAAGTCAATGAAATGATGTGGGTAAAGACCTTCATATCAAAAGTGGGATTTTTTCCTATTATTCCCATTCCAATGCATTGTGATAATTTTGTTGGTATTTTCATTGCAAGTAACCTGGTCTTTCACAAAAGGGAAACACAAGTTGCAGTAGACCACCATTTTATCAAACAAGTGGTTTCAACACAAACTATATGTACACCCTTCAACAAGTCTGAAGAACAAATGTTGACATATTCACAGAACCACTAAGAGAAAAATGATCTACTTTACTTGATAGGATAGGCATGAACAACATCTATTCCCATCTTGAGGGGGTGTTTAGTATGTAACAATAGGAGCTACTTGTTTAGTCTTACCTTTTTGAATCTAAAATTTGGTGACTAACATATTTCTATATATTCGATTCCCATAGTCAGTTGTTGATCATACAATAAGAGACTTCTCTTTTACCTATTGTAACTCTATAAAAGGGACAAATATATATATTTTCAAGGACTTATTGTTAGCACTCGTCAAGATTTATTACAAAAGTAGAACAAAATTGTGCAAGAGATATTAAAAAACCTTTAGATCGGTCATGGAATTAGACAATAGTTGATGATAGTTTCAAAACTAATTTATGATTGTAACCTCAATTCATAGCATAGTATGTTTAGTCAACTCAGATGAACTGTATTCTACTTGATCCTGCCATTTTAATAACTGCATGTATACCATAAGGAAATTAACAACAAATTAATTTTAGAAAGAAAAAAACTTACAGGCTCGTTAAGGTATTCATATTTCCAATGTATGAAGGGATGGAGCCATATATTGAACAATTCCTTAAGACCCTACATTTCTCAAGGGTCAAAATCAATCTAGTAACTTAATAAGAAAAAACTTCAACGAATAGAATTGATTGAGACTTACAGGTTTTTTAGCTTTAGACCTTTTAATTGAGGAAATTCCCCATTACCTCGAAAGCTAGAAACTCTCCTATGATTCCATATACATTTGTTAAGAACACTAGAAATCTAGAAAAATATAAAATCTAGTTTCTCTGTTGTGAGTTTTTTTACTCATTCTTACAACTGTGTTAAGTTTTTCAATGTAGAGAGTGCAGTGGGAAAAGCACCTTCCATTGATGTTCCTTGCATGTCACTGGAAAGAAAAAAAGTTATAGAAGATCTAGGTATATTTTGATAACACTTTTTCTATGTAATAATTGTTTTCTAATAATTGGAACAATTAGGGAAACCATCAAAACACACTACAATACACTTACATAAAACAAAAAAGAAACTCCAACAGAACTAAGATAATTATAGAATAATACTCACAATCGAACAAGTTGTGTCCAGTTCCCTATGAAGTCAGGAATTGTACCAGATATGCTATTCCCGTCGATCCTACTACACAAACATTGAAATAAAGCATACACTTCTCATTCACAATGGAAATGATTTATCAGGTAGAGATTGTTGAGACTTAATCCCATTAATAGTAAGAATAAAGATAATATCTACAAGTTATCAACATTTAGAAAAAGAATACTAGAACCAATGCTAAATTAATCCATTTTATTTAAACTTATCAATTACAAGTAAAGGATTTAACTGGAATCGCTGATTATTCAAATTTTCCCAAGTTGATATACCAATTAAAAAAAAATATGTCTTTTAAAAGAAGTGGTTACTTAGTTATTTGGGCTTAGGCCCGTTGTGTCTATATTATATGTCTTTTATTAGTGCTCTTTAGTGAGATCCATTTACCCACTTAAGTGCATCCATGTATACTAGACTCCTAATATAGGAAAGTATGTCTCATGTGCAACTAATCAACTACTTTTTATATTGTTCAATGTTTTAGTACATCAACACAATTTCAATTCAACATCAAAATATCCTAAAATTGATGCCCCAAAACATTTATTGGATATTCAAATGAGCTCAATTTTACTTTTAGATCATTCATTGGATGAGGCAATAATTATAATTGGGCAACTGCATTTCATAAATGTGACATAGCAATGATTCAGTTTGAGTTGTACTGGCTATGATAGATTCTAGCATATTTTTGCTATAAATATATATAATTAGATTATTGTGTGTGTGCATGTCTATGCATACTTATGTTTGTTCTTGAATAATTTTTTTTAAAGAATATCCATTCTAGTTAGAATTTGGCAACATAACTTTACATAAGAACAAGAGTTAAAGAAAGCATTATAACATCAAACATACATGTCTATCAAGTTTTGAAGATGGGCAAAAGTAGGTGGAAGCTCTCCAGAGAAAAAATTTGATGAAAGGATGCTGCAAAATAAAGCAATCATATGATCCATAAGATTTTAGTAACACACTATTAACATGGACTGACACATGTAGTTTCACTCCATAGTTTAAATTATCTCTAAAAGATTCAAAGAGCTTAACGATTGTTGCTTACAGTCTACTGAGGAACTTCAAGTTACCAAGCTCTGGAGGAAGGGGTCCATCTAAGGAATTTTGCTCCAAGACACTGAAATCATATGAGAATTGAAAGAAACCAAAATTTCATCATTACAATAATGGTAATAATATAACAACAAGAAGTGAACAAAAATCTAAGAGGAATTACAGTGACTGAAGGCTTGATATGTTTCCAATCTCCTTGGGAATACTCCCGCTAAGGCGATTTGCAAGAAGAGAACTACATATTTGGAAGAAAAGGAATCAAGAAATAATGGGTAGGTAGTATGCACTATATCAAGTATATTAATCATAATTTAAATGAAGAGGTTAGATGACATGAAATTACTACGATGAAGTTCATTTAAAATTATCAATAAAGAAGTATATCACTTTATAACAGTGGAACTAGTGCTAGTATGTTTTGGTTAGCTTGCTTCAAAAATAGTGATGCTATTTTTTATCTTACATGTTTTGGACAGCGGGAAGGGAACCCCATGTTGTAGGTATAGTTCCATTGATGTAGTTCCTAGTGAGATCACTGTTGAATTTTATAGCCACACATAGTCCATAATTTATCACCAAAAAGCACATAAATTTAGTCTAATAAAATAGCAATTAATAGTCCACGTTGAGAAGAAATGGAAGAATGTAAATTATGCATTGATATACAAGTATGAAAAGGTACATATTCATCAAAGAAGTGAGACTGGTGAACTCATCAGGTAGTACCCCGCTAAGATTTTGCGATTTGAGCACTCTGGAAGAAATGAAGACAACCACACAACATAAAGAAATGGCAGTGATGTGTCAGAGAGAACCCAGTAAAGAAGAAGAATAATTGAAGGAGGAAAATATGTGTACATGCTAATGACATGGCAGACGTTGGTGGTTGTATTGCAGTTGCCACAAGTGACATTGCGGTTGGAAGGGTCAATGGTGGTGTCGAGCCAACCGTTAGCACTGCTGCAAGGGTTGACACTAAAATTCCAACCAATTTTTAACTTTGTATCAATCTTGCGTAGGGCTTCAACTGTCAACCAACATGGTAAATTGTATTTTAGCACATCATTATATCTAATTTGAGATACAAAGTTACATTTATACGTGATTATTGAAGATATAAAAATGTTACACATAATAATTATACATCATTTTTGCAAATGTTGGAAAAGCCAAATGCCATAGGCTTGACTCTGACTAAATTGTTTATATATATTTGGGTCTAAGATTTTTTTCAGACCTAATATACCTAAAAATATAATGGTTAAAGTTTCTTATTTTTTTGCTCGACTGACAACTTTACTCCTTGCCTGGATTGTGAAAGCTGGTTGTAAATAATATAGAAAGAAAATTAAAATAAGAAAGCAAGCCAAAGCACATGACCTAACTACAATATCATTTTATAACTATTTTAAACTGTGATGACTTTGAGAGAGTGTCCATCCAATATGTGCATTCGTCAAGTATAATGTGTTTGTTGAGAGAACCGATAATTGTGTTAATCCATACGTGACAAAGATACAAATAAGCTTCTCTGGTGGAAAAGAAAACTAAGCAAGTGTTGCCATTATGGAAAAGCTAATAAGCAGACTGGTGGAATAGAAAAGCAGTCACACATTCCCTTCATTTTCTTTTATTTATAGAGTAATACAAAAGTTCATTTGCTTGCTAGCAATAATAGAAATCTCTATCTTGAATACCCAAGGTATCGAATGTAAAGATAGAATATACTATAGTTATTTGTCTTGTCCACCTATGATTTTGTTAATATTTTCTAACTCGTAAAGTAAGTTGTCTTCAGAGTAATTTAGTGCTTAACATGTTATATGATTACACCTATCACCTAATATTTTCTACACTGATTTTGGTGATGATATCTTAGGTGATTGATGTACCGTAAGCTTGAATATCGAACAATTGGTATAGAGTTAGTTTATTGGGTCTAATGAGTTACTACTAGGATCTATTGAGGAAATTATCTACTACCATTGTTTTCGTGCCCTTTTCTATCGTATGGTTCAACTGGTGACATATAATTGTCATCGATACTGAAAATCTATATTTAAATGCCAGTTTTGAAACTAATAGGTTACAGGTAGAAATACAATGTAGCAATTATCCTCAAGAAAATCTATTGGTTTCTCGAGTGTTATTGAAGCTCTAGAATTTAATACGTGTTTCTCTTATTAATTATAATTTTTGCACAATTGCACATCAAATACTTCTAATAGGACATTGCCTTAGTCAAAAGAGTGTTATAATTAACAAAATGAATGATTTGAGTAGCACGTGATGCCTTTATCTTATAAATGCCCCTCTCATAGGTATCCATTATTTTTCTAGTAGTTGTATACCTCTCCTTGTCAAAATAAAAAAAAATGATTGAAAAACATGGGATGGGACTTTCTTTGTAGTAGTATAAATGAAACCAAGACATATATTTGGCTATTTGAGAAACATTGGGTCATCCATGCCACTTAGGAAGATGGCACATTAACAACTTTAGAATGCATTCACATTGTATGTTTAATAAAGTTATAGCTTTCACAATGGAAAACGATGTCTCTATTTGGATACAGTTTGTGCAACAAAAGTACTGTCAGGGTAAAACGTCCTTAGGAACCAATCAACAATAAAGCATTCTCTCATTTTTGGTGATATATTCTTAAAGGTCGACATCTTACTAAGGGTGCCATAAAAACTCATCATAATTGTTGGTCATACATTAATTTATGGTATGATCATTGGTACAGCCTAGGTCGGTTAAAAAAAAGCTACATATAAATATACCAATTCAAATTAGGCACAACAAGCTTGATTCTTATCTCAACAAAAGAAGATGATATACTAGAATGTTTTATTGGCCTCTTTCATTTGACTGATTTTATTCTCATTTGATGAAATGCCTATTTAAGAAAAATCAAGCCCAATGGCTATGAGGTGAGCATTATAATGTAATAAGGCATATGAATTCTTTATACATCCTGGTGATTCTACACACTATGGGTAATTTCTTAGGTAGATTATATGTCCTCAAAGAGTAAACCTTCAGTGGCCTATTGGGCATATCATGCTTCTTTTAGATTTTATTCGACACAAAAATAGTCCTTTTAGATCATTGTATCTATCTTATATGTCGATGGAACACTGATGATATTAATAACATATTCTTTCATTGCTCCTGGATACATTTTAACATTAGAATGCTCTTTGGGGTGAACTAAACAATCTTACAGTTTACACTCTATCAAATAACAAGGCTTGTATCGATCAACAATTTGAACTCTACCGTTACTTGTATTGTTTGGCATTTTTGACTTGAAAAAAAAAACTAGAGATTTGTCAAAAATCTATTATTTCAACATAGAGAAGTTATATATATATATATATATATATATATATATATATATATATATATATATATATATATATATATATATATATATATATATATATATGTGTGTGTGTGTGTGTGTGTGTGTGTGTGTGTGTGTGTGTGTGTAAGTATGGGATTAAGAGATGCATTCTCTCCCCCTCTCCCATGCCCATGACGGAGGTCGAACGTCCGGGAGAGTGGTAAATTAAGGCAACAACTGAGATTCGAACTCAGATCCCTTTATTAGGTATGTATGGGATTAAGAGAGAAAGATTTTTCCTCCCCTCTCCCACTTCCGTGGCGGAGGCCGAACGCCCGGGAGGGTGGTAAATCAAGGTACGTAACAACTGGGATTCGAACCCGGATCCCTTTGTTAGGGGAAACTATGCTTGACCACTTGAGTCACTCCTTGTATGTATGTATGTACACACACACGTGTGTGTGTGTGTGTTTTTGTGTGTGTGCGCACGCTCTTATATACTTATATATTTATATGTATATTTGTATATCTATATATGCATTCTACCTTGCTAAAATCATTTTGCAGGTGATGTCTATTAAGCCCTCGAGTCCAAACACCTTCCAAAAGCCTTTCTTATTCCTTCAGATGATGAAGGTCTTACATTTGTCAAACATATCAACTTCTTCTTCGTTGTTGATATGAGTGATGTTGATGATGAGAGGCAAGACAACAAAGATATGCTTCATTTGACATGGATCCTATTGATGATATGATCCTGACTTCGTCATGATATTTCCTTTATTGTTTGGTTATATGACATTCTACCCTATTACCGATGTGAGGTGTCTATTGGCGAGCCCACCCCCACTTTTGAAACAATTTACATATATTTTTGTTAAGCTACATGGTGTATTATTCGTGGGAGCTCACTCCCAGGTAAATAGACATAGTGCTCAAGCACACTCTGCTTGGAATCACTACAAGTGATCCCTGTTCTGCAAGACACCGGTATAACTCTTATGTCATCTCTTCCTGCAGATTATGTGTTTACATCTTTTGTATTTTTGTAATCTATAATAAGAACAGTGAATACAAGATGATATCTTTTGTTTTTCTTCGAGGGTTTAGAAAAGGGTGAGAATAGTCTTGTAGAGCGACAAAATTGGCTTATCTTTATCCCATCCTAGTTCTAAATTTTTCAGGGTGGATATCTTAATATGGTGCAAGGCTTCTTGAACGAGAGAGTTCTATTGTTAAGAATAGGCATGGCATGGCTATTGTGTCAAGATTGTAATGGTGGCTATTGCTTACTCAAAAGATTTCTAAATCGTAGCAGTTATCCAGTAGTGCGTTTGCACTGCAATTTCTTGAGTTTTGAATGTCTTGACGGCCATTGTAGCGTTTGTTTGTTCTAGCCAATGATCCTTGACCAAAGTTGGCTGCGATTGATTAATGACTGGCCTCTTTGTTTGGAATCCAATTTTGCAAAATCAAAAGTCTGGTTGTATACAAAATCCAGAATCTTGATCTGCGGCCAATCTAAATCTTTAGAACCGTAGGGAACTCGTTTCCTGAAATGCAAACTAAGTAAAAACTGGTTTTACCTCAAGCAATCAACTAATTAATGTGGTTTTAAGTAGTTATTTCGATCACCTTTAAAAAAAAAAGTAACTGTTTCGGTCAAACCAGACCAGGCGATGCTTGGGAGCTAGTTGAATACAGACGCATACCTTCTTCCAGGGGAAGCGTTGGCTCAGGCACTGCCTGAGCATAGAAATATCCAAAACAAACGAACTGCGCAACTCCGAGGAGAAGAACCACCAACTGCACTTGTGCAGCACACGGTCTCGGTATCATCGATCTTAGCCTCCTCGGCACCTGTGGAACGACTTGTTTCCTGGGAGAGAGTACAAAACCCGGTTGGCTCGAGAATGCTCAAATTGTTGATCAGAAATCAGATCAGATGTGAAGAATATAATTGCGACCGTCTCAACATTGGAAAGGTGGTGGGTGGTGGTATACAACAACGTTGAAGAAGAACAAAACTAATATCTTTTTACATTTGACAATATGGAAATGATAGAATAAAAGAGACGTGATAAGCATAGATTACAAAATAACAACTAATATAAGATTTCCTCCTCAAAAAGGCATGACAAGCATGATGTTACCAGAACAGTATATTTATCTGGCAGCGAAGGGTCGTGCATTGGCGCGGGCAAGTTGTTACAAAGCGTGTTTAGTGGATGCTCATAGAAAAGCACAATTGTGTCTCAAGCTTTCGGGTATGAATTTTCTTTCCTTTAAGACAAAGGGTATGGTTTACCAATTTTGTTGTTAATGTTGAATATTCTGATTTATAACTTATATTTTAACACATTTAATCCAAGAAATGACAAGAGACAATATGATAATAAAAATAAAGAAAAGAGATATAGAGTTTACAAAAGATAGTCGTGAAGGTGTGTCGCGATAATCAACGTGGTGAACACAAAATCCGCTGCTCCTTTATAGTGAACTCCCATAATAATATGCTTCCAAGATTCAATGACCCAATTCAGATATTGCCTCCAAATGCTAACAACAAGACAACATCGATCCGTCTGTTGGTCCCAAATACAACCAGAGAAAGAAGTCATGGAGTCCAGTACGCACAATAGTGGCTGACAGCTAGTGGAAAGGAGGGTCTGGAGAGTTGAAAGTAGAGATGTAGCATGTCATGGCAAGGTGAAGGAGGTCGTAAAAGCGGAGAGCAGCTCACACCATTGGTAAACAGAGAGAAATAAATTGTAGCAAACAGAGATCAATTCCTATACACGGCAGCTCTCGTGACGTTCTCAAGTGTATATGGGCTACGCAAACATGTGCGTTTTATATATGGACACAACCATAGAAGTGTTTAATTTTGAATTTATGTCGTTACATGCAACAACGACATGTGCAATTAAGTTAATAGTTCAGGCCGATCCAGATAAGAAAATATAGAATAAATCAATACAGGAGATCAAAAATAAACAAGGTCAGGAATCCAGATCGTTTATTGAAAAACGAAAGTGATATATTTAAAGAAATACAACTCTTTTAGATAGGTGTCGTTCTCCTAATCGACCCGGTCACGAACCTGAAGAAAAATCATCTCGCTCGTTTTGACGACGAACGATCCAGACGAAGCAGTTGTACTACAAGTGCAGCTCAGCGACCACAGGAATCACCGTCTGACAGGTTGCATTTTGGAAAGGAGAGGAAGAACAAACTCGCTACGTCCAAGAAAAATTCTCCACGTAGCACCACGGAAGTGACATCGACAGAAGACTCCGGCTTTAGGATTTGTCAAACAAGAACTCGAACACTGACGACTATTTGTTTGAAAGATGTGTTTAACCCTAATGACCGGAGGCATATTTATAACCTTACACACCCCAGTAATCCTATTCCCGTTAAGATGCGACTACTCGATCGCTCTTGTACACATTGCGAAAAAATCTGTAAAAGAGACACTTTCTAGTTAGGATTAATAAATCTGAATAGGAAAGAAATAATTAATTAAATTAATAAATAATTATGTAGTTGTATTCTAGTGCAAAAAGAAGACAGACATAAGACATTCTCCACAATCCACAAGCTACAAGCTACAAGCCACAAGTAACAAGCCTGAGCTCGTGCCCAGCCTGACCAGGTGAGGCGAGGCGTGGTGTGGCGCGTGCGCGTGCGTGTGTGTGTGTGTTGTGGTCACCATACCCATCAAGGAAGTGAGCACACACTCCTCCTAAGACCCTTGGACACTAGTGTCACATGTGATCCTACATATAAGGACCATAAAAGTTCTAGGAGTGAGCAGTGTGTGATAAAACTTCTTTCCCATTCACACTAGACACAAAGCTACCTTTCTCACATGTACTAGCTGCACTACATTGGGCTTAACCCATGTTATATATATGGTTGTAGCAGTCATATATCTAACAATCCCCCACATAGTCCAATGTGTAGTTTTCTCTACCATTCAGTTATCCATATTGTGCTTTCAGCAGATACCTTTCGATTTGAATCTACCTGAGTTATCCAACTGTGACCCAACCTATACTCTTGCATCCAAGGTTCAGATTCAAGACTTTTGTTCACCTGTTGAACAAAAGTCTTGAATCTGAACCTTGGGTGCAAGAGTATAGGTTGGTAACCACACAACAAAGACATGGTAGAAAAGAAAATAATGCATCAAGGCCATGCATACACAATTTTACATCATGATTGATATCAAAGAACAACTCAGTTCTCCTGTTGCGGCCTACACAACATCAATCATTTAGTCAAAGTCTCTAAGGATGTACTGGTAACTTTCTATCCTAAGACTTGACACCATTCATAGACTAATCTCTAACTTACTTATAGTCATGAAACTAATAGGTTTCTCAAGGGATAGACACACAGATGCATGAAGCATCAAAGTAATTACATAGTGTCATCCAATTCACTCGACAACTTGTTATTATCATATTGAACCCAATTTGTGGGATCTCCACTCTGTTGAGTTGGGTAGCTACTGCCTACGAATAATGAGGGATTTCAGTCTCATACCCAACCTAGATTTTTCCACTAAAGCTAGGGTAAGACCTTTAGTGAAAGGATCAACTATATTTTTCTTTGATACTGACGTAGTCCACAACCACAAACTCATTAGACACTAACTCTCTTACAGACTTGAGTCTGACTTGGATGTGCATATGTTATTTTTTATTGTACTTGTGACACTTTATCTTGGCAATAGTTGTAGTGTTGTCACAGTGAATTGAAATTGCAGGAAGCGACTTCTTTACCATAGGTAAACTGGACATAAGTCAATGTAGCCATTCAGCTTCTAATCTAGTTTCATCTAAAGCACACAACTCTACCTCAAAAGTAGACCGAGACAATATGATATGTTTCTTAGACATCCAGGAAACAACTCCTCCTCCCAACATGAATACATATCCTGAGACACCATTACTCCCAGAGTTGATGGCAATCCAGCTTGTGTCACTATATCCTTCGACTACAGAAGGATATTTGCCATAATGCAGCCTAAGAGAGAAAGTTCCCTTGATATACCTCAAAACCCTATCAAGAGCTTCCCAATGGGTCTTGTCGGGACAACTAGTGGATCTACTTAACTTGCTCATGGCAAACACAATGTCTGGACGTGTGCTATTCATAAGATACATCAAACTTCTGATAATCTTAGAGTATCGTAATTGAGACAATAGAACCCTAGTGTCATTCTTGAACAAGGTCTTGGATGAATCATATGGAGTCTTAATAGGTTTATGTGATGTATAATCAAACCTCTCCAGTATCTTCTCAACATAGTGAGACCGAGAGAGAGTTATACCATCAGTAGACCTTATGATTTTAAGCCCTAAAATCACATCAATGACACCATATCTTTCATTTCAAACTTGCTACACAAGAATGCCTTTGTCTCATTTACTACTTTCATATCAGAACCAAAAAGCAGGATATCATCAACATATAAGCATAACAAAATGAATCCATCATTGACAATTTTGCAGTAGAGACACTTATCAAACACATTAGAAACAAATCCAAACGATGATATCACGGAATCAAACTTCTCATATCATTGCTTAGGGGCTTGTTTCAAGCCATATAATGACTTAACAAGTTTATACTCTTTGGACTCATTCCCACGACCCACACATCCCTTAGGTTGTTCCATATATATCTCTTCCTGAAGATCACTATGTAAGAACGCGGTCTTCACATCCATCTAATGGATGCATAGATTATAAATGGAAGTCAATGCTATAAGAACTCAGATTGTGGTCATACAAGAAATAGGGGAATAGTTATCAAAATAATTTATTCATTTCCTGTGTGTAACCCTTAGCAACTAACCTAGCTTTATAATTATTTATTATCCCATCTTCATTAAGTTTCTTCTTAAAGACACATTTGCATCCAATTGCTGAACAACCATGAGGAAAATCTACCAATTCCCAACTTCTATTTGAAAGAATTGATTGAATTTCATCATTAACAACTTTTTTCCCAAAATTAGCTTCTGGAGATTCTATAGCTTGTTTGGAAGTTACATGATCATCCTCAACATTGTAAGTGAGAAACTCACTTTCAAAGTCATTAGATGTCCTACGTCATTTACTTCTTCTTAGTTCAACTATTTCTTTAGAATCATCAGATTCAGAAATCAGATTCAGAAATAGCTTGTTCTGAGTTACCCCCACATTTATCATCCTTTCCACGTGCTTGGGAATGGAACATGTGGTGAATGAATCCTCTTGAGATACTTCATTGGGCACACCATATTTCATGGGAAACACATCCTCAAAGAATGTAGCATCACTTAATTCTACAATTGTATTGACCTCAATTCTTGAGATATCAGATTTTACAATCAAGAATATGTAGGCATAACTTGTCTTTACATACCCCAAGAATATGGCATCAACCGTTTTCGGTCCCAATTTCTTCCTTTTGTGTTCAGGGACAAATACCTTAGCAAGGCACCCCCACACTCGAAGATATTTGAGACTTAGTTTTCTTTCTCTCCATAACTCAAACGGACTGCTCTCTACATGTTTATGGGGAACTCTATTCAGAATATGGAAAGGCGTATTCAAAGCTTCCCCCCACATGAAGTTGGGTAGACCTGAGGTTTGGAGTAAATAATTTACCACGTCTATAAGGGTTCGGTTTTTATGTTCAGCTATCCCATTAGACTTTGGTGAATACAGAGCGGTAACCTCATGAACTATACCATGTAACTGGAAAATTTTTAAAAACAAATTTGAGGTATATTCTCCTCCCCTATCAGACCTTAATCGCTTAAGTACTCAGCCGGTTTGAGTTTCATCTTCTTTCTTATAAATTTTAAATTTTTCAAATGCCTCATCTTTACTTCTAAGCAAAAAGACATAATACACTAGTACATAACCGACCTTTAGTGTCGGTTATTTAAGGCCTTTAGTGTCAGTTTTTAAGCGACACCTATGTGGGCGCCGCTAAATGCCCAACTGTTACGCGTCGGTTCTCAAACTGACGCCACAACCCTTTGCGCGCCACCGAAAACGCGCCAGCAGTGGGGTATAGGTGTCGGTTATTAGCTTTGAAACCGACGCCATATACCTTTGCGCCACAGAAAGGGAACCATTTGGGGCACTATCGGCGTTGGTTTATTAGTGATAACCGATGCCATCTCACCCGTTGCCATGGCCGTGTTGGCCAGTACGGCCGTGGTGTCTGGTCCGCTGCCACGGCCGTGGTGGCCAGTATGACCGTAGTATCTGGACAGCTGCCACGACCGTGCTGGCCAGCACGGCTGTGGTGTCTGGCCTCATTAGGGAAATCGACGACGGTTACTAGTAGGGCAACCGACACTGTAACCATTTGTCATCGGTTTTATACAAATAACTGACGCCTATTTTAAGTTTTTTTTTCTGTCAGTCTGCAGACCTGTTGTGGCTGGTCGCAGGATGAGAAACCTGCAGTTCAGTTATGAACTGCAGGTTTTACGACATCCATTGATATCAGCCAACAACAGGCCACAAACCTACAAAATTAACAACATAAATGTTCACACATTTAGCAACCTACAGTTCCATTCAATTTTCACACATGTAGAAACATTCATGTAGCAATATGTAGTTCCATTCATTTTTACATTCACACATGTAGAAACATTCATATAGCAACCAACAGTTTCATTCATTTTTACTCAGACACATGTAGAAACATTCAGACATGTAGAAACATTCACACATATTATAATTCAGAAATTCATTTACAAAATATCATTCTTTAGTCATTATTCACTATCAACATCCCAATTATATGTTAAAACCCCCACTACTTGTATGGTTGTTGCCCATTCTTCTCTTACATCATTTAATTCTTCCGTCGTATAGGGAGCATGTACATCTGGTAAGGCATTTCCTGTATTGTGGTCAGTTTTAAACACCTGCAAAGAGAATGATGTATATATATATAATTAATAATATATAAATAAGAGTGATATATTTCATATTATCTAATGAGAATATATATAATACCTCAAGAATGGTATCGATGTCCACTGCGGCATATTTGATAATCATGTACATAAATCACATCACATAGTATGCACATGCCCATTCGTTGTCTTGTGTAGCATACTATAAATTGAAACATACAAAATATTAAAAAATACAACTAATTAAGCACTGTTCACATAAATAATATATACATTGCAGTCGGGAACTTACTTCCACATTTGTCCAAATTATTTGCTGGTTCTTTTTCCTGGGGACCTTTCCTCTAGCCTTTTTGAACTCATCTAAACCCCTACATGTGAATGTAACACAGTACATTGCATAATTAAATAGTAATGTAATAACATATGTTAACGGATATGAAAATGAAATATTTCTCACCGGAATAATGCAATTTTCATTATGTGTCCATATTTTAAATTCAATTTAGTCCCCTTAGGATCTAGATAATAGACAATGAACGTCTTGGGGACAATAACTAGTAACTCCCAATACATACCACTAGAGGTAAAAAAGTTAAAAATTAATAACTCAAAATCCACAAAAAAATGTAGTTTTCTTAAGTCCAAATTATAAGAAAAGTAAACTTACTCCACATTGAATGGAGCTATTATCACCGTCTTCTTATTTTGAGAAAAATTTGCAAAAGCATCACAGCGGTATTGTTGAACTGACAGAGGGTCTTTAGCTACTAGACTAATCAAAGATAGAATCAAAAATCCTATATGTTCAAATGAAAAATTTGTACATATCTTTTCTAAGTAGCTGCAAAACATGTATTACGTATGCATTAATAAATAAGAAACCAGATCACCAGATCCTACACAAGGTATATGGATGTATAAAGAAGATCTCACCTTATCCATAGCTCTATCACAGATGTATTCAGCCAATCATATCGAAACAACTCCAAAATATCTTATATAAATAGGTTGCTTTCGTATGACTAACCTGTAACATCTGCATCTATAGAAACAGTTATAGGAAATTTTATATCATGTTCGCCTAACCATATTGCCATACCCCTACAATCAGGACCTAATGGGATAGGTAGGTCTTGTGGAACCCAACTTGGTAATGTAGGAGGTGGAGGTGGAGGCCTAGATGTTGTGGGTGTCTTCTTTTTAACCTGTATATATATATAATTTTAGATCAACTGACATCATACACACACACTAACAATTTAATGTAATGTAAATTTACCATACAGTTTCAGTATAGAGGACAACCGCTTTTGGCCACAATATCACTCCGCCTCCTGCCTCACCAAACGTTTCACAATCTGGGTGGGCATATGATAATGGAAGATCCATCCAGTTGGGGAATATATGTAGCGGGCTCACACGAACCCAACCAGCTGGTAATGGAGACCCATGAAACATTTCCCCTGGTAGGGATGGGTAAGCTGACGCCTCTGCAATGACAAATTATTTACTTTTTAGACGGCATGGCTTCAACCCCTACAAATTTTTGTGTAAAGAATGTTATATACATATATACATATCATCTTGAAAAGACTAGTTATTATGTCATAAAAGTACTTACATTGGATGTACTAGGTGGTGGGTCTACATGATTACTCCCAACCTCTGTAGTATGAGTAGAGCGGGACGCCATAGGTATTGTCTGCTGAGTGGCAGTCTGAGATGCCTGCCACTTGCTCAGTGCTTCTTCGAGTTTCCTATCAACTAGCTTATCTACCTATACATGGATAAAAGAAATGTTAGCTTCTGATTATTGAATTCTATTTTACAGTAACATTATAAAGAAAGAATAGGTTACCTCTTCTTGCAAAAGTCCCGCTTTTGGGACATGTTTGCGTTGGGATGGCCCAAAGAACGCTTTGATGCCCACACCAGCGCCTGCAACCCTAACACGTCTAGGATGCTCTGGGTTATCCAAAGTAACTATAAATTCATCTCTTGTGCCCTTAGGGATGAACTTTCCTTATTTCCTCAGCTCGTGCAGATCCCACTAATCACCAAAACAAAAATTTGTAATTAAATAAATACCACAAATAATCAATATTCGAATGATTACTGTAAGAGTTGTATTTTACCATTTTTACAGCCGCCTCAACAGTTGCGGGCTTCCTTATTTCTCCCTTCTAATTTTGCCTCCCAGCTATCCAGACATCATGGTGAGGCAGAGGTGTGCTACCTATAGTAGAGGACTCCTGAGTAGCAGCAAACTGAGCAGTAGCCTCAGACTGTAGTCTTTGGCGAATGCCTGCATACCCCTTTGGACCCATTGTGTGGTCATGCACATTCATTGCATGCCTTGCTTTTTGCACCTCACTGAGGGCCTAGTTAGTATGCACATTAATGATTTGGTTAGTAACACTAAATGTTAATCTTGAATAGGTGAATACAATATATATTAATTAAATTGGGGGTGACGCCTAATACCTTGAATTCATCAGTTTGTCTTGAAGCAACAAATGCGTCTCATTCTTCTTACTGTTCTGTGGCTGTCTTCTTCCTCTTGTCACCTTCTTTTATGTATTCTCGGGTGAGATTTGTCCTATAGTTCCTTAGGACTCTCCCACAGCGTTGCATCACACATTTACGATGCAACTTTTCATCCAATTCAAATATACTCTGTAAAATAGAATTGTTATTAACTAGTATCCAAAAAATTAGTAATCTAACAAATAGAATTACAAATTAATAATAACTCACGCATAAATCCTTCCATATTACGTCTTTCTTCTCCTTAGGAACTTTATGCCAAGAATCTATCTTACAACTGCAATGGCTACGAGTAACATACCCAAGATATGAAACATACGAATTGCGATTCACTCCAATTGCATTTCCTGCATTATCAAATTCCACAACAAGTTTGGGTCCATTGCCCCTTTGCGCTATTAACTTCTTCATCATAGTGATGCCCCTTCTCTTGTCAACTTTTTGGTGTTGCTCATCAAGTGCCTCAAGTGCTTCAAAGGGTACATTTGCATCATCAACCTAAAATTTGAAAAAATAAACACACTTACAGGATATAACTAGAAATAGACATATAGATATAAATATATGATATTTATTTTTAAAACTTACATTGTGAGGCGGTGCATTGATGTCCTCACCCTCACGGTAATCATCAACACAGTCATTAGGAGAATGCTCAGCCATCTGAAAGTTCACATTCACATTGTAAAGTTCACATTGTAAAGTAATTCATATTGTAAAGCTCACATTGTAAAGTTCACATTCACATTGTAAAGTAATTCACATTGTAAAATTCACATTGTAAAGTTCACATTCACATTATAAAGTAATTAACATTGTAAATTTCACATTGTAAAGCTCACATTGTAAAGTTCACATTCACGTTGTAAAGTAATTCACATTGTAAAATTGACATTGTAAAGTTCACATTCACATTGTAAAGTTCACATTCAGAAAAATAAAACATATAAAAAAAATATAAACATGCCTCTAATATTGTGATCTTTTATCAATTAACAATCCTTCATTGTGATCTTTGCGTACATACAAGTCATCATTAGCTTCAATATTTGTTGGTGTTGGCAACCCAACTGAGGATGGACTGGAGTCATCATACTTATCATAGTACTCTTCTTCATCTATAGGATCTTCAATGAACTATCTTTTACCATTAAGAACAACCGACCATTTATCATTTGCAGGATCATCGATATAAAATACTTGTTTCTCCTGTGATGCCAATATGAATGGTTCACCCTTCTCGTCAATCTTTTCAAAGTTCACTAAAGTGAAACCCAATTCATCCACTATAACTCCTTTGGTGTTATCAACCCAATTACATTTGAAGAGCAGAATTCTGAAATCTATGTAGTCAAACTCCCATATGTCTTCAATGACACCGTAATATGACATTTTAGCTTCACGTGAACTCTTATCCTTTACACTTGCAAAAAACATAGTCGACGCTTGAAGGGTGACCCCACTGTTTTGGACGACACTCTTATCATCTTGGCTCTTTGTGTAATATGTGAATCCATTAATGTTATACCCTTCATAAGACATAACAGTAAATTTTGGTTTAAAGGCGAGGCATTTGATAGTTTTAGTAATATCATATGGTATTTGAGATAGTTGATGTAAGACTTTCTCTTCGAACCACTTAATAAATGTCTTGTTATGCTCTCTAGCAAGCCACATTGTATTGGCTCGAGGATATTGTCTCTTGATGCAATTGATATGTTCCTCGATATAAACACTCACTTCGTCCATGTTGTGTAAAATATACAAGTGACCTTATTCCAACTGCTCACGGCTGATTACTTTCACCTATGATCCCAAAATTCCTTTGCCAAATTGCTCCTCAATATTCTTGTCATTACCAGGAGTGTCATTACCACCGAGAAAGTCATTGCAAAAATCCATAACCTCTCTCTCCACATAACCCTCAGTAATACTCCCTTCAGGCCGATAACAGTTTCGAACATCACTTTTAAAAATGCTCATGTATCGTTCAAAGGGATACATCCAATGCAAGAAAATTGGTCCCAACATTTTCACTTCCCTAGTCAAGTGGACAACAAGATGTACCATGATATCAAAGAATGAAGGAGGAAAATACATCTCAAGCTGACATAGGGTAACAACCACTTCTCTTTACAAATTATCGAGAGTATCAGGGTCAATAACTTTGTTGCACATACTGTTGAAAAAGAAACAAAGTCTGGTGATTGCAAACCTTACATGCTTCGGCAATATAGATCGAATTGCCACAGGAAATATTTGTTGCATTAGAGTGTGACAATCATGATATTTAAGACCTATCAACTTTAGATCTTTCATTGATACCAATCTATGGTTGTTGGATGAGTAACCCTGTGGCACCTTAACATTTACTAAACATTAACAAAAAGTTTTCTTCTCCTTTCTAGACAATGTGTAACAAGCAGGAGGTAAGTATGTTCTCCGATTTCCCATTTCACATAATTCTGTTAATTCTGACCTTATTCCCATTTCACGTAGGTCCAGTTTGGATTTTATCCCATCTTTAGTCTTACCTGGTATATTCAACAAAGTACCAATGACACTATCACAAACATTTTTCTCAACGTGCATGATATTGATACAATGCCTGACTGTCAAAGAACTCCAATAAGGAAGATCCCAAAATATTGACTTCTTCTTGAATAAAGATTTGTCACTCTGTGTGACCATAGTATATTGTGATCTCTTACCAAATTCATAGACAGAGTCTTTTACTCTTTCATAAACAACCTCCCCTGGTATAGGTTAAGGTGCACTATGTTCCTCATTCAATCCATTGAATGCTTTGCGCTTCCTACGATACGGATGGAATTTTGTAAGAAACCTTCGATGACCGAGATATACAATCTTACCGCCATGTTTTAGTCTTGTTGAATCAGTGTTCTCTTCACATATAGGACACGCTTTAGCTCCTTTGACACTATATCCAGACAAATTCCCATATGCTGGAAAGTCATTAATAGTGCAAAACAACATAGCATGCAAACGAAATGTCTCTCTTTGTGAAGCATCATAGATCATCACACCTTCACCCCAGAGTTTCTTTAAGTCATCAATCAGAGGTTCAAGATAAACATTGATATCATTTCCAGGTTGTTTAGGGCCCAATATCAACAACGACATCATTACGTACTTATTTTTCATACACAGCCAGGGAGGAAGATTGTATATAACAAGCATGACTAGTCAAGTGCTATGTTGTCTGCTCAATGTCCCGTATGGATTCATCCCATCTGTACAAAGCCCAAGTCTTAGATTCTTGAATTCTTCACCAAATTTAGGGTACAATAGATCAATCTTCTTCCACTGTGGGGAATCAGATGCATGTCGTAGGATACCATCATTATTTTTCTTAACATCTGCATGCCACCTCAAATTCTTCACATCTATCGGATTGGCAAGCAAGCGTTGAAACGGTGATATTATAGGTAGATACCACATCACCTTGGCAGGAGAACCAGTTTTGGACCCCCCCCCCCCCCGAAGTCGTCAATTTATACCGTGACGCACCACATTTTGGACAATCTTTCAAATCCACATAGTCCTTTTGAAATAATACACAATCATTCGGGCATGCGTGTATCTTCTTGGCATCCATTCCCATTGGGCACAACAATTTCTTTACCTGGTATGTTGAGATTGGCAGCTCATTTCCTTCAGGAAGCATTTCTTTCAACAAAGACAACAATGACGTGAAGCTTTTGTCGCTCCATCTATTGTTAGCTTTCAGCTTAGACAATCTCAACACAGCGCTAAGCTTCATAAACTTAGTACAACCTGTGTATAACGATATCTCAGCATCATGCACAATGTTTCTAAAAATGGGAGGTGGATCGGTGTGCTCTACCCCACAACTATCCAGCATCACATCAATGATGTCTACTGGAACTGGTTCATTCACATCTACGTCATCGGAGGCAATTTCTTCTTCCACACAAGCACTGCTATCAACATCCACTGGTTTCGAGTTTGAAATCTCTCCATGCCAGTGTCATTCTGTATAGCCTTGTATAATCTCGTTGCACATGACATGACTTTTGATTTCGTCACCAGTGCTGACTTTCAAGTTGTTACCGCAATGCCTACATGGACAGTAGAACCTATCTCCAGGTTGTTTCCTATGTTCCTCGGCAAATCTAATAAATTGGTCAAGACCGGATATAAACTCTGGGGTACAGCGATTGCGAATGGATATCCATGATCTATCCATTCTATGATCAAAGAGAAAACAAGTATATATTACAACAAGATTAGGGTCTACGGTTAAAAAATACATGTGATGTCATTCTTATATATAATAAATGTGTACCACCTATCCCATCCTTGAACACCTAATCTCACTAGTAAGTGTATAATGTGTATTGGGTTTTCAAGAAAATTTTGACAGCATTTCCCCGTTGTTCTCTAAGTACATATGTACTTAGAGAACAAACGGGGAAATGCTACCGAAATTTTCTCGAAAATCCAATACACATTATACACTTACATCCTGAGTGAGATTATGTGTTCAAGAATAGTCCCAAACCGGGGACTATCCAAGATTTACTCCTAATGAGTAAATCTTAGACGGGTTTCTAGGCCAACAAATACATGTACTGTCATTCTATAACATTGATTTCAACATTTTGAGTGTCCATGCATGTTCATCATCAAGATAAAAATTACACATAAATTAGTATGACCTAAGGATGGAGAGATTCATAATTGATTTCAAAAATTCAAACTAACTCATGCATTATCATCAATCTACATCATACAATAGGGATTCATGTAGATGTTAGGGTGACACATCACTACAAAATCAGATATTTAACAATAGGGTTTTAATATCTTACATAGATTGATCACAAGATTTCAACAATATACTTAATTCAAGATTATGGTGAAATGTGTATTAGGGTTTTAATATCTTAATTCAACATGCATCAAAATTTACAGAATTAGGTCAAGCATTAGTATTCAATTACAAATGTATCTTCTTCTTTCTGCTCCCTCCTTACCAAATGAATAAAAGCAAGGCCACGACCGTGTGGGCTGGCCACGGCCATGGCTGTGTTGGCCTACCACGGTCGTGTTGGCCAGCACGTCCGTGTTTACTAGGGGCAGCACGGCCGTGCTGGCCAGCACGGCCGTGGTCGGCCAACACATCCACAGTCGTGGCCAGCCCACACGGTCGTGGCCTTGCTTTAATCCATTTGGTAAGGAGAGGGAGCAGGAAGAAGAAGAGGTGGAGGAAGAAGAAGAGGTGGAGGCCCACACGATCGTGACCTCCTCATGTTGCTTCCAGGCAGAGGATCGGGCAGTAGAACGGCAGGGCGAGCAGGTGTTGAGCAAGCAAAAGAGAGGGAGAAAGCGAAGAGGGTACCTCCTTCGTCAAGCGGCGTCGAGCAGCAGGTGTTGAACTACGGTGAGAAGTGACGACGGGTATTGCGCGGTGACGGCGTCCAGCAGAGGCGGCGGTGTGGCGGCAGCGGAGGCGGTAGCCTGAGCGGTGACGGCGGTAGGTGTGGAGGCAGTGGCAGCGAGCAGCGGCAGAGGAGAAATCGCCGGACCAAACCCTAGAGTAGCGCGAGAACGAATGAAACAGAGAAAGGGGAAAAGTCGGGCTCGCACGGGTGATGTTAAGTTAACAATAGGTGTCGGTTCCTAAATAAAACTGACACATAAAACTAAAGGTGTCGGTTCTACAAAAACACCGACACTTATTCTCAATGATAGTCGTCGGTTTTTACTAGAAAAAAACTAACGTCTATCTACATATGCTGATTAAAAAATTGTTCTCAATTAATGACCATAGTTGTCGGTTTCTTTCAAAAACCGACGCTCAAAGGGTGTGAAAAATTTCCCGGAAACAACGTGGGAAAACCCATAAACGTCGGTCATTGTAGCAAAACTGATGACCAAAATGTGCCCAATTTCTATTTCGCGAATAACCTTTCGTCGTCAGTTTAGTAGTTAATAACCGACGTCGTATGTTAAATTTTGGAGGTAATTTTTTTCACTGAAAATTTTGGATTTAGCGGTTAATTTTAGGTGTCGGTTTATTATTAGGGAACTGACATTGAATAAAAGTGATACCCGTGTCTGGTCGCCCTTCACAGATAGATGTCAATTTTTTTATTAAACCGAGGCTTTAGGGTTTAGGTATCGGTGTATTTATACAACCGACGCCTTTAAAAGTGACGTTATAAGCCATTTTTGTAGTAGTGATAGTATCTATTAGCATCGTCAATAAAACTTATAAAATAATACTTTTGATCCCTTGTAGCAATTCCATTAAATTCACAGATATATGTATGGACTAAATCGATTATTTCTGAATTCTTATTCACAGAATGAAAAGGTTTCCTAGGTAATTTAGCTTGCACATAGATTTTGCATTTATTAATGCTAATTTTAGATTTAGAGATTAAATTTAGATTCATCATACGTTTCATTGAGCCAACATTTACATATCTCAAAAGTGCATGTCAAACATCAGATGATACAAGATTCATGAATAAAGAACTATTATCATTCAAATTTGAAATAGAATTTGAAACAAGTTCTACAAGAATCTTAAACAAGTTCTTGATATCACAAAGATACCCCTTTCCAAAAAATAAAGAATCTCAAAGATGAGTAATAATAGCCTTATTACATTTATAATCTATTCTAAAACTATCTCAAACTAAAATCACACCAATAATAATGTTGCGTCGTATTGATGGAGCATGTCTGACTCTATGAAGCGTCAGAACATTTTCCAAAGGAAACTTCAACTCCACTTATCCTTCACCTTTGACTTCTACAGCGTTGGAATCTCTCAAAGTCACGGATCGACCTTTAGAGGCCTGATAAGACACAAATAGAGACTTGTAAGTACACACTTGCACATTAGCTCCAGTGTCTATAATCTAATATAGTGGTTCAAAAATAAAAAGAACTTCAGGTTTTATAGATACATACCCATGATTGAGGTTCAAGCATGCAGTCATCATGTTGACCACAATCTCCTCAGTTGCAGATGTGGCAGCTTTCTTGGTCTTCTTTGAAGGACAAACTTTATTCTAGTGGCCAACCTGTCTACAAGTCCAACAAGCACTACTACAGAAATAGCATTCAGTGTCGCTTTTCTGGGCGTCGGTTATTAAGGAACACAGACGCCTTATATTAAAGGCGTCGGTTATTTAGAAGAACCGACGTCTATATTCAAAGACCAGCCAAACACGGGTACCGCTTTGTATACAGCGTCGGTTGTTTATACAAAACCGACGCATAATGTCATCCAATTTTCGAGCGAAAAAAATAATGTCACTTTCGGCGTCGAGTCTGTAGTTAAAACACCGACGCTTATGTGCGATGGAAATTTGCGCAAAAAGTGTCCTTTTCCGCGTCGGTCGTCCTTTAATCACCGACGCTGAATGTGGTTCCCGCCAAACATTTTTACGAAAATATCGTCCAAATGGACGTCGGATGTTGCGAACGACCGACGGTAAAGATGTGTAGGCGTCGGTTGTTGTAAACAACCGACGCTATTGGGGAACTTCATAACCTTCGATCGCCCAACTCTTCCCCTTTCTTATGTTTCATTGCTACCCTATTTCCCTATTGCGGCGATTTCTCCGGCGATTTCTCTGCTGCTGGTACTAGTTTTTCTCCGGCGCTTCTCTCCGACGCTTCATTCCGGTGCCCCATCTCCGGCGTCCCCTCTCCGGCGCCCCTCTCCGACGCGTTTCTTCTCTAGCACCCCTGCTGCCCGCCCTGCTGCTCCAACCGCCTGCGCCGCCGCCACGCCTGACAACCGGCGTCGCCGCAACGCCTGGTGCCCACCTGCCTGCCATGCCTGAGAACCGGCGCCGCCGTACCCCCTTCTCCTTCTCCTCCGCCTGGCCGCTGCCTGCCTGCCGCCGCCTGGCCGCCTGCCTGCCTGCTGCGGCTGACGCTCCTGCTCGTCGGAGTCACTGCCGCTGGTTCTGGAGCTCGTCGGCCGCCACCCACGTACTCAACCAGCTCGACCTCACCCTACTCTTCTTGCCCAGGTACCTGCAGACCTACCCAGGCGCGAAATTGGTTCTTTATGTGCTGACCTAATCTGCTTGCCTAATCTGCTTGCACGAAATTGGCTCCCTACTCTGCTTGCTTAATGTGCCTAATCTGCTTTAAGTGGTCCTAATATCATAACATGATAGTTTTATTATATGATTTGTGGCACTTTAGGGTGTATATACATGCAAATTATCTAAGTGATAGATGTTGGATGTTTGTCAAGGTTTCTTGAAGATTGAATAAGTGATAGATGTTGGATGTTTATTTATTTCATCTATCCATGTTGCCTATAGTTTATAACATTGCATTGTGAATTATTGCATGTTTGAAACTATGAAATTCTTGATTTATTAGATGATATTCAAGAAAACCCTAGTTTGATGAGCATGTTGTTAATCATGTTAATTATGATTCTTCTATATATTCTGATGTCATTATATAATTATGTGATCCCAACATATTAAATTGAATTAGAATGATTTCATGAATTATAGGGTTTATATAAGAATGACAACACATGTATTTGTTGGCCTAGAAACCCGTCCAAGATTTACTCAATAGGAGTAAATCTTGGATAGTCCCCAGTTTGGGACTGTTCTTGAACACCTAATCTCACTTAGGATGTAAGTGTATAATGTGTATTGGGTTTTCGAGAAAATTTCGGTAGCATTTCCCCGTTTGTTCTCTAAGTACATATGTACTTAGAGAACAACGGGGAAATGCTGCCGAAATTTTCTCAAAAACCAAATACACATTATACACTTACATCCTAAGTGAGATTAGGTGTTCAAGGATGGGATAGGTGGTACACATTTATTATATATAAGATTGACATCAAATGTGTTTGTTGGCCTAGAAACCCGTCCAAGATTGACTAATATATACTTGTTTCCTAATATATACTTGTTTAAAAGGTTAACTGATGTTATACAACTTTTTCTGAAAATATATAACATCGTTATATGTACTTACACTTTGTTAATACTAATATTGTGCAGTCTCTGTCTTCCCATAACAATGACTATGAATTGGGCCTCTATGTCAATGTTAACGTTCCCTATTGAAGAACAATTGGACATCATCCTAGATGATCGTTCCTTAAACCAATTGGTCATACCCAAACATTGGCGTTTTCTAAAAGGAAGACACTACATGCCTGGTAAAGTGACCCTAACTTTTGGAAATTATTCACATGTAATCGAGGTTGAGTATGATTTGGCGGGAAATCTTGTATCAAAATTCGGTTGGCGTGATTGGATTGGAGAGCTGTATCTGGTCCGTTGGAATAGGCTTTTTCTCCGTCCAGTTGGCGATAATTCCATCAAAGTTTGGATAACCAACAACAACTGCGACACCCTCGATCATCTTCTGCGGTATGAGCGCACGGCGTCGGATATCATCTATGAGGAATCGGAATCTGAATCTGAAACGTGATTGGATTGGAGAGCTTCGTGACACAGCTTCATCATCAAAAAGAAGTTATTGATGCATGCGGGACCATGTTGATGTAGTATTTAGTTGTCTATCTATCTAGACTTGTCTGTATTAATAGTTTTTTTAATTATGCGCATGTTTAGGGGTACACAAACCCCTTTGTTTAGTTATTGTTATAACTAAAGTGTGTGTTCCCATGAATGGAACTGTAAGTTGCTACATGAATGCTTATAACTGAAGTGTGTGTTCCCATGAATGTTCCCATTTACATGATTACACTACTATTTTCTCATATTGTCTTGCCTCAAAAAAAAATTCTTTTATTGTTTAGTCTATTTTAATACGACATACTTGCTTATATCTTTCTTAATGATGAACTGTAATACGACATACTTGCTTATATACTTGTTTCCTAATATATACTTGCTTTCCTAATATATACTTGCTTTCTCTGATCATAGAATGGATAGATCATGGATGTCCATTCGTAATCGTTGCACCCCAGAGTTTATATCTGGTCTTGATCAGTTTATTAGATTTGCCGAGAAACATAGGAAAAAACCTACATATAGGTTCTACTGTCCATGTAGGCATTGCGGTAACAACTTGAAACTCAACACTGGTGAGGAAATCAAAAGTCATGTCATGTGCAACGGGATTGTACAAGGCTATACAGAATGGCACTGGCATGGAGAGATTTCAAAATCGAATCCAATAGATGTCAATAGCAGTGCTTGGGTGGAAGAAGAAATTGCCTCCGATGACGTAAATGTGAACGAACCAGTTCCAGCAGACATTGTTGATGCGATGCTGGATAGTTGTAGGGTAGAGCACACCGATCCACCTCCTATCTTTACAAACATTGTGCATGATGCTGAGATACCGTTATACACAGGCTGTGCTAAGTTTACGAAGCTTAGCGCTGTGCTGAGATTGTATAAGTTGAAAGCTAACAATAGATGGAGCGACAAAAGCTTCACTGAATTGTTGACTTTGTTGAAAGAAATTCTTCCTGAAGGAAACGAGCTGCCAATCTCAACATACCAGGTAAAGAAAATGTTGTGCCCAATGGGAATGGAGGCCAAAAAGATACACGCATGCCCGAATGATTGTGTATTATTTCAAAAGGACTATGTAGATTTGAAAGATTGTCCAAAATGTGGTGCGTCACGATATAAATTGACGACTTCGGGGGAGTCCAAAACTGGTTCTCCTGCCAAGGTGTTGTGGTATCTACCTATAACATCACAGTTTCAACGCTTGTTTGCAAATCCGAAAGATGCGAAGAATTTGAGGTGGCATGCAGATGTTAAGAAAAATAATGATGGGATCCTACGACATGCGTCTGATTCTCTACAGGGGAAGAAGATTGATGTATTGTTCCCTGAATTTGGTGAAGAAGTCAGGAATCTAATACTTGGGCTTTGTACAGACGGGATGAATCCGTACAGAACATTGAGCAGCCAACATTGCACTTGGCCAGTCATGCTTGTTATATACAATCTTCCTCCCTGGCTGTGTATGAAAAATAAGTACGTTATGTTGTCATTGTTGATATCGGGCCCTAAACAACCCAGAAATGATATCGATGTTTATCTTGAACCTTTGATTGATGACTTAAAGAAACTTTGGGCTGAAGGTGTGATGACCTATGATGCTTCAGCAAGAGAGACATTTCGTTTGCATGCTATGTTGTTTTGCACTATTAATGACTTTCCGGCATATGGGAATTTGTCTGGATATAGTGTCAAAGGAGCTAAAGCGTGTCCTATATGTGAAGAAAACACTGATTCAATAAGACTAAAATATGGCGGCAAGACTGTATATCTTGGTCATCGAAGGTTTCTTTCAAAATTCCATCCGTATCGTAGGAAGCGCAAAGCATTCAATGGATGGAATGATGAACGGAGTGCACCTAAACCTATACCAGGGGATGTTGTTTATGAAAGAGTAAAAGACATTGTCAATGAATTTGGTAAGAAATCACAATGTAGTATGGCCACACGGAGTGACAATTCTTCATTCAAAAAGAAGTCAATATTTTGGGATCTTCCTTATTGGAGTTCTTTGTCAGTCAGGCATTGTATCGATGTAATGCACGTTGAGAAAAATGTCTGTGATAGCATCATTGGTACTCTATTAAATATACCAGGTAAGACTAAAGATGGGATAAAATCCAGACTGGACCTACGTGAAATGGGAATAAGGTCAGAATTAACAGAATTACGTGAAATGGGTAATAAAAGAACATACTTACCTCCCGCTTGTTACACGTTGTCTAGAAAGGAGAAGAAAACTTTTTGTGAATGCTTGGTAAATGTTAAGGTGCCACATGGTTACTCATCCAACATCCGTAGATTGGTATCAATGAAAGATCTGAAGTTGATATGTCTTAAATCTCATGATTGTCACACTCTAATGCAACAAATATTGCCTGTGGCAATTCGATCTATATTGCCGAAGCATGTAAGGTTTGCAATTACCAGACTTTGTTTCTTTTTCAACAGTCTATGCAGCAAAGTTATTGACCCTGATACTCTCGATAATTTGCAAAGAGAAGTGGTTGTTACCCTATGTCAGCTTGAGATGTATTTCCCTCCTTCGTTCTTTGATATCATGGTACATCTTGTTGTCCACTTGACTAGGGAAGTGAAAATCTTGGGACCGGTTTTCTTGCATTGGATGTATCCCTTTGAACGATACATGAGCGTTTTTAAAGGTGATGTTCAAAACCGTTATCGTCCTGAAGGGAGTATTATTGAAGGTTATGTGGCGAGAGAGGTTATGGATTTCTGCAATGACTTTCTCAGTGGTAATGACACTCCTGATAATGACAAGAATATTGAGGAGGGCAAAGGAATTTTGGGATCACGGGTGAAAGTAATCAGCCGTGAGCAGTTGGAACAAGCTCACTTGTATATTTTACATAATATGGACGAAGTGAGTGTTTATATCGAGGAACATACCAATTTCATAAAGAGACAACATCCTCGAGCAAGTTCAATGTGGCTTGCTAGAGAGCATAATAAGACTTTTACTAAGTGGTTTGAAGATAAAGTCTTACATCAACTATCTCAAACACCAAATGATATTACATAAACTATCAAATGTCTCGCCTTTAAACCAAAACTGAATGTTATGTCTTATGAAGGGTTTGACATTAATGGATTCACATATTACACAAAGCGCCAAGATGATAAGAGTGTCATCCAAAATAGTGGGGTCACTCTTCAAGCGTCAACTATGTACTTTGCAAGTGCAAAGGATAAGAGTCCACGTGAAGCTAAAATGTCATATTACGGTGTCATTGAAGACATTTGGGAGTTTGACTACATAGATTTCAATATTCCGCTCTTTAAATGTAATTGGGTTGATAACACCAAAGGAGTTATAGTGGATGAATTGGGTTTCACTTTGGTGAACTTTGAAATGATTGGCGAGAAGGCTGAACCATTCATATTGGCATCACAGGCAAAACAAATATTCTATATCGATGATCCTGCAAATGATAAATGGTCGGTTGTTCTTCATGGTAAAAGACAGTTCATTGAAGATCCTATAGATGAAGAAGAGTACTATGATAAGTATGATGACTCTAGTCCATTCTCAGTTGGGTTGCCAACTCCACAAAATATTGAAGCTAATGATGACTTATATGTGCGCGGAGATCACAATGAAGGATTGTTAATTGATAAAAGATCACAATTTTAGAGACATGTATGTTTATACAAATGGTAAATGTTTTCCTTTTTCTAATTTATACAAATGCTAAATGTTTTCCTTTTTCTAGTTGATACAAATGCTAAATATTTGCCTTTTTTATGACATTTTCAGATGGCTGACCATGATGAGAATGATGTTCATGATGAGCATGAAGTCCATGATGAGCATGTTGTCCATGACGAGCATGGCGAGGATACCAATGTAAGTTCTAAAAACATATCCTGTATTTCTATAAAATTCATTATCTTCTAGTTATGTCATATATCCTATATTTCTATATTGGCCTAATTCAGTGTGTTTATTTTTGTCAAATTTTAGGTTGATGATGCACATGTACCCACTGAAGCACTGGAGCAACTTGATGCGCGGAGAGGACATTCCAACTCGAGATATCGTCTACTGTTTCCTCCTCCTCCGCAGTAATATCCTCATCTCTAAACGTTTCTCGTAGGATTCTGAACCCCTCCCTTCCCTCTACTACATCGAAGCCATGCCGCAGTTGAACCCTTTCGCCGAGCCCTACCCGGCCAAGCAGGCGTCGCCTGAAGCACCACCGTCGTCGTCGTGTCCACCTCCATCGCAACTTGCTGTGCTAGTCCTGACAGTTTATCACCCACATGCCTTCCTCCTCAGTTCCTGCCGCTAGACGACCACACAATGGATCCAAGAGGATTGCAGGCGTTCGCCAAAGACTATAGGCTGAGTTAACTCAATAGTTAACTCAGCCTATAGTCTTTGGCAAACGCCTGCATATCCTCTTGGATCCATTGTGTGGTTGTCTAGCGGCAGGAACTGGGGAGGAAGGCATGTGGGGTCATAAACTGTTAGATATAATTGGGATGTTGATAGTGATGATGAATGATACTTTGTAAATGAATGTTTCTGAATGTTAAAACATGTATTTGAATGATTCTATATGTGTGAACGTGACAATTGAATTGATGTCTGAATGTATCTACTTGTGTGAATCTTTTTATGTTAATTTTGCAGGTTTGTGGCCTGTTTGTAGGCTGATATCAATGGATGTCGTAAACCTGCAGTTCAGAAAACTGAACTGCAGGTTCTCATCCTGCTGACCAGCCACAGCAGGCCTGCAAACAGATTTATAAAAAAAAATAGATATAGGCGTCGGTTATTTACCGATAACCGTCAGCACAGACTTACAGCGTCGGTTTTTTGTTGAACACCGACGCCAAAAGTGTTCGCGCTACAGGAAATGAGAGTCATCTAAGACACTTTTCTGCGTCGGTTTTTTAGTATATAACCGACGCAGAAAGCGTCCTAGATGACGCCGTTTTCTGTGGCGCGAACCCTTTTGGCGTCGGTATTTTATAATAAACCGACGCCTTTATGTTAAATAGGCGTCGGTTTTTTAACCGACGCTGAAGTGTCCAACCTTTTAGCGGCGCCCACATAGGCGTCGTTCAGAAACCGACGCCAAAGGGTGTTAAACAACCGACACTAAAAGGCACTTCTGTAGTAGTGAAGGTTTGTTCTTTGGTTTGTTCTGGATCTTGGCCTTAGGTTTAAGTGAATTCTTAGATTTCTTATCCTTGTTGTTAGCAGTAGTAAAATTAATAGTCGCATTAACATAAGTGTGTAGTTTGATAGTAATCTCTTTCAGATGCTCTTCCTAAATATTAATGTCTATCATGAGATCGTTCATTGACATGTCTCCTTTGCGGTGCTTAATAATCATGCTAAACGACTCCCAAGATTTTGAGAATTTCTCAACGATTGTCATAGCAACCAAATTATTAGGAAGTACCATGCCCGCATCAGCAAGCTCTTGTACTAAGAGTTGAAAATCGTGTATTTGATCAGAAACAGACTTACCCTCAGACATATGAAACTTTAGAAATTTAGAGACACGATATTTTTCCGTTCCTTGATTTTTGGTATCGTATTTCTTTTCTAATGCCTTCCACAGAACATTAGATGTAGTAATAGGCGGTTTTAAGTAGAGTCATATAGTTTGTTGTTTAATACAAATAGAATAAACCATCGACACATCTTATCACCCTTCTTCCAGGTTGCAATTATATTAGTATTATTGGGAATAATTTCATCAACTTTGGGTTCGTCTTCTTCTAAATATTGATCATACCCTACCATGTTAAGCTACATTTGTATCCTACTTTGCCAACGAGAAAAATAAGTTCTAATAACTTTTTCTCGCATACTAGACGTATCAATTTTCATGCCAGAATCTTGAGCAATCATAATTAACTAACAACAGATAATGATTTCTTTAAGACTATTATTAATTTTGAATTTATATTATTACATGCAATAGAGACAAGTGCAATTAAGTTAACAGTTTAGAACGATCCAGATAAGAAAACGTAGAATAAACCAATGCAGTAGAACAAAACTAAATAAGGTTAGGAATCAAACTAGGTCGTTTGTTCAAAAATGAACGTGATATACTTAAAGAAATCATTGCCTTGCAACCCTTCTGGATAGGCGACGTTCTCCTAGTTGATTCGGTCAAGAACCTGAATAAGAAATGGTCTCGCTCGTTTTGACGATGAACGATTTAGGAAAAGCAGTTGCACTACCAATGCAACTCAACGGCTACAGGAACCACAGCCTGACAGATTGTGTCTTGGAAGGGAGAGGAAGAACGAACTCGCTACGTCTAGGAGAAATTCTCCACGTAGCCCCACAGAAACGACGACGGAAGAAGATTCCGGTTTTAAGATTTGCCAAACACGAACTCGAACACTAACGGCTATTTATTCGAAAGATGTGCTTAACCCTAATGACCGGTGGCATATTTATTGTCTTATACACCTTAGTAATATTATTCCCGTTAAGACATGATCACTCGGTCGCTCTTGTACACATTGTAGAAAAATCAGCAAAAGGGACACTTTCTAGTTAAGATTAATAAATCTGAATAAAAAAGAAACAATTAATTCAATTAATAATTAATTACGTAGTTGTATTCTAGTGTAAAAAAGACAGAAGACATTCTGCACAAGACACAAGCCCAAGCCTGAGCCCGAGCCCAGCCCGGCCAGGCGATGCGTGTGTGTTGTGGTCTACCCACCAAGGAGGTGAGCACACATTCCTCCTAGGACCGTTGGACACTAGTGTCACATGTGATCCTACATATAAGGACCACAAAAGTTCTAGGAGTGAGTAATGTGGGATAAAACTTCTTTTCCATTCGTACTAGACACAAAGCTACCTTTCTCACATGTACTAGCTTTACTACATTGTGCTTAACACATGTTATATACACGGGCTATAATAGACAGCCATATATCTAACAAAAAGATGACAACTAGTCACTTCTCCCTCAAATAATAATGGCTATGGTACCTAACTATATGGTCCGTTGAGCGCAACTGAATAGAAGCGAGGAGTTTCAGACCAAATGACAAAGGCTAATGAATATAGATGGAAAAGTGTGGTAGAAGATTATCAAAGGTAATTAAAGTTTCGGCTGCCGAAGACAATTACTTGTTCAGAAAAATTAAGTGAATGAAATGAAGTGTATCATTGGGCTTCAAAATGACAAAAATAAAAGCATTGTTTTAGCAAATTGAAAAGAAGACAAAGTTAGTTTGTAAAAAGTAAAAAATCGCACTCGCGCCCTAATTCGAATTGGGCCAAGTAGAACGAGGCATGGCTTAGCGAGGTGCACATACCTGTATTTTCTATTGGTCAAATCTCAATTCAGAGACGTGCTCAACTAACTATTAAGCCACATGTATCTCACTCCTTTTTAAGTAGATCTCTCTCATTTTGGATGTGATCAATGTGGGACAAAAGATGGTTGAATGGTTTTGAAATCTATAGTAATACGAGGTTGAGTTACAATATTCTTTACGGGATTTTATAGAGGGTGGTGACAAAAATATAAAAATTTCCAAAATCGTTTCACCAGTGTATAAGTGACAATATATTAAAAATATAGAAATAAAATTGAATATACCATAATGCACATTAGTTGTTTAACAACTAGATATGTCTTATCTCATTATCAATCTCAAACTTTCTGATCTAAATCTAAAATTGTTGTCTTTGTGGAGCTTCTCGGTCATCCTCTTTGGAGCACAACACCTTATAGTACCATCCTCCGTGGAGAGGTATGTTGTCCCAAACCTTCGCACAATGTACCTCAACTTCTATGTGTACGGAGATGCTATTAAAAGTAATACCAAAGAAAAATCCTTACCACTACGGACAATAATTCGGATCACAAGTATTATAGCATTTGGATCAAATCCATGAAGAGTCAAAAAAAATATAACAAGAATGCAATTCTAATTAAATATGTAATTTGAAGAAGATAATTTTAATGGACGAATTAATTTTGAAAATAAAACTAAAGGTTGTCACGGATAACTTTCAAGTGATCAAGTTTAAATAATGCACTAAGTACCTAGACACCTATTAATCATATGATGAAAAAATATATAAAATTGATATTATTCTCTCTCTTGTCCACATATTACACGGCATCACAGTAATGGCCTTCACTTATTGGTTGCATACGTAACTAGTGTTACTTATCTTTCAACAAATTAACCCAACATTATAATTTATCTCTCTGAGATTGCTCTTGGGGAATCATAAAACCATCTTCATTAATTGAACTAGGTTACTTTAGAATACAAAAGTATATATTCACTCTCGTGTAGTAAATGTTAAAGCTCTAATTATCTTTCATTGGATTTGTACCTCCTTCAAGGTGCAATTTGAGGACATAGAAAATCATGTCCATCATGCACAATTAACTACAACAAACAAACAAGAGAAAAATTTTGGAATATTGAAAGTTGGTGTTCATCACATGACCAATAGGATCGATTCAGGAATCAAATACAAATGATATTACTCCATAATGACAGGAGATGCCCCAAAAAAGGAGAGCATCATGAATTTAAGAGCATTCATGAAGTAACAAGAAGAAACTAGAACTAAATAAGGGAAGAAATGAGATACAACTATCGTAGAGGATCTGAGTAGGTAAGCTCGATGCTTCAAAGGCTTGAAGAGAGAAAGAGAGAGAGAAATTTTCATGTATGTATTTCTTTCTTCTTCCTCTTAGGTACCACCTCCTTTCCTTTCCCCAACTTAGAGTCAGAACAAATGAGAGATATCCTCCAAAAACTACTTCATGCTCTTTATATTATTTCATTTATGTGAGGTTGTGCATCATGTGTGGGGCTGTGCACATCGTGCTCTTCTACAGCTAACATGGAACATCGTGTAGTTGAAGGTGCACACCGTGTAGGGGATTGTGAGGAGAGAATACTGGTAAGATTGTGCAGTCTTTTTTGTTGTTGGTCGGGAACGCCGTACATGGATGTGATCACCAAGAATGTTACTACTATGGTGGAGGACACCATACACTGGATGGTGTACAATGTGCATGTTAGAGTTTTTGTTTTGGAAAATTTGTGGGATCATGCATGCCATGCATGAGAGAGCACACATCATGCTGCTAAGTTGGGGAAGTCATGGAAGCTATTGGGTTAGAGCACATCATGCAACTGATTGTTGAGGCAAGATTGCAACTTTCTTTGAGTTGATGAGGTTCGAGTCAGTTCTTGAAGAACCAAACTTCATCTAATTTACATTAAAACATCCTGAATTAGTCTATATGACAATAAAAATCTTAATTAACCTATTTAATAAATTATAAACTAAGTAAGTAGTTGAAGCATGAATTTAAGTCATTTTATGTAGAAAGTGAAGCATACAAATGATAACGAACTACATTCATCAAACTACCCCCAATCTTAAATTTTTGCTTCTCCCCAGGCAATAAATTTGAACGAGATTAAAAATACAATTACATGCATTCATAAAATGTAATTGATCTAAAATCAGTCAAATTCTTGTCTTGCCCAAAATTTACTAATATAGATGAGAAATCCTATTATTTAGACTATTGCTCTTTTCAAGTAAGATAAACAACCAAGATCTCCCCCCATCATCAAATCCACCCTTTTATAAGGTTTATCCCCAAACAGCAACAACAAGATTCCCACTTAGGAACTCCTAATATTATCTCAATTTTTCCTTGTTGTTTTCATATGAAAGATTCAAGCACGACATACCTTGCATATTTGCACCCTTTTTCATTTAAGCTTCAAGGATGCCAACCAATCGAAACTAGATCAGTATTTTAAAGTATGTTGGCATAGCAAGAGGGTTGTTGTTGCATCTTTTTGAGATTTTAAAGATTACATTTCAGTTCTAGAATTGTACAAAGCACCAACCATCACAAATAGATCCATTTCTAAGGCTAGGTCATCATACTGAGTGAATAATTTATGACCTCTTCACAAATTAAATCAACATAGGTAGCGGTTGATGTGAAGAATGTGTTACTCTAAGTAGTTTGTCTGGTTATGTAAATTGACACTCAAGATAAGTTGGTTATGGATGACATAGTGACAACTAACTCCTCATCTCTAGAAGAAAGATTTAAAAATTATTTTATGTCAATATCATTTGTTAATCATTGATGTCTTCCAATCAATTGCAACACTACCTCAATTTTGATTTGAAAAGTTCAATGTAATTGCATCTTTACGAGTTTAGAATGATTATCTTAACATTATCTCAACAATGTAGAGGACAAAGCAATGTCTTAGGTAATAGAATAACATGATGAAGTAATTCAACATTAGATACGTATGCAATTTACATGATAGATTTTAGAAAACACAATCAACACAAATTTTCTACAATCAACTCTAAGTTTCCTTATTGCACAACAAGAAGTAAATGTGCTTAATCTAGATGCAAAAAATACACAATAGAAACTAAATAAAAATAGTTCATACACGATGAAAATTAAGAACAAAGACAAATGGTGTAAAATAACAAAACTGGAAGGCATGCATACATGGTGATACATGAGATGCACAGGAAGAAAAGACAATGCTAAAAGTTACAACAAACAAATTTAAGAAATGTCTAGTTGCCACCCCACCCCAAGCGTATTCATTATAGTGTCCACATTGCTAAAATAAGTTGTGCAAGACACAACAAGACAGTCTTATAGGGTATCAGTGCCAAACAACTCTGGTTGTTATCTTGGCCATGGGGCCATGAGTAAATTGTCTAGTCATCGGGGTAGGGATAAGTAGCATACATGTTTAGGTAGTGCAAATGGATGCATAGTTGTATAGGCGATTAGGCTACCAGGCGTTACCTAGGGGGACCAGACAACCTAGGCACCCAGGCGGAGGCATAGGCATTTCCAGGTTTTTTCACTTTTTAATAACAAAACGCAATCCAAAGAAGTGGATGATGTTTGTAGTTGTAGAAAAAAAGATCATGCATGAGAAATTTAGCATCAAATATTAGGACAAAAACACAATGGCACTTAGCCGAAATACATATGCTCATCAGTGATGACATATAAGATTCAAACTCAACCATCACTAACATCTACCACAATCATCATCATCATCATCATGATTGTCATCCTCTGTGTCCATCTCTTCATCTTCCTTTTTCCTCGTCAGTGCCCTCCTCATATTATAACTCATCTAATTAATTTAATAGATCTTCATTATGAACTTTTTTCTCTTTAGTGACAACACCCATTGTTGTCTTTTCTTATGGTAGTTTGGTTTTTAAAGACTATGAAACTTTTCTCTTATAAGTGTAAGTAGAAACTTCTCCTTTTCCCTTATCAACAACCTTAGATGTACTTGCACCCCTTTCTAGACTATCCCCCTCTTTAGATGCTCCCATGGCCTAATCTACAAGTTTCCAAGTGATACCATCATGACATTGATCCATATCATCATTTGGGGTCCTCGCCATTCACTCACTGCTTCACTACACCTCATCAAGTGCAATGGCATCAAAGTCACTTTCATTGTTTTTCTCCCTCATTACTTGAAACCACTCATCTAATTTACAATTCTATTGAAAGGACATAAATTTATTCAACAATTTACCCAACAAGAAATTTATTCACTTTGTGTGTACCTACATGACAAATGATTATGAGTTATGATGGATTATAAAAGTCATCATATTTGTTCAATAGTTATCAACTTGATCAGGAGACACTTGCAAATTCAAATGTGGTCCAATTTCTCTCACAATTCAAGGTGCAACAAAGATTCAAGAATCTAGAGACAACTGTTTTAGGGAAGATTCCCCACACCATATATCTCCCACTAAGACACAATAACATACGAAGATATTATAATCAATTATAAAAAATGCTAAATCAGTTATATGGAATCCATTGCAACATGAAAAAATTATAATTTCTTACAGTGTGACCTACTGATCCTATGGGGAAGAGTTTCTAGTTCACAAATAAGCCATATAAGTATTTACACCTGTACATACTTTGTAAATCATGGATACACCTTCCACTATTTCCAGGAAACATTCCATAAAATTTGGTACAAATGTATCTATGTCATATTCAGTTGTTAGGAGCCCTGATTTTACAATAGTAAAGCACCCATTAGGGTTGAGGATGAAATTTGCATCATGAAATATAGTACACATTTGATCTATGTAGCACCCTTGAAAAATGTTCACAACAAGACCATACTACCTCTCATCATGGCCCAAGTTTGACTCAATCTTCTCAACTACTTAGGTGAGTGACATGTCGATGTGTCCCATACTTGGCTTAGCATCATAATCTACCAGTCTCAGAAGCTACCAAGTGGCATTGGGCCCTGAAAAATTTATACACTGCCTCATAGAACTTACAAGATAATGCAGTCCTAGAAACCTTATCTCCATCATTAGTTTTAGCCCATTATCTTGTTGTCCACAAGCTAGACAAGAAAAAGTGCCTAATGCATTCATAGCATCATGCAATCTCTAAAGAGTAATCAAATCCTTAGAAAATAGAGTGATTGAACATCTTATGAAATTCTTCCCATATGAAAGCTATAGAATAGCATGTGGATAAATGTCAGATGTGCCTTTCAATTATTCCTGCATATTGAGGCAACTTGCAATGTCATTCAACATTAGGGAAATGCAATGTGTAGTGCATGTTGTACAAATTTTATGCAGAGTTGTCCTGCAAAAACTTGTCGGGTAGAAAAAATTTCTTTAGCATTATCAGTGACTACCTGAATAACATACACCTGTCCAATTTTCTCTATGGACCAATCCAAAAGTTTATAAAGAAATTCACATGTATGTTTGTGTGAAGATACATCAATAGCGTACATGTTAAAAATTCCATGAGGTGATTTGACCATGAAATTTATTCAACTTCTTCCTTGCATGTATGACCAACCATCTGACAGTAGTGTGTTGTTGTACTTCTTCCATGCCTCTATTTTCTCATTATGCAAGTTCTCGGTATGCTCATATTTGGTCACTAACAATCTATCCTCATAGCCTGGTACCTTGGAGGTTTGAAGCCTCTCCCAACCTAGAAAACATTCTCAAATGCAATCCCATATTCATTGTATTTGGAATCATTGAAAGGAAGAACTATATGGTAGAACTAAAATGCTATCTCCCCATTGGCTATATCTTGAGCTTCTGTCTTATAGGAAATTTCAATGTACCTTTTCTCCTTTCCTACCTTCCTTATAGAAATCACTTCACGAGGAGTAGGCGACATGTCTGCATCCATGGGCCCTATATAAATAACCTGTGACAAATTTCCAAATAAGTGAGGTCTAGCATTGGTCTTGGGGGTAGAAGTAGCCACCTACTAAAAAACAATGCCAACATTCTCTTATTCACCACCACTATCACTGCCAAGAGGAAACAAGTGCAGATCGGTGGTCAAGGATTGATACTTATCCCTAGTCATCTTCATGTACTCAAGTATCTCTTTACTAATAGTAGTTGTAGTGTGGTTGCATTTGACTATGCATGAACCCTTTCCAGTTAGATGACCATTCCCCCTTTTGATCCCTCCATTACACATATGACCACACAAACCACATTGTGCATTGTTCTTATCACCCATATTGGGCCAGAAAAATACTTCTACCCATTATCATTTGATTTTGCCTTTTGTTTTGGAACATTCACCAAAACAAAATAGTGATTGTCCCCTACATCATTGATCCCTGTCAAAATGCTAGTACCACCCCACCTTCCTGTCGCTGACTCATTTGACATCCTAAAAAATTATTTAAAGGCCCAAAAAAAGAAGTTATGATCATGTGTATGATTCTTACTTGAAGCATTAACTAGTGAAACTAAAGTACGCCTATATGGATTAATTCATATTTGAATTTGTAAATTTAAATCATTTAGTTAAAATCGATAAATTTAAAATAGTTAATTGGATCAATAGATGACTAAATTCAAATTAGTAATTTAATTCATAAAATGAATAAGTAGATGACTAAATTCCAATCCCTAGATTCAAATAATTGAAATTTAATTAGTAAATTCAAATTTATATCTCAATTTATACTCAAATAAATAAATTTAAATTATTAAATTTAAATTGTTAAATGACTAACTAATAAATTCAAACATGTAGATGACTAAATTCAAATCAGTAAATGACTAAATTCAATTACCTAATTTCAAATAGTAGATAATTAAATTCAAATACCTAAATTCAAATAATAGTAAATGACTAAATTCCAATCTCTATGTTTGAATAAATTAATTCACATTAGTAAACTTTGGTCACTAAGTTCAAACTTGTAAAATTAAATTAGTAAGTTTAATCAATAAATTACAAATGAATAAATTCAAATCAATATATGATAAATTAAATTCTAAGTTAAAATTAGTATATGACTAAATTCAAATACATAAATTCAAATCAATAAATGATGAAATTTAAAACCATAAATTCATATCATTAAATGAAAAAATGCCATTCCGTAAATTAAATTCAATTAATTTTAATTAGTACATTTAAATTTGAAAACCCAAATTATTAGATGACTACTTATTAATTGGTAAATTCAAACCAGCTATTTGAAATTACTTAATTCAAGTCAATAATGAATGATTACTAATTAGTAGATTCAAATCAATATTTAATCATTTAAATTAATGTTTTTATTATTGTATATTGCCCTAATGTTGTGTTATTTTGGTCTGCATTGGCTGGAATCACTGATATTGTGAACATTTGTTTCACACTAAAATAATAAGAAATTCTAGCTTGGGAATAAAGGAGGAGATATCTATTTCTAATAGCACATACAACATTCCATTTCTGTCTCCCAGGCATAAAAGACGAATAGTACCTAGCAGCGTTACAAACATGGAGAACAAAACAATAGAGGCTGAAATTCATGAGATGAGAGGAAGACGATAGAGGAAGGAGGAGGGTAGAGAAGAGTACGGGAAGGAAGAAGAAAAAGTAGGAAAATCATTTAACGTTCCTTGCACCCTTGTGCAAAGATTCTGATGACATGGAAACAATAACTTGATCCTATGACTACTAAAAAAAGGAGAAAAGAAAAAGTAGATAATAAGTTGATAATAGAAGGAGAGTAGGGTGAAGAAGATGAAGAAGGTGGTGGATAAGAGGAGGGAAATAAAGAAGAGAAATAGGGAATTGGCTTGTATGATCCTTGAAACCTTCCTCCCTATTTGAACTTGGTACCAAAAAGAAAGGGTGTTGGTCAATGTTGTTGGCTTCCTACTTAAAAAATAAAAGGAAATGTTAGTATAAGAGGATAGGAATTTTGGAATACAAGGAAGAGGGGAGGTCGAGGGTAGGCAAACATGACAACTGAAAACAAAATAACCTAGTACTTCCTTGCACCAAGATGGAAAATAGCTATAAGGAATAGGAAAAGGAAGACGAGAAGGGGAGGGATGAAGGAGGGGAGGAAGAGGAAGTTGACAGAATAGACCAAAAGGGAACACACATCTTTGGTGATGCCATTTTTCTCTTTGCTTCAACATAACAAGCAATCGATTAGTCATAGTGTCGTGGCATACCATCCTCATAGTAGAAAGCATAACTTTTTCTTGATTTAGTTGTTTCTCTTAGAAGATCATTGAGGGTGGGTTAGATTAGGGTATTCTAATATAGAGGTTTTGAGTTTTATTAGGATTTATCTTTATAACATGACTTTATTAATTTAGGTATAATAGGAATCCTTTTCAGAAACAAGTCTTGGTAATTATAATTTCTTAATATGTTTTTAATGGGCCTTTTCTTCGGACCCAATGTCTGCGTAGCTCACCCATCCTGCCAACTATCGATATAGTCCACCTTGTCTCCTAGACCATCTGTGACGTTTTTTGTACCTGGGTGCCTAGATTCAAGAAGACCTGACCCACCTAAGTGCCACCCAGGTGGACACCCTAATGACAAAGATTGGATGATGTGTCGGGCACCCATTTTACTGAGGAGTAAGGAAATGTCTTGATGTTGATTGTTTACTACCTGGATCTTCACATAATAGTAGTCCATCATTGTTGACTTTAGCTGGGAGGAGGTGGAAATAAAGTTGCACATCTATTTCTAGTTAGGAGTTGACCAAGTATACATTATTTTTGTTCTGGTGGATGGTAGCAGTTTGGTAGCATGAGTTGTGTTAGAGAATGGTTGATACCATATCTACTCTATTGATTCATCCACTTGAGGTTCTTGGGGTCAAAAAGGTGACCTGAGCCAAACAAGGTAGGGGATAGGAGGCCTCGAAATGTCCATGTATATAAACATCATATTTTTGTTTCCATAAATTCCACCGTAGAATGGTTGATGAGACTAGAAGATAGGTATCTATAAAATCTCAACCCTCATGTGGGACCACCAAAGAATCTCTGCTTGCCTAAAAACCAAAACCCAATTTATTTTTTCTCCATATCACCTCTTTCAAGCAGCTACTCTCATCACCTTTTTTGATAAGAATGTCCCCTCCTTAATTTATGCTTGTGGATAATGCATCCAAGACAATAAAGCTCATCACAAGAAAATACACCATATGTCTCTTTTCTTCCAAATATAGAGTTTGATAAAGCACGATGGAGGATATAGAGAACTACACTATGGATGTGGGTTGATCTAGTGATAACCTCCAAATTTTATTGATATTGCTTTCCTGATTTTACCCCTATTTTCCTCCCATTATACAAATTTGCTCTAACTTTCTCACATTTCGTTCATGTTTACCATTTATGCCTTTATTTAGGATTAACTTCTCATTTTTATGTTGAATGTCCATCAAGCAATTGATCTAACCTTTGGGCAGGGTTCCCATCATTTTCCATAACTGATGGTTGCTCTCCATTCACCTTTAGCACACTTGATGGACCATTGACCTAAGAATCCATCGACATGACCTTCCATCTGTCTCACAAGTGATGGCCTTCAGAAGCATGCTATGATACCTTACCATCATAAGGAAATGGAAAAAATCACCATCGGTTCCCATCACCCAAAGGTCACACGGATGACCTTTCGATGGCTTGACATGGAAGTTACCAACCCAAGAAGAGAATGTGCACCTACATGCCCCTTCTGATGGATGGACTGGGATCCATCTACCAAAGACCCACCATCTTTCGATGGCTCACCTAAATACCTTCTCTTCCGAAGTCTCTACAAGTTTGTGCCTTCCAATAATTGGACTACGTGCCATCTAGCGAAGGCCAGGAAGACAAGGAAAACCAACCAATGGTTAGCCTATGCCACCACCTACTGATGGAGGCATTGCGCACATCAGGTTCCTAAGTTAGATAAGCATGCATCCCAAGGCACGCACTCAGGAGACTTCGGGTGCAAGTGAAGTACACATGCAAGCACCTCAAGTCCAACATTGTGGGCTATAAATAGCAGACCCCCTGCTATAGAGAGAGGGTCAGTCTCTTCACATTGCATGGTCACAGATTGAATACAAAGTGTTGCTTCCCGTCCATTGACCTTTTCTACTTACATTGGTTCTTAGCATCCAGAGGACAAGAGTTTGAAGGTCATAGTTCGTCATCACCTTTGACCAATACCTGAATCTTTCTTCGAGGAGGAAGATAATGTAATCAATTATCTTCAACACCATTTCCTAATTCAAGGAGAAGGAGGAGGTTTCCATTGACCTTAACTTGTTTGGGTTGATGTTGGTGTATCTTTCATCTTCTTTTCTGATTTGTCCCTTTCTTCCACTTCCATCTCCATGTTTTCTCATACTTGTAGTTCTACATTATCATTCACCTCTGTGAGTGTCTTATCACATAACTTGGGTTATATGTAGCAACTAAGGCTCTCCCAACATGTAAATACTTATGTCCATTCAATATATGCTCTTAGCAAGGCGTATCTCCATACTCTTCTTCTTAATGCTTTAGTTGCATGTTTAGTTACCATCTTATGATGTTTGATTGTTAATACCTTGAAAGAGTAGTATTTACTAATATCTAAGAGTTATGGAGTTTCATGAATGTATAAGAATGTTGGAATGCTTAAGCTAATGATCATATGTTTTCCTTGTGATTGTTTGATTGCCATCTTGAGAGAGAGACAACCTTATAATCTAGATCTATCCTAAGGTTGAGAGATGAGGGAATAGAAACTTATGATAATTTCTTATAAACTTACTAAGGGTAAACAATGGGTGTGAGTATTTCTTGTTGGTGAGAGATCCTAGATGTTGAAACCCAATCTAAGTTTCCTTCTATACTTGTTTTCTTATCCCTTAACATTCTTGCTCTTTTGTTTTATCTTGCATTTTACTTTTTTTTTAGAATCATTGTTCCATGAGGGAGACAAACCTTATATTACCATTCAATTGGTGTAACTAAACCAAGGAATTAATAAACTTAACACTTATCACCCTTTTCCATGTATTCAACCCCGATCTACTACATTGGACCAGTTATTATCATTGTGGGGGCCTAAGTGTTGGGTCACAAATTGAAAAATCTGATTACTCTAGATCCACTTCTTTTTGGATGTATGATTTGGGTTGATCAACTTTTTGGAATCATTTTTGGGGACAAGGCAACATGTACTATTTATAGCCCAAGTCTTCGTAGAAGACACTTGTGCCTCAATTCTAGTAACATATTTGACCACACATTTTAAGTTTGATAAATCTAATATTCTTGAATATCTCATGTCACACATCTAGTATTTAACTTGACAGTGCGACTTATTTTAGGAAGTTTGAGTAAACTAGATCATATCACTACCAACTACAAGGACCATGCCTCCTTGTAGAGCACCAATTATCCCCAAACCAATGGTGGAGGAACTCCATAAGGAACACAATGGAGATCATAATGAAGAGCGCCATGAGGAAGAGCATGATGAAGAACGTTACCATGAAGTTGAAGATGTTCCACATGGTGGACCTTGAAGAAGCATGAACAAAAACAGCAACAACGACTAGGACGGAGGCCCTTATCTTCACGAGTTTGACACCACCTGGACAAATGAATCCAGATGCCCACTCGTCATTCCTCAATTAAATGTTGCAAACTTCAAGCTGAAGCCATCGGTTATAAATCTGATCATAGTGGACTTTTAGGGGAAACTCTTTGGATGAAAATCCCTATCATCATTTAGATAATTTTAAGAACATTCTCAGCACCATCAAGGTGAATCGAGTTCTACAAGAGGTTATCTACTACAAGGAATTCAATTTCTCCCTGAGAGATAAAACTCTGGCTTGGTATCTATCTTTAAAAGGCTAATGTATAAATGGATGGGCACCTCTGGCTGGCACTTTTGTCACAAAGTTCTACCCATTAGAGAAGACTCTTAGAAATAGGAACAAGATCACCGACTTCAAGAAGAAGCCATGTGAGAACCTGTATGAATCATGGGAGTGATTCCAAGAGTACTAGAGGGATTTCCCTCATCACAAATATGACAATCACCTCCTAGAAACAACCTTCTATAATGACCTTACCTCTATCGTAAGGACTACACTGAATGCAACTGTATGTAGTGATTTCCTGGGTAAAAATCCAAAGAAAACCATGAAGATAATCAATAACATGGCTGCCATACAATTTGGGCTAGATTATAATAGAGGAACAACTACCAAAGGTTCTATTGAAGGGTCAACAACTAAATCTAAAGCTCTGGAGACTATAACTGTTCATATTCAAAAGATTGCTTTAGATGTCAGATAGTTAAATGAATCTAGGAACAAAGGAAAAGGAAAATATAGATCCATAATGAAATGTGTTACCTACTAATAAGGAGGTCATGAAATGGAAAACCACATTTATACTCAACCAGAGGTTGACAATCAAGATGGTGATACTAAAAATGTTTCCTATGTCAAATTAAAGATTGGATCACCTTGGGTTGTCTTATGGGAACAAGGATGATGTAGAGAATGCTCAATTGTTAAACATTCTAAACAACCCACCTAACAGACCACCTGGATTTGATATAGGGGGTGGACCTTTTGGTTATACTCGAAATGCCAACTATCAACAAAACAAAAATGATTCTAATCAAGGAAAAGGTCAAAATTGATATCCCATTGGTGGAAACCAAGGTAAAAAATGGTTATTAAATAAAAAAGGATATGATGTTTGAAATGTCCGCCTTCGCAAAAAGAAAAACTACCATAAATGAATAACTAAGTCAAAGTTCTAAAAATAACACCTGATTTCTGAATATGATGCAAAACCAAATAGGAGGAGTAACAACTCAAATGGCTGATATGAAAGTCCATTGCAAATTAATTGATCAACAACTTGCACAATTATCCGAGCTAATAAAGAATCTACAAGAGAATATCCCTTCCACTAAAAAATCTACAAAGATGGATGCTTTTATATCTAGGAATGTTCTAGAAGAGACGACCAATAAGGATATGCTACCAAGTATTCTTGAAATTTTACTAAAAAATGACCTAAGAGAGGAAGAACTAGAAGTAGAAGTAATATGCAAAAAAGCAAAGTCAAAAGAAAAATGTAAATGAAAGAAGCTAGTAAGGGACACAAATCCTGATAGGACTGAAGAGGCTCTAACCAACATGACACCTTTCCCATATAATATGATTAAAGATCAACTGAAGAAGATTTGTGAGAAGTTCTTGGAAGCTGCAAAGAAGTAACACCTAGACATTCCTTTTCTAGATGCCAACTTACACAAACTTTTTCAAAGATCTTATAACAAAGAGGAGATGTGGAGATGAGGTTGAAACTATTAGGCTAGCTAAAATGTTCAACTCCTTTGTACAAGCAAAAATGCTAACCAAACAGAAGGACCCCATAGCTTTCACTATCCCATTCAATGTGGGAGACAATGTGGTAAGACATTGGTTATTAGATCTTGGATCAAGCATCAATCTTATGCCAATCAAATTAGCCCGGATGTTCGGTCTCACTGACATGGTCAAAACTAGAATGTGGATTCGACTACAAGCCCATTCTTTTATAAGAACTATAGGGATTGTAGAGGATGTTACCATTTGCGTTGGAAGATTCTTCATTCCTTGTGATATAGTCATGTCTAGTACTGTGGAAGATCCCACATGCCCTATGATATTTTGGAGACCACACCTCTTTACATGAAGCACTTTAATATACATCCAAGAAGAAATCATTACTATAAGGGCATAAAATGACCATATCGACTTTCGTGTTCAAAACTCCATGAGGGGACCTTCTCTTCTCAAGTCGGTCTACTTCACAGACAACTACAACTAATTCTATGAATAATTTTAACACAAAATGCCATGGTGGACCCACTGACAAGATCTTTGAACAACCCCAATCCTAATGAAGAAGACTTGGATGTTGTTGAGATATTAGACTGTTTGAATCAATATGATATGGTTAAAACTTTGAAGACAATGCAACCATGCAAAGGTTAAATATGCTTTGATGGAACAAACTCCCAAAGAAGAAGCTCCCAAACCCAAGTCATAGGATAAATAGCTCCCTATAGGACTGAAGTATGGGTTTTTAGATAACGAGGAGAGGAATCATGTCATTATAGATTCTGCCTTGACAGAAGATCGATAGGAAAAGCTACTAAATGAACTCAAGCTAAGGAGGAATGCAATTAGATATTCTGTGGAATATATAGGAGGCATGAGTCCAATTGATTACATGCAATAATCCATCTAGAAGAGAATACAAAACCCCTTCCCAACCTTAGAGAAAGCTTAATCGTAATTTAAGAGAATTCATCAAAAAAGATGTATCAAACTAGGAGATGCTATAATTATTCATCCAATTAGAAATAGAAATTAGGTTAGCCTGATCCATGTAGTACCCAGAAAGGGGTCCATGATAGTGGTAAAAGGCATTAATGGCAATGAAGTCATGACTAAAAAGGTTGCAGGTTGAAGAATGTGCACAGATTATAAAATATCAAATGTCGTGACAAAGAAAGACCACTTCCCCCTACCTTTTGTCAACCAACTTCTTGAATGTTTGGCCCACCACTCATGTTTCTATTTCCTTGATGGGTACTCAAGATTATACCAAGTTCCCATACACCCAGATGACCTAGAAAATATGACCTTTACTTGCATCTACTGGGCGTAAGCTTTGAGGCGAATGTTGTTCAGTCTTTGCAACGCACCAACAACTTTCCAACGTTGCATAATTTCTATGTTAGCTGACTTTCTAGAAGACATCATGGAGATATTTATCGATTATTTATTTGTATGTTGAACCAACTTTGATAGTTTCCTAAGTAATCTATCTCAAGTTTTTAAACACTGTGAAGCAAAAAACCTAGTCTTGAACTGGGAAAAATGGCACTTCATGGTGCAAGAGGAATTATATTAGGTCATAAAGTCTCTAAAAAATGAATTGAAGTGGATTTGAGAAAATTGGAAGCCAACTCTAAACTCCCACCTCCTAAGTCTATGGTCGATGTGAGAAGCTTTCTTGGACATGACGGATATTATCGAATATTTATTAAAGACTTCTTCAAAATATCAAAACCTATCTCAAACCTACTTTTCAAAGATGTTTTGTTTGAGTTCAATGATGAATGTCTGAAGGCTTTTGAAATTTTAAAGAATACTCCAACTACTACACCTATCCTTCAAGCTCTAGATTGGGCACTACCATTTGAATTAATGTGTGATGTGAGTGATTATGCAATTGGGTGGTGCTTGGTCAAAAAAAGGATAAAATAACCAAGTTATTTACTACGCAAACAAGACCCTTGATGAAGCTCACGTCAACTACACAACAACTGAAAAAAGAGATTCTTGAGATATTTTATGCTTTTTCCAAGTTCAGGCCTTACCTTATTAGGTCAAAGGTGATAGTGAAGACACACCATGGTGCCATTACGTATCTAATGTAGATGAAATATATGAAATTGATACTTCTAAGATGGGCACTCCTACTATTGGAATTTTACCATGAGATTATTGACAAAAAAGCAATAGAAAATGGTATAAATGACAACTTATCTTGAATTGTCATAGACAATGACAACTCACTCCCAATTTAATTATAACTATCTCGGTGAAGCATTAATGATGGCAAAGACAATCGATATCAATGTTCAATGGATCGTTGATAACTGCAATTACCTAGCACATCAACAACTACCTCTTGGTATAACCTATAATGAAAAGAAGAAGTCGTTTTCCAAATTAAGGAACTACTATTGGGATGACCCTCTCCTCTTCAAGAAATGTGTAGATAACCCATATTACCACTATATTCCAGAAGAAGAAGTACCAAAACTCATGTACGAGTGCCATTCATTGCCCTATTGTGGGCACTTGGGTAGAGAGAGGGCCACCGCAAAGATTCTACGATTTGGGTTATATTTCCCACCCTATTCAAATATGCACATGCCTACGCAAAGTCTTGCAAAGTATTCTAGCACACCAGGAATATAGCAAGGAGACATGAGATGCCTCTTTTTTACTGGATAGAGGTGGAAATCTTTAATGTCTAGGGAATCAACTACATGGGGCCATTCCCATCATCGCGAGGCAACCAACACATCCTGGTTGTGGTAGATCATGTATCTAAATGGGTAGAAAAGTTTCTAAGACCACTTGTGGCTTGAAAGAGTTGTTTGAAAAAAAAAATCCCTAAGATACGGAGTCTCGCACACCGTCATCAGTGATGGTGGATCCCATTTTAGGGAAAAATAGTTTGAAGCTCTGTAGACTAAGTATGGAGTTAAACACAAGATCACAACACCGTATCACCCACAAACTTCCAAACAAGTCGAAGTATAGAATAGAGAAATTAAACAAATTTTAGAAAATATTGTTGGGCATACCAAGACAAATTGGTCTATGAAGCTGGATGATGCCTTGTGATCATATCAAACAGATTACATGACTCCTATCAGGACTACCCTATACAGGACAATATATGGAAAAGAATGCCACCTACCTATCGAGCTTGAACATAAGATTTTATTGACCATGAAGTTCATCAATATCGATTTAGAATTATTAAGGAAGAAAAAAATTATTGCAATTACCAAAACAGGAGGAACTAAGGTTGCACGCTTGCAAGAATGATAGAATTTACAAACAAAGGGCCAAGGTGTGCCATGATATCCACCTTATAAGGAAAGGTATCTCCAAAGGAAGCAAGGTCCTATTATTCCACTCTAATATAAGGCTTTTCCCTAGAAAACTCCAATTGAGACAGTTGAGCCCTTTCAGTGTGTCAAAAATATATCACTCAGGGATGATGGAACTGTTCAGTGATAAGACATGAGCTTTCCTAGTAAATGGAAACAAAATGAAGAGGTACTATGGAGATGGAGCTTTTACCAGGAGAGCTAAAACTCAGCTTGATGACTCACCTCTACCCAAACAAGGAAATAGAAGTTCATAGAGAAAATCAAGCTAAAGACTACAAATTAGAACTTCTTGAGAAGCAACCCAAGTTTTCTTACATTTTCTTACTTCTTAAATCAATAGTTTCTTCTAATTTTTGTTTTTTATTGTTTACTATTTTTTGGATTCATACTACCTTTATTTCCAAGTTTTAGTGTACATAGAATAAAGTAAAAAAAACTAAAATGGATTCATCTTGTTGAAGGTACTAAGTATGGGGGACTCATTTGTTCAACCATGGGTTGCTCAGTTAGTAAATCAATTAGATTAGGAACTCAACCTAACCATCAGATGGTGAAGATACAGACTAGCCATCATGAGGTTACCTCCTTGGCAGACAATCGAGTTCAACAATAACTAGTCATGCCATCGAGTCTCGATGAGGAGATTGGATGGCCCATCAAAAGATAAAGGGGTTTGAGTAGTCATTGGATCACAACGATCAGTTGAACCATCAAAAGGTTAACAAACCACCAAGACATTAGATTAGAGATTCTACCTAACCATAAGGAGGTGGTTTACTTTGGCCATCAGAAGTCATAGATAGCCTATCGGAAGATAGGGCAACAATCACACCACTAGAAGATGATGAAGCTCCCATTTAAAGGCCTCTCAGGTCCCACCATCACTTAAAAGTGAATGCTATAAAAGGGTGAGGGTGCGACACTTGTAAGTTGAATTCATACAAGTGGAGTTAAGAAAATTAATCCTAGCTCACCTAATTACTTTGGAAGGGAAGATACTTAGAGTCATAAACTTGCCACCTTTAGCCCACAAAGTCATCTTCAACCTTCACCATCAAAAGACGAAGGTGTCCTTGTACACCAACACCATGATTAGAGTTGGAAAACAGACAAAGGCTAAGCATGAACTGAGGAAACCTTCCTAGTTCTAGGAGGATAAAGTCCCTTGGACAGTGACACAATGGAGAAATTAGGGTGACAGAGCAATGATCATCGCCGATGTTTGGTAACCCTCCCCTACATCTTCTCTTTCTCTATTTCTATTTGCTTATGTTTTAGTAGTGTCATCTTCAACCTTCACCACCATATGGAAATTATCGTGTATTTCTAGTCCTTTGCTTTCTATTTTTATGAAACCCTCGCTCACCACTCCGTCATCGGTTGTGAGATCCAATAAATTCCTACATTCATTCTCTATAACCATTGTTTCTAGAGGAGACACCTTCCTTCTGAAGACATCTCTATACTTCGAACCACTAGTTTTACACCTCAAACGCAATCCACTGGGAATCACTATTCCTTCATACGGATCCCCATAACTACCATCTCTTCTCTAAATCATTGGTTTTTACAAAACCTTTAGTAGCTAATACCATTGGAAGGCATACCTCCAACCTTCAAAAACCATCGATTTCTATAACCATCATTTTTTAACAATAAGTTATTGGATCCATCAATAGATATTCTACTTTCCACTCATTTACGCTTCTCAATTATTTTTTTTCTTCTTCAAATTCACACGTTGGCCTAACTTTTGCCCGAGATATACATGTATATCTACATCCCAATCGAAACTTAAAATGGTAGGAAATACATGTAGAGAGCAAGTTGTCCATAAGGGACTTTATAAATGAGTGAGTGAGACAAGAAGGATCAGGAGAACACTTAACAATGAAGAAATTGCTAGAATGAAGAAGGTGAAACACGAGGTTGTCACATACGTCAAAGTCCATGGGGACCCTACCTCAGCTAGCATAAAAGTCAGACTAGAGGTAGATAGATTGAAACAGTTAGAGGAACCATTCACAAAGGAGACCTCCAACTTTGAGGAGTCAAGGGGGACTAAAACTTCTAAATATACCCCCTCAACTGAGGTAGGATACCCCAAGAAGAGGAAAGCACTAAGCCCTCTGCCCATAGACAAACAAAGAATATTAGCTACGATATCTGAGAAGGAGGCAACTAAGGACAAAACAACAACCCAAGCTTGGGCAATTCCCTCTACCACTAAGACAACTACATTGACACCCCTAAGGTGACCAATGTAGTTTACAAACCTCAACTTAAAAACAATTTCATCCAAGGGATGATGAGCATGTTGAGGTTTGGGACCAAATATGGGGCAACAAAACCTTTAAGGAAACAAGATTTGGAGATTTCAACACCCTAGTAAAATTGGGAATCTATTGATGGGTGATAGAACATCTGGATGAGACGGGGTTGTATAAAATATGCTTCAACAACTACGCCTTGTACAAAGAACTTACATTGGAATTCATGTCATCCTTGAAGAATTTACTAGTCACGGCTGACAAATTCAAAGAGTATGGGGAGGATACAAATTGGTGATTAGGATAGTTGAGGAGGACTATATTCTAACAGATAAATGGCTAAATTATATCTTCACCAATACTATTGAGCTAGATGAAGCAACCAACAAAGCCAGAATGGATTGAGACACCCGAGGATTTCTCACCAACCAGACCTGGGAAAGGATGATGAAGGAATACCAATTTAGATATGGGCAATCAAAAGATGCCCAGATGCATTATGCAAGTAATGGACAAGATTTTTTCCAACATCCTATTCTTCAGGTTGGATAATGGGAATGTAACATGAATAAATTTCCATATCTTGTAGAGTGTCATGGAGAAAAAACCAGTCAACATAACATGCATTTTAATTGATAGATTGGCAACAACAATGGGACTAGATGGATCCCAGGATTTCCACATGGGTGTCCTAATAATGTATCTTGCCCACTGACTAGGGTACCCAAAAGAATTGAAGTAATCACTATGATTAAAGGGGAAAGACTTGTAGATGCCAGATATTTGGCATTAACCAATGTCTTGAAAAGAACAAAAGACAAATACTTCTAAATATTCAAAAGATCAAAGGACTTCATCCCCCTACCTGAGATGAGAAGTTATGACTACAACAAACAAGTGTTCAGGGATTAAGACATTTCGAAGATGTAGTCAGGGTCCAAATCATATCCACAAATTAGTGACCAAAAACACGTAGAGAGAAAAATTGAGCACATAGTAGACAAAGCTATAGAATCTCTATCCATAAGCTTATAATAAGATTTCCTAAGAAGACTGCAATCAAGCCTAAGAAAAAGAAAAACCCCATACCCTAAATAATAACAATAGAAGAAGAGTTGGCTCAGATAGTAACTACCCCACCCACTACCACCTTGAAAAAACCTATAGAAATACTAGCTGATATTGAACCATGGCAGGAGGAGACAAAGGCACCCTCAATAGGAGTAAGTGTGGCATCCTGTCACACTATGCTAAGAGAAGATAAAGGAAACATCCTAATTGAGACACTATCCAGCTAAGGAGGTGTCAACAAAGAAACATCCACATAGAAAGAAAGAAAAGCTACAAGGGGGGGGGGGCAGAAAATGAAATTCCCATAAGAGACCACCCCACTCAGCCAAGGAGACCGAACAAAGCATGTGCAGAGATGAAGGATACAACATCTCAGTACAAAGAAAGTGTCATGATTACGAGGCAAGATCAAACAAACATAGAGAGAAACTATGATGTACCATTGCTGCAACAAAGTTCATCGAGGATGGGAAAGAAATAGACTACCTCCATGAGATCATTTCAAACTCTACCCTCAATATTTCTAATCTAAATTCAAATATGTTGTCACTAACATCATAGACTGAGAGAATTACATTCAACATGCAACCATTGCTTAGCCTCCTTAGTGGATGCAACTCCTAGCTGCAAACCATCTCCATATATGGAGGCACGATAAGATTTAACAAAGAGGTCACTTTGCTATGACAGGAGAAAAACAAATTTAGGCATGAAAATGAGATGCTTCACCCCTTAAATAAAGAAAGGAAGAGAAAGGAAGCGCCATCAACATCATCATCCCAAGAAGAGGTGGCGGCCAAGAAGCAGAAGATCGCCAACAATGAGGTATCCATGTAGACCAAAATAGAGATGAACATGCAGTTGAAGGTAGATATAGTATTTGCAAGTTTGGCATCAACCACACTGCACCATCTCTTCAACAAGAAGCCACAACACAACTATCTATTGAGCAAGTAGAGTAGGACTCTTAAAAGGAAGCAGAAGTGCTCATTGGGTGAGATAATAATATCAATTCCCCATCCTTGTTGGGGCACTCCAAAAACCAACCCAGTTCACCAGAGAATCCAAAAGATTGTGAATATTGGGTTTCCCCTATAGAACCTGAACAGGAAGCTTCCCTTGAGGACGTCGAAGAAACTGGATAAAATGATGTCATTGCTGAATCAACAAAGGCAAGGGAGGAGGCACAAGAAACAACTGATGACTTAATGAACATGTTTGACCCTATATTCGACTACAAGGCTCCACCCATTCCCACATATTATGAACACTTCATCAACAAGCTCTTACTGGATGAATCGGTCGAGAGAGTAGTTCATCCTAACCATTTTTAAGAAGATATACATGAGCAATTTTCCTAGGGAGATGAAGGGAACTCAAGCTGGACATTCAACAAAGCCCTGACTAAACCTCAAATCCCAGTCTTCCCTAATCCTCCATAAGCTAATTCAACAAGCCAGGCACCATCGCCACCGCTTCTATGTAAAATGAAAGATATAGATATGAGTTCTATATTGGGGGTGCCACTACAATACATACACTTCTTCGAAGATATACTCGATGATGAAAAACCATGGGATGATATCATATATAACAATGAAGGATACTCACTAACCAAAAATGACTAGAGGATGGATTTTTGACACAAGGCGTCAAACAACAGAGTATTTTTCAAGGTTCTCTGTGGCACAATTATTGAGGAATGCATGTACAGAGACAAGGAGGGACTGGTCTTCAATGCCACATCAAATTGGCCGCACAATTATATGTCAATAACAACAAATCTCCCTCAGTTGAAGAGTTGCAAGACACTTTACAAAGAACAATTAAGCTACAACTTGTGACACTTTCCTTTAAAGCTTTCAACCATTGGTTGTTGATCGTGGTGGATTTACCACTAGGCGGGTCATTACATACAATTGCAATGTAAATGACCTAGCTGTGTGGAAGGATGGCCTTTGAAAAGGAGGAGCACAAACCGATCAAAGAAATCCAAATGCACCTAAAATGCCTCATACAAGGGGTGCATGGATGGTATTGTCCTAACTGGAAAGAAATATGCATCAACTCTTGCAAACCCTAGAAAATGCCTAACTCAGGGGATATTGCATTTATCATGTTGAGGATGACAAAAGCATTAAATAGGGGGGTCCCCCTTGAATAGATCACAAATTAGGACTTCCATGCATTAAGAGAAAAAATATGTTATGGAAATCATCCATGACAGATGAATGTTCTATGACCAACACATCAAAAACATGCCTAGGAGGATGTACTCACTCATCCCCCTTCCAAAAAGAACACCATGGAGGGAACAGTTGACAAACATATAGAAAGAAATAGAAGTCTCTCCTATGCAAGGAAACAAAACTAGTCTAGTGGCACCTCCTTCCCAAAAAAAAAGCTACCAACACCTCCTCTGAAGATGGGAATGAAGAAGATGAAAACAACCCACCCTCCTAGCATGTAGAAGATTTAGTAGTGGAATAGATGACTGCTAAAACAATTGTTGAACACAAAAAGGATATCCTCTTAGTGGATCCTGGTATACCTAAAACTGCTATGAAGCTACAGGAACCACTTCCCCAACTCATAACGATATCATAGAACAGAGGAAGAGGAGGAAGCAAATATAAATGAATAAGATGCAGAAGAACTAGCACCAACAAATCTAATACAATCCGCATTTGATAATTTTGACTAAGATGCATTCTATGAGTTATCACTAGACAAATCTAAATTTCATTATGGAAGAACTCAAACCCAATGATGATGAAGGTATCACCGTCTTTTCAAGAGACAATGTCCATGTCCTACAGTCAAAACTCCACCATACTCAAAATTGAGGATATATGAAAGTAAACATTATGACATCCTGCCAACTAATTTTAGTTGACAAGATAAAAGATGTATACATGTCCTTCAATGATATTTTAGGGGACATTATCCTGAAAAAGGAATTAGGAGAGCTCCAATGACTTATAGTGTACCTAAAATCCAGCATTCCATGCCTAATCTTTGTCCCTATTCTACACAATGTCTACTCGACATTGTTGTCAATCAATACAAAATCCAGAACAACAATCCTATACAATAGTTAAGACGCCATGTACAATATGAAGATAACAACTTAACATAAAATCGTGACAAGTGTTACTGAAAAATTAGCATAGGTGGCTACTTATGTTATTGAGATAATCAAGATGCATGGAATATGCTTCACAAATGTAGCCATGAAATTTGAAAACCCATAATTCTGCCTTAGGATCCAACAATAAGCACATGGATCCGATGGTTGCAATTTATATATCTTATTTTGGATGTGATGATAATAAAATCTAATAATAAGGTGGATTTCTACCAAGAAGAAGACTACTATGACATCCTATGAGGGACTTATGCAATGGATCTCCTAACCTAAGAATAGGCATTAACAACTTTGAAGCTTCAACTCCTGTTCTCACTCAACCTCACTCTCTAACACGTTGATAATAGGGTGTATGATAAGTTTGTACGAGGGGTATTAATAGGCAAGATAGGTTGAGTGAGAGATAATTACATGTCCAATAACTTTAAACCCAACTATTTCCTTTCATGCAATCCCTACTCAAAAATTTATGAATTGTACGTCTTATGTTAATATATCTTACCACGAAGGAAATTTTTTGACATTTAGGAAAACTTTTGAATCCAATATTCCAGATTGTCATCTTCACTCTCATATTAGACCTTTTAGTATTGAAGATACATCTTACAGTAATAATTTCAATAGTGATGTTTTGGGCTAATAATTCACTTAACAAAAACCAAAAAAATCATGTCTTTACACCATTCTTATCTCAAGCCACCATTGGTAGCAAAAGAAACACTACTATCCCAAGCAATTTCTCTGAAAAAAGGAGGACTTAATCTGCTACACTCCTGATCGATCACCTTATCTCCCTAATACATGGTGGAAAGTGGAAATGTCTTGTGGAAGGGAAACATCTACCCCTTCTAGTGCCAAAATCCTAATATTAGGGAGCAAAAGAGGCTTGGCAGCCAACTTTCCATAAATATCCTATCGCCTAAGCCTTGTGAGCAAGAATAAAATCTGAGTGTGAATAAAATCATTAGAGTTGTGCCAAATAAGATGTTGGAGGGATCTGCTCGGCTGGTGTATAACCACACTCACAAATGATTAGATATGTCACACACGATAGCAGAGCCTGAAAGCCAAATCATCACCCACTTGTCTTCCAAGGGGAAACTTGCATGATGACATGAAATTACATCAGGATAAAAAGTTGGGTAACACTTCTATTACAATAGTACTCATGGTCATGTGACCCACGAGGAGGATAAAATACACCACAGCTCCCAAAAAAATAAAAGTTGGGTGTGAAAGCTACCCCTAGAAAGAACCATGTACAAATACGGCTAGGAAGTGAGGCTTGAAGTGTATCATGAAAGAGAAAACCTATTATAACCTAAATTTTCATGTTTTTATGCATACATTTAGATGCAAATAACGGATTGTTTAGGACATATTAGAAGTCTTGGAATTTCTATGTCTTGGTTGATAGTTTTGGATTGAGATGCAATTTCTCCAATATAGAAGAGATTTCATGTACTTTGCTATTTTCAATAACCCATTATTGTTTGTTGGTTAAAGAAAAAAAGTAAAAGACTCAATAATGAAGGAATTTCCAAAAGTAATGAACAATTGATAACTAATATAGGAAATTTTTGGAAATTTTGAGAAAGATAACTGCACAGCAACTAATAAATATATTTTGGTCCTAACATACACCCAAAGAAAGGATATGTCAAAAATAGGATTTCTTGCCAACTTTGAGTATAAAATGATTAATTATAAGCCTTAAATAATCCAAATAAAGCAAGTTCTTAGAGAGCAAGAAAAAGATGTTTAACCTCCAAGTTTTGCCATCGATTCTTTCCCAATCTGAGATTAAGTCATTGAAAGACTTCCTTTAAAATTTGGATTCAATTGGATAAAGGAGGAGAGAGATGTGAATTATTTAAGATTTCCTAAAGTGAAAGGATTGATAGATAAATGTATTTTAATGTCACGATTAATCATATTAGAAACATAGGGCTCGACCCTTGAGTTATCGTGTGACCCCCTGACCGTTCAATCTCAGGATCAACGGTGAGCACATCGTCACCTTCCTCTATATGGAAAAGGAAACATGACTACAGTTTCATCCCTACTCCCTCTCACATCTCTCTCTAATCTGTGTGAATGGATACAAATTCTCCCATTGAATTTGTGAGATGGTTCCAAATCAAACCATCCCTAGATGACCCTATTTTGGGAATAATCAAGACTTCCCTAGATTCTTTGGGAAGGCAGACCCCATGGGTCGATAGGTCTCATGAATACATGCCTATAAAAGGCATTATAGATCCTCCACAATATTACTCACACACCAAAAGGAACCTTGCAAACCTCGAGCACTAATCCCAACCTCCAATTCATGTCCAAGACCTTTTCTCTCTCCCTCATTTCTTCTATGTACCCCACAAAGGCACCTCCTTCCCATTCTCTTTGTTCATGTCACCTCTGAACAATCAACCATCCCCAGTGATTCTAGTGAGGCAAGCCAAAGAGGATGACACCTCATGTTATGATTGTGTCAGAGCTTAATTCGAAAACTAAGGTTTACCAAGATTATTACATGGTTAATTACATTGATAATCACGTAAACCTAATTAATGATTGCAACTACATTGTGATGTTTCAAACTTAATAAGAACTCTAATCATTATTTTATTTTGAAGTATTAGGTTTTGATAAGTGTGAATCCTAGTCTCCAAAATTAGGGTTTTTATAGTATATAAATACACAATTTTATGGGAATAGAAGTATTGTAAATGATTTTTCAAATTTTCCATGTAACTTACATTTACTTGAAATTTATATATGATGTGGGCAACTTATAGTCATGAATTGAGCACATGATGAGATCCAAGTTTTAGTTGATATAGAGATATCCCACACATATATGTGGGAGGAGAATTAATGATACTTTAAGAAATAATTAATAATTATATTTTATTTGAGAATCTTATCAAACTAATACTTTATGATTATAGAGAATTCAATTATGAATCCAATACAAATAGAATGAGGAAAATCGGTGTTAAAATGAGAGAGCTATGGATTTTTAGTAACATGTATAGTTCCTAGATGACCACAAAGAATGGGCTTTTTCAGTGACCCAAAACTCAGCAACCTCCGAGAATCGCTGCCTAGGATACCTAATCATAAAATGGCCATATTTTGTGCAATACGTATCTATTTTCAACAACATGAAGTGTGTTAGAACCATGATTTGATCCTCGATCTTTTTAGACCCTTACGTCAATGAAAAACCCTGGAAGATGATTCTTAAGGTGATTTTTGTGGAAGAATATGAAGAACAACGGAAACTAAAGGATTCATTATATATTTGACTTGGTAAGTTGTTTAAAATGTTGATTTCTTCTCTTTCCCCCTGGTTTCCTAATATAGAGGTCCTCTCCAACCCAACAATTGATGGTTCTAACCAACAACTTCTTAACCTTCTACCTCTAGAAGAAGTCATTTAGATATGTCGTCCCAACAATAGGCTGTTTGGAATCAAATCTCGAGGTTTGGAGCTTGAAGTCAAGATCAATAGATTGATATCCAAAATTTTCTACCTCGAGCTTGAGATTAGTAAGCGAAAGATCAAGTATACATGAGTGGGTACTTCCTTTAAATAGTAGGTTGCAAGAAATTAGATTAGATCCACTACAAATCTTTAATTCTTTGTATGTGAATATAAACCATAAATCTACTATTCAATTCTAACTTTTGCAAAATGACCTAGAAATGAATTAATTCCTAATATGCTGAATTTTTAGATGATGAAATTCTAGTAGAAATGGATATAATACTTCTAGAATGAAATTTATAAACATTTGCAAGTTACAAGAATATGTCAAATTTTGGGGTTTCAGTTAAGTTCGAAATTGCTATAGAACTGAATGAAGAACATGGTCTATCTGATTCTCCTTATTTAATAAATGATCATTTTATTAGAATGCTTAAGTACATATATGATGGATATTATCTTGGAATTCATTTCATGTTTTTAGTGTTTTTTTTTACATCTCAATAAAGAGGGTGTAACCATAAATGTGTTGTAAGTTAAAATTTTGGGAATAGACATCATGAAATCCAACAAAAGTGATTAATTTTAATGTGATAGATTTATTTATTTAAGGTTATTCTTATTGCATGATATTTCAATGAATGGAATATAAGTATTAGTTCATATCATTATAGGGTTTCATATATATATATATATATATATATATATATATATATATATAATGTGTGTGTACATACATACATACATATATATAAGTTTTGATATATGCGAACTATTGAAAGCAATCTTAATTTAGTGAATGTTTATGGCACATTAAATTCTTACGTGAGTTGTATGATATGTGAATGAGGTAAATGAAACCCTAAGGATAGGGCAATCAATTAATCAAGTATTTTTATATCAGTGTTTCTCAGTATGAGATGTGGTGATGCTCATCAGTTCAGTTGTGGTACACATTAGACATTATCCATGAAATGAATTCTTTATCAAGATAAACTAAGAAATGTTTATGTGATGATTGAATCATGAATTTAAAGAGTGAATTACACATTTACATGCCCTGAACATTATAGAATCCTCACTGGAGGCTTGTGTTGTAGGGAGGAAACATGCTTCCTGACTGAAGGTCCCACTTAGGTGGATGTAAGCCAGAGCACACCAGTAGGGTGCGGAGGTTTAGGCTAGTGAGGCGGACACTTTAAATGATTGGCATCCAACACCAACCAAGAATGTTGATGGTACCTGAGTTATGATTTGTGGTGATCAATGGACATCTTTGGTAGGTCCACTGGTGCACAACAAGCTTGAGGGATTTGACTCCCTTCCTAAGTACCCAGGTTGTGAGGAGGAGTCTGAGATATTTGACCACTGCCATTAGCTGCCGAGAGCCAGACATGGTGATGCCAACTGCCAACATGGTATTAAGACTACAGACTTAGGATCGTAGCCATGCTTCTAAGTCTTGTACACTGAGATATTAGCTTGATCCAATACTTTCACATGATGTAGTATGCCTCATGTGGGTTCAGGGCATAATAAGATGAATGTGAGGATAAAAAGGATTGTGCAATCATTCATTATTACTTTGTAGTTATCAGAAGTACCCTGTCATATGAAATGTTTTTAAGTTATTAGTCCCTTGTGATAATCCAAGCTTGTGTGGTTACTTATTTATTCCTTGTGCTTATCCAGAGTAATCCTACCAATTATATATATTGGTGAATGATTATTTCTTTTATAACTCATTTTTGTTATACTTTATATTTACTTACGTAAGAATATAATTTAAACTATTAAAGTGCTTTAAACTGTTTCTTTGAAGTACTCATTCACTGAGCTAGTAGGCTCACCCTTCTACTGACAATTATTTAGGGAAATCACATGGATTGAAGAATGTCAATGCCAGATTAGATCTACCACAAGAGCTAAGTGTCAGATTAGTCAAGTTATGTTGATCCCTGTCACTCTAGGTCCTTGTAAAGTAGTGAGAGAGTTGTAAATGATGATGTGTAACTTTGTTTCCTTAATAATATATAATGTATTTGATCATCATGTCGTATGTACTTGAAGGTGTGACAAACAGACTACATGTTTAGATATGTATCTTTAATGCTAAGATTAGATTAGCATAGTCAAGTTTTAGTTTCTCTTGTATAGTTGTTTATGAGATTGGATGTGAGTAAATAATGAGTTTGAAATAAAAAAAAGGTGTTCTTAGTATTATGTTCAATCCTCAACTTATGCCCTAATCTCATGATTAGATGTAATCATGGGATGTGGGTGTAACAGCTTGGTATCAAAGCTTAGGTCGACTCATCATGGACCATTAGGTTAGAAAGTCAGAGTTATAAGGGTGGTAGATAAGAGGTGATGCGTCTATAGCCCTAGGAAGTCTGAGTATTTGGATACCCTGGCCCGATATTTGAATTCTTAGGTTGACCAATATCAAGCTACTCTCATCTATTCTTCTCTAGATGCCCTGGCCAGGTATCCATAGGAAGAATGGGCTAGAGAGAAACCCTAGAAATATTAGGGTTATAGGACCAGAAAGTAACAAGGATTACGAGCATAAAGATAGAATCAAATACAACCTTTACTTTATATTATTGTTTTTATAGGACATCGATAGAGATCTCTTGTATATTAGAACTGAGATGTTTAGTTTGTATAATATGGTTGATTAATGTTGTTGTATATTATGATGTTTTTTAGTTATTTCTTACATTCTTTGTACCAAGTAGACTAGAAGTTATCCTTAAATGAGTTTTCTCTATGTGTATATTCTTTCCACATGTTTGAGATGAATAGGAGTTGGTTAAGCTTGAGTAGCACTTGGCTTCATGATTGTAGGTTCGCCCTGGTCTAGCTGGTAGGATGCATTATTGGGAACTAATGACTCCTATTTATTAACCTAATAAGAGTAATTAAACTATGGAGAGGTAGTCTCAAAACGTAATGAATATGTACATATGGAGAGGTAGTCTCAAAATGTGATGAAGATGTACATACACTAAAATATTGAGATATAAGGGAAAGACTAGAATAACTAAGAATGAGTTGAAACTGATATTTAAGATCTAGTTTTGGGGCTTCAAATAAGAAACCCTAAATTGGGAATGAAGGAAGAGGGAATATGGATACAAGACACATATTAGTATCTAACACCCAAAATGAAAAAGAAATGATAGATTAAGAGAAAAGAATCATATAACTAATTGAGGCACTTTATTCAATTTGAAATCAAGGAAAGATAAGAGAGATTGTTAAAGATGAGAAGATAGAAAGAATCAATTATGATGAATGGATCATATAATCAAGTGAAATGCATTTATGTACTCTGAGACAAAGGGAAAATAGGAGAAAAGATTTAAGTATAAAACAAGTACATAGAAGTGGAGAATTTTTAGAACATTTAAAGTCAGGAGAACTATATTAACATGTAATTATAAGACTAGGATAAGAAATTTGATGACACAAAAGGGAAATGATGGGAATGATGAGTTTTATTAAGGAAGGAGGGTCAAATGATATAATTAAGTGCATGGAATGTGTACTTCTATTATGAAGTGTAATGTATTCATCCTTACTATCTTTTGATTCATAGTCTCTTCATAGTAATAACATATTTTGTATCAAATGTAGTCAATAGGTTCCTAGTGATGAAAAGGAACTAGTTCTCAAAAGAAGAACAAAGGTGTTGCTAAATAAATGAAAAGTCATATAAAGGTAAATAATATTCAGAATAGAAAAGCTTCATTGAAAGAGAAACACAATGGTTGACCCTTGCATGAGTCGTTTGATTTGCAATGAGGGACATGACTAATATGAAACTAGTAGGGAGAATATTGATTTAGAATTTCAAATTCATATTAGTAAAATGATAATAAGAAATATATATGACATGGAATATGTAATCATATACATGAATGAGCAACATGATTATAAGAGATAAGTAAAAGTCAATGATGACAGATGGAAGAGATGAATATAGGGAGAGAATAATGGAAAATAAAGAAGGGTTTGAAACATGAGGAAGTAATATAGAGTATAAAAGAGAGAGAGAGACTCTAAGATGTGAGAAAGTGCTAAATAGTTTAGTCTCCTAGATAATGTATGATTAAACTTAGTTATAATACTTGAATATTGGAATTCTGAATCTCAATATCACCTTCTCTTTTATGTCCTCCCTAATGAGAGTAATGTGGGGATGATGTGGTAAGGGAATGGATTCCAAATGATACATAACCACTATGGTAGAAACATGTATTGAATATAATGATGGCACAATATGGAATGATGATGAAACTCCAAAAGGATATATTAAGGAAGCAATCTATGAAAAAGGCCAAGTAACAGAAAAGGAAATTCAAGTGGTAAAGATAAGGAAAACTCTAGTAAAACTTTAAGAGAGATGAGGTTCGAATATCGAAATAAGCGAGTGAAATCATGTCAGAGTAACATAGCCTTATTGGTAAGGATCAACCCTAGAATGTTTAGGGTTCTAATGACTTCAAAGGATGTCACTAGTGATTTGACCTTGAGAACTAATAATTTCATAAAACAAGATCTTTTGATTAGAAAAATGAAAATCATTTGAGTAGTGATAATAACCCAAGGGGTATGGGATGTATATGATAAAGATAGATAACAATATGGAAATGAATAAGAATTGAGGATAAGAAATATATTTGAGATGTAAGATGTACGATTTGAACAAAAGGAGAAGTGCAACATGAGAAAAATGTGATTTAACATAAATTCTTGTAGTGATTGCAAGAATGATGAACAACTCTTCTTACCTCAAATATTTTAAAGACCAGAGATGTTAAAGGTATATGATCAAAATGAGAAAGATACATAAGAAGAAGCAAGTAGTAGTGAATAAGAAAGAAATCGGAGAAAACAAATGACTTTCAGTAGTATGTGAATTTGTTTTAATGGAGTATAGTTTGTTGAAGGCATATCAAGAGATGAAATTTGTTACACTTATGGTTTTACTTGTATATGCACAAGGTATATATTAATTGAAAAGGTGTGATGGTTTTATTCATTCATACCAGTAATCTAGCTCATTGTAGTAAAATTGTTGTTAAATCCAGTCTTGTAGTTTATACATGCTTTTCTATCAGAGTAGCACCATAGTGAAATTCAAAATAAAAAGGTGAACTATCTTTAGTAACTTTGATGTGATGTTGAAAAATAAGTATAGATTGAACTGTTTGAATCAAGATAGTGGGATCATATTACCAGTACTAAGGTAACACCTCAAGAGGGTATGAAATGATTGAAAATGGTTGATTTCTCTTTCTCTTTCATTGTAATTGATTATGATATAGAAAACTCTATTGTTGTCACTGATAAGCCTTGTTTTAATTTTTTTGTATTTAGAAGAGAAACAAAGGACTCAATGTTGAAAACACATTCAAATATGAAATAAAAGAACATAGTGGCATATAAGATAGTTTAAAAGAAACCTTCAATGTACTTTTCCAACATATTTATGTTTTGGGAGAAATCTTTCTAAGGGATGGGGAGAATTAATATGATCGTGTTTGATATTAATTGGTAAAATAGGGTTTACCTAGAAGATTACATGGTTAATTAGATTGATCATCGCTTAAAACTAATTAATGATCTTAACTCAATTGTGATGTTTCACGCTTAATAAGGACCTTTAATAATTATTTTATTTTGAATGATTAGGTTTTTATATGTGTAGATCGTAGTTGTTGAAATTAGGGTTTTGAAGTATATAAATACAAAATTTGGTGGGAATAGAAGTATGGTAAATGATTTTCATATTTTTCATGTAACTTGCATTTACTTGAAATTTGTAGATGATGTGCAAACTAATAGTCGTGACCTAATATCATAATGAGATATGAGTTCTAGTTGATATAGAGATATCCCAGACATATATGTGGGAGGAGAATTAATGATACTTGAGGAAATAATTAATAAATGAATTTTTCTTTGAGAATCTTATCAAACTAAAACTTTATCATTATAGATAATTAGATTATGAATCCAATTCAAAAAGAATGAACTAAATAGGATTTAAAACAAGAGAGTTATGGCCTTTTTAGTGACATACAAAATTTCCCAATGACAACTGAGAATGGGCTTTTTCAACGACCCAAAACCCAGCGACCGCCAAGAATTGTCGGCCAGGATAGCCAATCATAAAATGGCCATAACTTAAGTTATACATATATGTTATCAACAAAATGAAGTTATTTAGAACTATGATTCGACCCTCTATCCACTCAGATCCTTAGGCTAATGAATAGAATACCTGAATGGCAATTTCTAAGGAAATTTTTGAGGAAGAACATGTTGAATAATGGAAATTGAAGGATTCATTATATATTTGACATGGTAAGTTGTTAACATGTTGATCTCTTCTCTTTTCCCCATGTTTATAGGTCTAGAGGTCCTCTCTAACCCAAGAACTAATGAATCTGACCAACAACTTATTAATATTCTACCTCCTAAAGGCTTCGTTTAGATATGTCAACCCAACAATAGGTTGTTTGGAATTAGTTCTCGAGGTTTGGAGCTCAAAGTCAAGACCACTAGATTGGAATCTGAATATTTCCTACCTCAATCTTGAGATTAGTAATTGAAATATCGAGAATAGGTGAGTGGGTACTTCCTTTAAATAGTAGATTACACAAAATTGGATTAGATCCACGTACTATAAATCTTTAATTCTTTGTATGTGATTATAAACACAAAATCTGTCATTAAATTCTAGCCTTTGAAAATTGATCTAGAAACAAATTAATTCCTGATGTGATGAATTTCAAATGTTGAAATTATAGTATAAATGGATATAAAACTTCTAGAATGAAATTTCTAAAGCATTTGCAAGTTAGAAGAATATGCCAAATTCTGGGGGTGTTTCGGTTAAGTCCAAAATTTCTATATAACTGAATGAAAACTTTGTCTATATGATTCACCTTATTTATAAATGATTCTTCCATCAGAATGTTTGTTGGATATATCTTGGAATTCACTTGATATTTGTTTGTTGGATATATCTTGGAATTCACTTGATATTTTTAGTGTTTTCTTGATATCCCTATAAAGAGGGTGTAACCTTATATGTGTTGCAAGTTGAAATTTTGTGAATAGACATCATGAATTCCAAAAAAGGTGATTCATTTTAATGTGATAGATTTATTTATTCAAATTTATTCTTGTTGCTTTATATTTTAGTGAATGGCATAGAAACCCTATTTCATATCATTATAGGGTTTCATATATATTTTTGAATATATGTGAACTTTTGAGAGTATTCTTAATTTAGTGAAAGTTTATCATGCATTAATCCTTATGTGAGTTTTGTGATATGTGAATGAGGTAAATGTAACCCTAAGTATTGGGCATTCAGTGAATCATGTATTTTGATATTAGTGTTTCTCAGTATGAGATGTGGTGATGCATAGTAGATCAGTTGTAGTACATATTACAAATTATCCATGAAATCAATTGTTTGTAAAGATAAACTAAGAAATGTTGATGTGGTGATTGAATCACGAATTTAAAGAATGAATTAGACATTTCAATGACATGGTCATTGTAGAATGTGGGGAGGAAACATGCTTCCTGACTGGAGGTCCACGTAGGTCGAGGTAAGCCAGAGCACACTCGTAGGGAGTGGGGGTCTAGACTAGTGAGGGTGGACTCCTTCAATGATTGGTATATAAAACTAATCTGGGATGCCAGTGGTACCTGAGTTATGAGTTGTGGCGATCACTGGGCATCTTTGGTAGGTCCACTGGTACACAACAAGCCTAAGGGTTTTGACTCCCCACCTGAGTACCTAGGTTGATAGGTTGAGTCTTAGATATATGACCGCTCCCATTAGTTGCTGAGAGTCAGACACAGCGATGCCATTTGCATACCTGGTATTTAGACTACATACTTAGGATCTCATGCATGCTTCTAAGTCTTATACAGTGAGATCATACCTTATTGTGATACTTTTACATGTTATGGTACACCTCATGTGGGTTCAGGACATAATAAGATGAATGTGAGGATAAATAGGAGTGTATAATCATTCATTATTACTTTGTAGTTACCTGGAGTATCTACCATTTGTATGTTTTTGAGTTATTAGTTCCCTTGTGATAATCCATGCTTGTAAAGTTATTGATTTACTCATTGTGCTTATATAGATCATCCTACCAATTATATATATTAGTGAATGGTTATTTCTTTTATAACTCATTACTAATATTCTTTAAATTCAGTTGCTCAATATATAACTTGAACTATTAAAGTGCTTTAATTGTTTCTTTGAAGTACTCATTCACTAAGTGAGTAGGCTCACCCATCTACTCACAAATGTTAGGGAAACCACATGGATTGAAGAATGGAAATGCCAGAGTAGATCTACCACAAGAGCTAAGTAACAGATTAGTCAAGTTATGTTGGTCCCTATCACTCTAGGACCCTATAGAGTAGTGAGAGAGTTGTAAATGATGATGTGTAACTTTGTTTCCTTAATAATATATATTGTATATGATTATCATGTCATATGTGCATGAAGGTGTGAGAAAAAGACTTGTTTAGATATGTATCTTTAATGTTGAGATTAGATTAGAGTAATAAAGTTTTAGTTTCCCTTGTAAAGTTGTTTATGTGATTGAATGTGAGTAAACAAAGAGCTTGAAATCAAAGAAAAAAAAAGTTATGGATGTTCTTCGTATCATGTTCAATCCTCAACTTATCCCTATCTCATGATTAGCGGTAATCATAGGATGTAGATGTAACACTCTGCTCACTACTCCAAGGCCTAGAGGTGTGCAATCAACCCTGGAGTTGATGCACCCATAGAACTGCTCATGAGCGGGAGGCAGACTGAGGTTGAAGACAACCCAGGGTGCGAAAGGACCTCCCTACCCCTGAGACTTCTACTAAAGGGTAAGGGTTTTTCAGATATCTACCCTTTTTTCCCAACAAAGGCATTCTGGAATGGGCCGCCACCTTGGCGCGAGTTGATTGAATTCCAAAAGTAGTTAAAGATGAAAACTTTGGTGATATTTTACACATAAAAACCTTAATTTCATGGAATTAATGGTCATATCTTGAATTTTTGGTCTTAATAAGTAATGTGTGATCTTATTCGATAAAGAGAACCTTGGATTTAATCTAGGATAAAGGATTCATATGATACCAAAATTAGGGTTTCTTAAGTTAAAAATCCTTAAAATGTGATAATCAAGGTTTGGGAAGCCTAACCGTAATGGATACCTAAGTTTCCCCTAAAACCCTAATTTAGATCCTACCTCAGTCTTAACAGATTTTTTATGAACATAAAAGTATTACTTAGGTGTTATACATTGATCGTAGGTTGATTTCTTGATTGGTTGCATCTTCCCTTATTTACTTGGAAGTTAAGTCATCTCTGAAGAAAGGTACATCGTTACGCCTATGAATACTCAACTTATCGACTTCTTAGGTTTTCTAAAGTTTTTCGAATGATTGCAATTAAAATTCTTGGTTTTTTATTTACTTCTTGCAATCTATAAGGCCTTATAAGTATCACATTATATAAATGTAACTTGCTCAATCCCATAATGCTATATGTGGAAGGTTGATTGTGAGGAGAGAAATTATTATAAGGACTACCCCCATCAAGTGGGTAATCAATTGAATTTATCCCCATGAGTTGGTATGCCATTGAATCTACCCCCAGTGAGTGGGCATGCCATTGAGATTATCCCCAACGAGTCGGCACATCACAAAGATTGAGCAAGGCAAGGGTTGAGAAGTTACAATAGAAAATGCAAGTTTGATTATGTAATAATTATAATTGCATCTATGGTTGTTATGTTGTTACACCTACATGCATATATTTTGTTTCCCCCACATACTCAGTATAGTGATATACTGATCTTGTTTTTTGTTAAAAGTTGTTTGAGATTAATCTACAAATTATCTGAAGAAATGGACTTCCAAAGAAGATGGCACTAAAAAGAAAGATGACTAAAGTCTATTGGAGAATTATAGATAGATTTAATGTATGTTGTCAACCTAGTTTCTCTTTCTATGTAACTCTATAGAGGATATTCTATCTTCATATTGTTATCAAACTCTTTTCCACATGAAATTTTTAATGGTTATTGGTTTTTTGCTAAACCTTGATCCTGGAATTATGATAATGCCCCTTGCTCTCTCAATCCGCCTTAACTGGGGATAACAAGAGGAAAACCTCATTACAAGACCCTTCCTAAATTAAAGATTGTAACTAATAGAATATTTCATGCAACTCTGGATCTAAAAAGGAAACATGGGAGTACATTACACAGACCAAGAAGTCATGTATACATCTCAACCTAAGGATGGTATAAGGACATGGTTAAAATTAAAACAAGTAAATCCATTATAATTCACTTGATGCCTTTATTCTATTTATAAGGTTGAGAACAAGCTAGATTCTAAGTTTGTGGGAGTTGATAACATCCAATTTTGTGGGTATTTCTTGCCTAATTTTACCCCTTTTTTCCTCCCATTATAATGATTTACTCTAACTCTCTCACATTTTTTCATGTTTACCATTTATGCCTTTATTTAGGATTAACTACTCATTTCCATGCAGAATGTTCATCAAGTGATGGCTCTAATCTTTGAGCAGGGTTCCCATTGGTTTCCACAACAAATGATTTCTCTTTGTTCACCTTTAGCACACCCTATGGACCATCGACCAAAGAATGCATAAATCCTACCATTCATCCATTCTCATAATCGATGTCCTTTAGAAGCGTTCTCCAACTACCTTACCATCAAAAGGCAATGGACAAAACTGTCATCTATTCCCATCACCAGAACATCATGTAGATAACCTACTGATGGCTCAACGGGGAAGTTACCAACTGAAGAATTGAAAGAAGATCTATGTCCCCTTTTGATGGTTGGACTAGGATCCATCTACTGAAGACCTTCCATCTTCTGATGCCTCATTTGAAGACCTTCTCTTTCAAAGGTTCTACTAGCATGCGCCTTCCAATGGTTGGACCGGTTGCCATCTACCAAAGGCTAGGAAGACAAGGTGAACCAACCAATGCTTAGTCTGTGTTGTCACCTACCAATGGCAGAGTTGCACACCTCAACTTCCCAAGTTAGTTAAGCATGTGCCCCAATGCATGTGCTCAGGAGACTTGGGGCACAAGTATAGCACCCTTATGAGCACCTCGAGTCCCATGTCATGGTCTATAAATAGCAGACCCCCTATTAGAAAGAGAGGGTCGATTGCTTCCCATCACATGGTTGGAGATTGAAGACAAAGTGTTTCTTCCCATCCATTGACCTTTTCCACTTTCATCAGTTCCTTACATCCAGAGAACGAGATTCTGAAGTTTAGAGTTCATCACCACCTTTGACCGGTACTTGAATCTTTCTTCAAGAGAAGGAAGATAATAGAGCCAATTATCTTCATTGACATTGCCTGATTCAAGGAGAAGGAGGAGGTTTCCATCAACCATGACTCGTTTGGGTTGTTATTGGTGTATCTTTCATCTTCTTCTCTCATTTGTCCCCTTTCTTCCACTTCCATATCCATGTCTCTTCATATTTGTAATTCTACATTATCATTCATCGCCATCAGTGGCTAGTCATTTAACTTGGGTTGGGAGTAGCCACTAAGGATCTCCCAACATGTAAATACTTATATCCATTGAATATATGCTCTCAGCAATTGTGATCTCCATACTCTTGTTCTTAATGGTTCACCTGCATGCTTAGCTACCATCTTGTGTTGTTTATTTGTTAATACCTCAAAAGAGTTGTATTAATCAGTATCTAAGAGTTATGGAGTTGTATGAAAGCATGAGAATGTTAGAATGCTTATGCTAATGATCATAGGTTTTCCTTGTCATTGTCTATTTGTCATCACAAGAGAGAGAAAACTGTATACTGTAGATCTATCCTAAGCTTGAGAGAGGAGGAAATAAACAGTTATAATGATTGCTTGTAAATTTGCTAAGGGTACATAATGGGTGTGAATATTTCTTATTGGTAAGAGATCCAAGATGGTGAAATTGAATCCAAGTTTCCTTCCATACTTGTTTTCTTATCCCATAACATTCTTTCTCTTTTGTTCTATCTTTCATTTTACTTTTCTTATTTGTTTCTTGTTTGATGGAGAATCATCGTTCCATAAGGGACACACACCTTATAGTACCATTTGATTGGTGTAACTAAGTCAAGGCACTAAGGAGATAAACACTAACTACCCTTGTCCCTGTGTTTGACCCCATCTACTACATCATACCCCGTTATTTCATTATGGGAGCCTAAGTGTTGGGTTACAAATTTAAAAGTCTAATAACTCTAGATCTTCTCCTTTTTGGACACACAATTTAAAAGTCTTCAATAATTTTATCCCAAAATGTTTATTTTTTGAAATTCGGGCGCTCCAAAGTGGATCCAAATTCATTGAAATCCATAGATTTAGACAAATACATTTCACCCATGGTAAACTCCTCATCTCAATAAAAGTATTCCCTTGTTGATTATGTGGTATGTATACCCAAAGAGCCAATCATATGATGATTGTAATGGCATAAATTGTAATGATTTGATTAATAAATAAAGGCAAGCTTCCAATTTATTATGTTTAACTCAATTATGAGATAATAATGTAACATATTATCAATGTCTAGAGAATTATATTACTCAATGACGTATGTCTTCAAGTACGTGACTTAGGGAAATTTGATAATACAAATGTTAAGAGTACATATATATTCTCATTATGTTCTTAATCGGTTGTTATTGTGGAAGGTTGATGGAAAACAATGACACATAAGATCAGAGTGTGAGTTGGTTAATGAAAGAGTCTCATTAGTCATGATATGGCTATATCAAACCAAGCACACCAATACATGTTAGAGAACAATGTATCAGACATACCCAAAATGAGATTGACACATGGAAACCATTACTATGGTAGTCATAGTCAGCTGTCATTGTGATGGTGGTGTTTGTGGTTCTTAGATCTAAAATCACTACACTCATCACATGTTATTCGGTATGCTTTGACATCATCAAATGCAGTTCTGAAACATGGGTTGTTATAATAGTGTTGATTGGGTGACTGTGACACATGGGGACTGCCTAGTTGCACATCAGTGCTATCCAAGTGAATGGAAAGTTGTGGAACAACTTCAACCTACAATCTGTGCTTGGTGTTATAGTGTTTGTATAATTCCTTTGTCACTTATATCCAAATTGAACTCAAGGCATGGAGTAGTCACCCTCTTCAACATTCAATCTTGTTTCTTGAACCAGAGAAGACTGTCTGAGATATATGTAAGTTCAATATCACATATTGACTCACATGTGCATGGCCATGCATTTCTCAGTCTCTCTAATCAAGAGGCCTAGGATATCATAATCCTATAGGAGGGACAAATGTCATCTCTATCAATCACAGTTAGAGTGATGTCATAAATTAGTTATGGACATTCACTACCAATGTGATATCGGACCTATAGGGTCACACATATAGGTCTTGACCTAGAAGAGGAGTTTAATATTGAATGATGATTGAATGGATTACTACAATGTTTGGGTATTCAATTCACACAACAAATCAAATGGCTACACTACCATACCATCTGCTCACTCAAGTTAGACAGCCATTTGGAGTGACAAACGGTCAGATCAAGAGTTGAAATGGTGATTTGGAGTACACACTGATTGAAATTGAATCGGCTCAGTTCTTCTCAAATTGAAGTGTGAACCAACTGATTCATTTTTTTGAATCGGCCGGCTACGCTCGACTCACCAGATGATTGTCTAGGTGAGCGATACGACCATGTCACTTGGGCGAGATTGTTCAGTTTGTGGGAAATTCAATTGCATCAAGGAATTAGTGATGATATCATGTCGTGCATTAATTGGATTCAAATTTTCCATTTTGTATGTGATTGGGAAACATGTGAAATGATCGTCTCACAGTGCGAGATGATTGCCCCACATGCCAAACAATGTATGGGGCACCAGACGGTCATTTGGGTGTTTGTAGGTTGTAAACATTTGAGATCTTCTGGTCTCTTCCACTCCCACATAGATTGGGAACCCTGAGCCAAACTTCTCTTATAAATAGAGGGATACTGGGGGGTTTCCCAAAGCACAACACAGACAATTGAGAATCAGTTGCTCTGATAATTGTTACCCTCTCTGGTTATGGTAACCAAGAGAGCCCAAGCAAGTCCTACCTGACTAGGGAGGGATAGCTACATGAGTGAACAACTGAGGATCAGTGTTGTGGGAGAGCAAGCTGGTGACTAGTATGCCAACAAGAGGGACAACTCCTTCCTATCTATTCTAGTAGGATGACATGAGTTCTAGGTGGTATGTATGGACTTCTCTAGAGGCACAAGTCCTTTGGCTGCTGCTAGGAGGGCAACGTCAACTCGTAGTCTGTAACGAGGCCGTAGGAGTCACAACAGAAGTTGTCCAGTCTGCTATCCATGGTGGAGACTAGGAGATGCACAGACACAATCCAAGAGCATCTAATCAATAGTTGTGCATCTACAATGATGATGATATGTCATTTGACTTACTCCTGGACCAGGTACATGTTGGGTTTTAAGGGAGATAGAGAAAGCAGCGGAAACAAAAATTTTCTTCTCCCAAACCCAGAATAAAGGAATTGTGTCAATGTCTATACAATAGGAAGGATGTCTTGTAGAGGCATACCTTGTCCTGAGGCTTTCTCGGTGACGTTACCTCGCGGCTTTCATGGTCTTCACCTCCGGTCTTGGACGGTGTCTGTGCAGCTCCTGATCTCACCGGGACTGTCAGGATTGACAGCTGTCCTCCAAGCAGCAAAAGTCTCCCGCCTCTGAAGTAGTCCACACAGACCACCTAGAACTCCAATCTCCTTGTCCCACAAGGAATTGGAAGGATTTGCACCCTCCTGTCGGCGTACTAGTCACTAACACACTCTCCTGCAACTAGTTGCTTTTCTATAGTTTTCTTTCCCTTACTGTGCCTCCCTTATCGGGTAGCACTTGCTCGGTCTCTCTCTCGGTTACCACAACCAGAGAGAACAACAACTTTGCAGAGCAACTAGTGTTCTGAGTTATTGTGTCTGAGAAACCCCCAATACCCCTATATATTGGAAGTTCATGGGATAGGGTTCTCTAACCCGGGCAATGAGGGATTAAATAGGAGTAGAAGGGTTCGAGATTTTCTACAAAACAACCAACTGTGCCAGCTGAACCAATCGTTTCAAGCATTAACTGATCGGTTGGGGACCTGAGCCAATCGGTTCACACCTGAACCGAATCGGTTGGGACACCTGAGCCGATCGGTTCAAGCATGAGCTAATCAGTTTGTGGTCCTGGTCCAACTCAAATTGACTTTCATATTTGTTTTTGATTAATCAAATATTAATCCTTGTCCAAATTGAATTTGTACAAGTGAAACAAATTGTATTTGCAAAATAGTCTTCTGACTTTCCAAACGATCTCGGTTAGACCAGTTGAGCCGATCGATTCAACCCTTGAACTGGATGTTTCAGTCTGTCCTGAGTCGATCGGTTCATCTCATGAGTCGATCGGTTCACCAACCTGATTCGATCGGTTCATCATATAAGCCGATCAGTTGGAAGTGCAGACTGCGCAAAATCAGTCAATTACAGTTTCAATCAATTTGATACTTTAATCAATCAATCCAACACCTTGAACACTATGATACTGAGCTATCAATTGATTGAGTGTTTAACTGAACTACTAAACTCCTTTAGTAATCAATATAAACATCATTTGTGGATAAACTCCTCTTCCAGGTTAAATCCTATGTGTGTGACCTTGCAGGTCCATTTCACGTTGGCAGTGAAAGTCCATAACACTTATGACTTCACAAGCAAAGAGTGGTGCCTATTCGCACATCAGTGCTACCCAAGTGAAAAGGAAAGTTGGAGAACAACTTTCAATCCTACAATCTGTGAATAGTATTACAGTGAATGTATAATTCCTTTGTCACTGATATCCTAAATGAACTCAAGGCATGGAACAATCATCCTATCAACGTTCATTCACTTTCTTGATCTCAGAGTGTATTGGAGGAGATATGTATGACATCAATATCACATACTGATTCACACATGCATGCACGCCTATCTCAATCCTACTCATCAAGTGGCCATGGATATCAAACTCCCTCGGGAGGGACAAATCCCATATCTATCACTCACCCCTCAAAAGTCCCATGTGTCAAAGCCACCCAATCATCACCTTTATAACAACCCATGTTTCAGGATTGCGTTTGATGATGTCAAAGTGTACCCAACAACATGTGTTGAATGTAGTGATTTAAGGTCAAAAAATCACACTCACCACCATCACTATGAGAACTGACTGTGACTACCATGTCATGGTTCCATGTGTCAAACTCATGGTGGATTTGTCTGATACACTTGTTCTATAAAAAGTACCTATGTGTTTGGTTTGATATCTCCATATCATGACTAATGAGATTTCATTATCAACCAACACCACAATCTAGTCTTGTGTGTCATTGCTGTCTATCTACTTTCCATAATGACATCTGACTAGGGACATAACAAGAATGTACAAACTCTTAGCATCCGTATGATCTCATCGTTCAAGTCCTTAACCTGAAAGCATACGTCATTGAGTATTGTCATTCTCTAGACATTCAATCTATTCTATCATTATCTCATATGACTGAACCAGAAAGAATTGGAAGCTTGCCTTTGATGCTTATCAAATCAATCTCAATGTATCTCACCAATCATCCCATGATTGGCTCTCAGGGCATACATACCAATAGTACAACCTCAAAACCATCCTTCCCACCTTATAGTTATTTACGTGATCTGTTGCTTTATGGGGAATATGGTAGATAATTTTTTGTCTATTGCCTACTATGTTGCCATATTTCCCTATAGTGGTATCAGCGCCAAGTCAATTTACTATATTATGGGATAATCAATATGATTAGACTTTCATTTTATCATACTATTATTACATGTGATGTGAATAATATATGTCCAATCAAATATCGTGATAATCCCAAGCTAATATATGTATGTATATAATGTATGCAATTTACACGTGTCACCCTAAAAGTGGTTTTGATGATGGTTGTGTAGCATGATTATGGCCAATAACCCTTATTATCTATGCATGGTTGGTTATCCTTTTATCTCAGTCTGCTTACCGAGCCTCTATCTTATCTTCCCAATGTAAAGTTAATTCCTTCCTATCCTTATTCCCCTCAAATGCAACTTGAGGTTTCTCTATAATTATGTAAAAGTAGGATTGTTTACTTTCCTATTATGATGAAGAAGAAAGGCATTCGAGATGATGACAACCAGTTGGAGGACTGAGGAGGACCAGAAGGACGAGCCGAACTAACCAATTAGTGGACCTGACTAATCGGATGGAGGAGCCCGCAGATGGTGAATAGAAGAACCAAACAACCAGTAAGACGACCAAATGACCGACCAGGAGGCAAGCTGATCAGTTCAAAGGTTGAACCGATCAACATGGATTGGTAAGCATAGATCTTCATTAATAGTAGGTTTCTGCATGTTATGTACACCTAGGATGTGGTAATTCCTTGTATCTCCAAGGAATTACATTAGGTTGGCCATAACCATAGCTTTCATTTATTCCGTGTTTCGTTGTGGGATATAGCATATATATGATACATACTTTATATGTGGTGATTGGATAAAGTATATGTATCACTAAATACAAACTCCTACAAATAAAAATTATATTAAGTATTAGATGCTTTCCAACATCAATCCATATGAAAAGATTGATCAACCAAGTGTAGGTTACGCCTTCGCATGGTGTTTTGTCTATCTTGTGAAAGTGTACTGGTAGATATGTAGGTTTTGCCTTCGTGAGGTGCATATTTATTGTGTCAGCTGTTGGGCGAGGCTTAAACTAGTGATTCTTAGAGCATCTAAGCCCAAAAGCATGCATATGAGTATGGAAAGGAGTTGTGCATATTAGCTATCCAGAATTACGTATAATGCAATTGGCAAACATTGCCTACCTTGGTAATTGATTGTATTTTGCAGTGTTGATCGGGCCACAGTTGAATTATCTTGGATTTGGCCCACTAGAATATTATACACTACAATATTCTAAATTTATATGTGATGGCTATCTATTTGAAATAAAATAGTGGGAGCGATAATAATTAAAGAACTAATTAACATCGTCAAAATTTTCAAATCAAATCAAAAGTTTTTGACAAATATAAATTTTCTTTTATATAATCAAATGATGAACAAATCCATATTGCAATTGGTCCTTCAGAAGGACAAACTTGATGGGACAAATTTCCACGATTGGTTATGGACTTTGAGAAGGGTTCTCAATGAAGAGTGCAAGCTCGATGCCCTTGGCAAACCAGTGCCATAAATACATTCTCCTGATGCACCTAGGGCACAAGTGGATGCATACTGGAAGCATGCCAACGATGTCTTAGCGATAAAGTACCTTATGCTTAGCTGCATGAACTATGAGTTGCATGAGCACTGTGAGGATATGAGTGTTCTTGAGATGGTAACACATCTTAAGAAAGTGACACTTGGACTTACAAATCAAGAAAGGGACAATATCATAAATGTGCTACTTGGACTTACAAATAAAGAAAAGGCCAAGAAGAGTTTTGAGGTCGAGACCAAATTCAAATCTTCAACACTCAAGACAAGGAGAAAGAAAAGTACAAGAGGAACTCATCCTTTGTACTTGAAGGCATTAAGGAAGAAGAAAATGGGGATGGTGATCTCCACTTTAGGTATATAAGTTATTGATATAAATCTATCTACTTATTCATCATGGGTACTAGATACCGCTTGTGGATCTCACATATGCTCTTATATGTAGGATCTGAAAGGAAGTACACCTTTAAGAAAAGGCGATGTGGAATTGTGAGTTGCTAATTGCGCAAGAGTTGCAACCAACACAGTTGGAACCTATACTATATCTCTGCCCATAGGATTAGTAATAGAGTTAGAGAACTGCTATTATGTATCTTCTATTAATAGAAACATCATGTCTTTATCTTGTATGGATAAGGATGCATTTGAATTCCATATTTAAAATGGTCGATGTTCTATTTCAAAAGATGGGATCTTTTATGGCACTGCCCCAATGTTTTATGGTCATTACTTGTTAGATCTAATATAGATGTTTATAATATAAATACCAAAAGACTAAAACTCAACAACTCAAACAAAACATACATTTGACGTTGTCATCTAAACATAAATGAGAATCACATATCTAGACTCCATGAAGATGGTTATCTGGACTCTTTTGATTTTGAATCACAGAGACATGTGAATCTTGTTTGTTGGGAAAGATGGCTAAGGCCCCTTTTGTTGGAAAAAATGAGAGGGCTAGTGATCTATTAGGACTTATACATACTGCTCTGTGTGGACCTTTCTAAACAACTGCTAGAGGTGGGTATCAATACTTCTTTACCTTCATTGATGAATTCAGTAGGTATGGCTATGTTTATTTAATGAAATATAACTCATAAACTCTTGACAGGTTCAAGGAGTTCATGAATGAATTATAAAACCAACTTGGTAAAAGTATTAAGACACTTTGTTCCTATCGAGGTGGAGAATACTTAAGCCAAGAGTTTGAGAACCTTCTTAAAGTTCATGGTATTGTAATCCCAATGGACTCCACCTGGAACACCACAACATAATGGTGTGTCAGAAAGAAGGAATCACACATTACTAGGTATGGTGTGATCAATGATGAGTTTATATGAGCTTTCGACTACCTTCTGGGGGTATGCTCTAGAAACTTCCACATTTATACTAAACTGAGTACCATCAAAATTAGTTTAAAAGACACTGTATGAGATATGGCATGGGAAACATCCCAAAGTATCTTTTATGAGGATTTGGGGATGTGAAGCTTATGTTAAAAGAATGTTATTTGATAAGCTTGGTCCTAAATATGATAAATGGTATTTTATTGGATATCCTAAAGAAACAAGAGGATATTACCTGTATTCCCAATCTGACAATAAAGTGTTTGTTGACAGGGATGATGTGTTCCATGAGATGGATTTCATTTCTAAAGGAATTAGTGGGAGGAAAGTAGAACTCAAAGAGGTTTGAATCCAACAAGAGAACATAGAACCGATAGATGAACAAGAGCAACAAAGAGAATGACAAGGTGTTTTGGAGTCTCAAATTCCTCAACTAACACAGGAACCTCTTAGATCTAATAGGACACGCCTAGATCCTAAAATATTTGGATATCTTGTGACTTAGGAAGGCAGTCAATTGGTCATAGATGATGAGAAAACAACCTATCAAGATGTTATAGAGGGACCAGAGTCTAAGAAATGGCTTGATGCCATGAGATCTGAGATTGAATTCATATACACCAATAAGGTATGGACCTTGGTGGATCCACCTGAAGGGGTAAAACCGATAGGGTGTAAGTGGGTCTTCAAGAAAAAGAATCACATGGATGGAAAAATTCAAACCTGTAAGGGTATATTGGTTGCAAAGGGTTTCAGATAAGTTCAAGGTGTTGACAATGACAAAACCTTTTCTCTAGTGGCCATGGTAAAATCCATCAAGATCATGCTTGCCATTGCAACTTATCATGACTATGTGATTTGGCAAATGGATGTTAAAATTGCATTACTTAATGGGAATCTTCTTGAGGATGTGTATATGAAACAACTTGAGGGTTTTATAAATCCAAAGTTTGCAAATAAAGTATGTAAGCTACAAAGGTCAATCTATGTATTGAAGCAAGCAGCTCAGAGATGAAATCTTCATTTTAATGAAACAGTCAAAGAGTTTGGTTTCATTCAAAATGAATATGAACTTTGTGTGTACAAGAAGGTTAGTGGGAGCATAGTGACAGTCCTCATATTATATGTAGATGACATATTATTGATGGAGAATGACATATCTAGTTTATAAAAGGTAAAGACATGGCTGGGAAATATGTTTTCTATGAAAGAATTGGGATAATCATCCTACATCATGGGGATAAAGATCTATAGAGATAGATCCAAAAGGCTTCTTGGACTAAGTCAAAGCACATACATTGACAAAGTGTTGAAGCAGTTCAACATGAAGAACTCAAAGAGAGGATACCTACCTATGTGTCATGGTGTCCCCATCTCTAGAGATCAATGTCCCAGTTCTTGTGAAGAAAGGAAACGCATGAGTTTGATTCCATATGCCTCAGCAATTGGATCAATCATGTGTGTAATGTTATGTACTTGTCCAGATGCTCATATGCCTTGAGCATGATGAGTAGATATCAGTCAGACCCAGGTGATGCTCACTGGATAGCCATGAAGAACATCCTCAAATACTTGAGAAGAACTAAGGATTAGTTCTTAGTCTATGGCAGAGAGGAAGAGTTGGTGGTAAAGGGTTACACTGATGCAAGCTTCCCGACTGATCAAGATGATTACAAATCGCAATCAGGATTTGTGTCTTGCCTAAGCAACAAGGCTGTAAGATGGAAGAGTTCCAAGCAAGATACATTACCGATTCTACAATAGAGGTCAAGTATATTGTTGCATCAAATACAACAAAGGAGGTTGTATGGATCAAGAAGTTCATCTCTAAACTAGGGTTTGTTCCAAGCATCAACAATTGATCTATATTGTGACAACAATAGAGATATTGCACAAGCTAAGGAACCCCAATCGCATCAGTGCTCAAAGTATATACAAGGGTGGTTCCACCTCATACGAGAGATCATATAGCGAGGAGATGTAAAGATTTATAGAGTACCAACTAAGAACAATGTTGTTGACCCCTTGACAAAGGCACTTTCACAGCAGAAGCATGATGGTCATGTTAGATCACTTGGGATACAATTCAAGGGTGATTTGCTCTAACTGTAAGTGGGAGTCTGCTGGCATGTATGCTTAGAGAGCCAATCATATGATGATTGTAATGGCATAAATTGTAATTGATTTTATTAATAAATAAAGGCGAGATTCTTTTTTTGTTTAATTTAGTTATGAGATAATGATGCTACATTATAAATGTATAGAAAATTATATAATTCAATGATGCATGTCTTAAAGTATGTAAATTGGGGAAATGAGATCATATGAATGTTAAGAGTACATATATATTCTCATTATGTCCCTAACCAGTTGTTATTGTGTAAGGTTAATAGACAACAATGACACATAAAATCAAAGTGTATTTTGGTTGACAACAGAGTCTCATTATTTATGATATGGCTATATCAAACCAAGCACACATATACATGTTAGAGAATAGTGTATTAGACAGATGCACCTGGAGACTAACACATGGAAACTATTACCATGGTAGTCATTGTCAGCTCTCTTAGTGATGGTGGTTTTTGTGGTTCTTAGAACTGAAATCACTACACTCATCACATGTCATTTGATATGCTTTGACATCATCAAACATAGTCGAGAAACATGGGTTGTTACAATGGTGATGATTCAATGATTGTGACACATGAGGACTGACTATGAGTGATAGAGAAGGCATTTGTCCCTCCTACAGGAGTATGATATCCTAGGCCTCTTGATTTGCAAGATTGATAAATGCATTCCCATGCACATGTGAGTCAACATGTGATATTGAGCTTACATATCTCAGATAGTCTTCTCTGGTTCAAGAAATAAGATTGAATGTTGAAGAGGGTGACTACTCCATGCCTCGAGTTCAATCTGGATATCAGTGACAAAGGAATCATATAAACACTATAACACCAAGCACATATTTTAGGTTTAAGTTGTTCCCAAACTTTCCATTCGCTTGGGTAGAACTGATGTTCAACTAGGCACCACTCTTTTCTTGTGATGTCATAAATTAGTTATGGAAATTCACTGCCAATGTGATATGGGACCTATAGGGTCACAAACATAGCTCTTGACCTAGAAGAGGAGTTTAATCTTGAATGATGATTGAATTGATTACTAAAATATTTAGTTATTCAATTCACGCAACATATCAGTTGGCTACACTACCGAGCGATTGGCTCACTCAAGTGAGATAGATGTTTGGAGTGCCAAACAATCGACTCAAGAGTTGAAACGGCTGTTTGGAGTATCACGTTGATTGAAACTATATTGGCTAAGTTCTGATCAAACTAAAGTATGAACTGACGAGTTCATTCTGTTGAACTAAACTACTCAGATCGGCCCACCATACGGTCATTTGGGTGAGCGAGATGACCGTCTCACATGGGTGAGATCGCTCAATTTCTGGGAAGTTTGATTGCAATAAGGAATTAGTGCTGACGTCATGTCGTGCATTAATTGGATTCGGATTGCCAATTTTGTGTGTGATTGGGAAACATGCGAAAGGACCATCTTACAATGTGAGACGACTGTCCTGCATGCCAGACAACCATTTAGGTCACCATACAGCCGTTTGGGTGCTCGCAAGTTGTGAAAATTCAAGATCTTCTGGTCCCTTCCACTCCCGCATAAATTGGGAACCCTGTCTGAAACTCCTCCTATAAATAGAGGGGCATTGTGGGCTTCCTAGAACACAACACGGACAATTGAGAATCAATTTCTTCGACAATTGTTGTCCTTTATTGTTGTGGTAACCAAGAGAGCCCAAGCAAGTCCTATCAGACTAGGGAGGGATAGCTACAGGAGAGAAAAACTGAGGATCATTATTGTGGGAGAGCAAGTTGGTGATTAGTACGCCAACAGGAGGGACAACTCTTTGTTGTCTATGCTAGAAGGACGACATGAGTTCTAGACATTCTGTGTGGACTTCTCTATATGCGAGAGTCATTTGGCTATTGCTAGGAGAGAAACATTAACTCGTAGTTTGTGATGAGACCGCATGACTCGTAGAAGAATATGTCCAATTTTTCATTCGTTGTGAAGCCCAGGAGCTGTACAAACACCGTCCAAGAGAAACTAGTCAACAATTGTGCATCTACAACAACAACTGGACTTGATCCAAGACCAATTATATCTTCAAAACCATCCTTCCCATCTTATATATTTTGACGTGATCTGCTAGTTTATGGGGAATATGGTAGATAAAATTTTTGTTTCCGCTACCTACTTTATTGCCATATTTCCCCACAGTCTTTAGAGTGGTTAGGATTTAAGGTAAGAGCAAGGTGTGTTTTTGAGTTCCTTGTATTAAGATTTTTTTTAATGTTTTCCTTGGACATCGCCTTAAGAACATATTAAATATTTAGCATAAGGTTTACCTTGGTGGTCAAGTCCTACTCTTATAGAGTCTTCTTACAATGGAATCTAGTAATGTGGATACAATGGACAACAAGATTTTGGAAGAGCTCGAGCCCATCCTTAGACTAGATGTTGAAGGGAACTACAACATAGGAGTCTTGATCATCCTTCGCTCCTCTTTTTTATTCTTCTTATTCACTTCCCTCCTCCTCCACCTCAAGCTCAGGATTGGGATCGTTGGTGTGAAGCACCATGGTGTTATTATGAATGGTAAGGTGAAGGAGCTCGAAATGAATGTACTTGTGTCTATCCTAGGTTGGTGCACAATGTGCATAATATCTTGCATGACATGCATTGTCATAGTAAGAGTCATCTTCCTCCAGTCCTCACCTCATGCATGGTAGAATGTATGACATGCATCATGGGTCACAGACAAAACAAGTTGTTGTACATTCTTAGTGAAGTAAAGAAATTGAAGCAACTAGTAGAGGTGAGGTCGAGGATGCATGAGAGGACCCTTATGTGGCCTTCGAGGTGTAGAGGCACCAATTTTGGTTGACAGTGACAAATCTTGCTTCTTCTCTATGTGGTGAAAACATCTTGTATAGGGACAAACCCTCCTCCTATTGCCACATGTGCCTCCAACAACATGTAGTGGTGTTCAACAAGGCTAAAAGTGGTCATTGGGGCTGCTTTGGTGGGTGACGTTGCTTCTTACTCTTGTAAAGGGGGAGAGGCTCGACCTAGGGCACAATATAAACATTTTTCAGCCTCTGTCCCGTACAAATTTCTTTGATTTCGTGAAGCCATGAACAATGTTTTTGAATACATGAACATTGTGCATGGGTCCAGACTTTCCCATAATTAGGGAACTTTATGGCACGTCATGTGTTGGTTTAGCACATTGTGCATCAAAATGTGTAAATATGGTGCCTTATGATTTTTACTCAACCATCCGGCATGACATGTTGTTGATCGAGCATGTCATGCATCACAGCAAGAAAAAAAAAATTGTTGATGATGGTCATGTTTTCTAGACAATTAAACATGTCATGCATAAAAATTGCAAACCAAGTCTCTCTACTTCTAAACATGCAGACCACATGCTTTGAGTCTTGTATGTCATGCTTTGTGATGTTTCGACACAATGTTGTCCTATTACATGCATCAAATGGTTAAAACTAAATACGTTATAGAAATTATCTTACATGAACTAAAATAGTGTTTTTTCACACAAATATATACATGCACAATCTATATTGGTTTAACTAAAATAAATTACAAAAATATAAGTGGAATGCAATCTATGGATTGCCTCCCATGAGCACTTGGGTTTAATGCCCCTAAGCTAGACAAAGTCTTGCATCTACTTCATCTAGGCTCAGATGTCATGTCTTCATCTATGGGTATTGTCACGGAACCTTTTATTACCCAAATCTTAACTTCAAATAACTGCAAAGTCAATGCTGATAAGACTTAGACATCCGTCCCTAGCATGGCATTAACAAAGAGTCAATGCGGAAGGGGAAAGATTAGAATACATGAATAGATAACAGGATAAAAACACCAATTGTAATCTCAACATTCAATAAGATATATCAAGCAACACTATTTATTACAAACTTTCAATTACATATTCAAGAGTACAATTTTACAAGTCTGCTCATGTATACTAGGGATCTTACAACAAGTACTCCTGACATAGCTCACCAAGCCCATCAATGTCTATCCATCTTTGAACCTATAAAATACGTGAAACAAGTCGGGTCAACACACAAGGGTGTTTAGTACATGGCTGAATACATATATATAAACTTTGCATAATTTGAAAATATTTGTAGAAGTAAACGAACAAGAAATAAACAAGTTAAGTGCTTAGAAAAATGAGAGCTTGTATTTTATGTCATTTTACTCTAGGTATACCATCAATATCATGTATCATAAGGCCTTTGATCAACTTCCCATTGGAAGGATCTGTAAGGGTGCTCATGATTAGCTAACTCTTTTATATGAGAGGGACCTCAATAACCAAAGTCACTGAGCAAAACCATGTTTCATGATTTGTATAATTGAGTTCTATATTATATGTGCAAGTTATAAAACAACGAGATGGGACTGTCATCGAGTACAATACTAGCATACTACATGGAAATAAGTAAGTAAACAAGCATACATACATATCAATTTGTAAGAAAGAAAGCTATAGTCATTTAATTATTTAAAGCTCGTACCTAATTCCGAGATTCTTAACCTAACTCATCCTTGATCGTATATCCACAAGACAAACTTGATTAAGAATAAGATTGCATACATGTATTAGGTTCTCATCATTAAACCTAACTAGCTTCATTTTGGGGTTTTGCCCAATTTAGGTTCCAAGTTTGTTATTAGTATATTAGATGATCTTTTACTGATATAGATGTCATCATGAAGTTTTGTTTTTCAAGTTTCATGTCATTATGAGGTTCCATGCATTTATATATGATCATTACAAGATTCATGTTCCTCATGTAAGTTTTGGGGTCAAAAAACTCATAATGTAGCAACCTAGGTCATGGATCAATGAGACATGAAATTTGGACAAGTTTTTGAGATTAGATAAGAAAAGTATGGGCATAATAAATACATTCTAATATGGGTGGATGTCCCCTAGGGTTTAGGCATCATATTCCCAACCTTGGGTATCAACATTCTCACATACATGCAAGCATCAATGTAGTTCATATGCCTTTAGGGGTTAACATATAGATTATACGAGACATACACATCAAGACAAATGGATGATACTTCCTAATCAGAGAGGGGAGGACATATGATTAAGGTTCACATTGAGATTAAGGCACAAGCAAAGCAAGTAAGTCATATGTGTCACACTAGGTCACCACTAGTGGACTTAGAGTCACGTGCAACATCATAACATGAAATAGGGATATAATGAACATTAGTATCTTCAAACTTAATAGTAATATTGATTTCAAGGATATAGGAGGGTTTGATGTCTGAGAAGGCCAAGGTTCAACATTATAAACATGCATCACCTTAAAGGGGTCATATTCATGCATTTATTACCATTTATAAGAAAGATAGTCTTAGAGGGATCCATGGGGTGATATTGTTCCATATAGGGGCATATGCCACTGGTTTCTAGGTTGGTATATCATTACTCCATATCAAGATTCAAGAGCAGCATATTAGAGAAAGGTAAATTATTACTAGTGAAAATAAGTCACATTAGAGTAGATCAACATCATGAGGTTATCCATAGGGAAAAAGTTAGGTCAAAATGATTTTAGGCAACAAGATGTCATAAGATACTGATTAGAGTATTAGCAAGTTGGTGGAGCAATAATGAACCAATATTTAACATAATAGTGCATCAACTATATTCAACATGATTAAAAGATAGCATCTATAGGAAAACAGGGACATCAATGTTAGAGTTAGGGTCTAGGACTAAGCTCAATGCATAGGTCTCATAAAGCTAGTCGATTTGGTATATAGGATCATTCAAATTTGGCCAAGGAATGAGTGGATACAAATTTTAGAAGGATTGCATTAAAAACTATATGGAATCGAGAGGGGAGTGTTACCCCTCATTTAATGGTTGATATGGGCCCTTCACTTGGGATCGAACATCTCTCCCTCATCACATGTGCCTACGGTTGATCTGCCTTGTCACCCCATTGTGTTGTGTCGTCCGCGCACAGACCCACCCGCTACCAGCAAATCGGAGTGACTCGGAGCCTCTTGCCATCAATGCGTCACGGTCTCAGCCCTGCATAGTCGCCGACCATCGTCCTCACTTACCTAGGTTTCTTAACTCTTCTTGGGCAGGGGAGGAATAGGGGATTCCATCACTAGCCCTCTGACGCTCCCCTCAGCATTATTATTGGACGAAAAAGGGTGTATGTTAAACAATCGTACCAGAGTTTTGAGAAGCCTCCATTGTCTTTATGGAAGCGGCAACACCAATAGAGTCAATAAGAGAGTGGGCTTCTCCACGCCTGCAAGCGAGTAAACGATCATCATGAGTGGAAGAGCGTAAAGCACCCGAGAGGTTTCTCTCTCCTTGTTGGGTTCTCCGATAGATGGTTTCGGTTATGGTATGTCCAACGGAGAGAGGACCAATCCCTTATATATAAGACTCCTTAGTGTCTCTTCATCCATCATGAAGAGACACGGTGGTTATGGGAACTTACCCAAACCAATAGATGCATCCATTCAAGAAAATACCTAATGATAAATATAAACATAATAATTTTGGGCCACACTAAAAGGAATATTTTTAACATTTTCCCACTTGGCCCAAAATGTCATGACAATAATATTTATTAATTTTCAATTGATGCTCGATATGAATACTTCCACACATGAGAATAAGATAAGAGTCGTAGCAGTTGATACTTCAAAATTGAGCACTCCCTTCTATGCACCACAATATCCAAACATCTCATATGAATAGTATAGACTTTATGAATAGGTTGACCTCACACCCAATCTTTGGTCCAACTTTATGTCAAAATTGACATTCTGTTATAACTAGTATTGAAACTGAAATAGCGAGTCATAAATGTGATCACACAATAAATATTACATCGTCAAATCACATTAATTATTACACATCAAATGACTTTCTAATACCCATATTCTTTACATGAGATGTATACAATCCTGGAGCTAGCCCTTTAGTAAGAGGATCTGATATCATGTATTGTGTACCAATGTGACCAATATGTATCATTTTGTTGTCAAATCGCTCATTGACAACATAGAGCATTATGTCTAGATGTCTGCATGTCGTTGTGCTTGTATCATTATTAGCAAAAGTGACTGCAGCTTCATTATCACAATATATCTGTATTGGCTTATGAATTGAATCAACAACTTTAAGATCTTGCATCATATTGTTAAGCCAAATTACATGTGATGAGGTTTCATGGCAAGCTATAAGCTCAGCTTCCATGGTGGATGAAGATGTAGTCCTTTGTTTGACACTCCTCCATGAAACTACACCACCGGCTAGTAGGAAGATATAGCCTGTTGTAGACTTCCTACTATCTAGACAACCAGCAAAATCTACATCTGAAAAACCCGTAACCTCTAGTTAGTTTGTCATTCTATATGTAAGCATGTAATCCTTTGTTCCTTGCAAGTACCGCATCACCTTCTTCACATCTCTCCAATGGTCCATGTTAGGGTTACTTTGGTAATGACCAAGCATTCCAGTAGAAAAAGCAATGTCTGGTCGTGTGCAAATCTGAAGACATTGTAGACTCCCAACGACAGATGTGTATGGTATTTTCCTCATTTCATTCCTTTCAATATCATTACTAGGACACTACTTGGAGTTAAATTTATCTCCTTTAACTATAGGCGCAGGTCCAGGTGAACAATTTCTCATTCCATACTTCTCTAAAACTTGAGATATGTAAGCTTTTTGGGATATACCAAGTATGCCCTTAGCTCAGTCTCGATGAATCTCCATACCAAGTACATACGCGGCTTCACCCATATCTTTCATCTCAAAGTTAGAGGAAAGAAATTCTTTAGTTTCATTTAATATAACAATGTCGTTACTTGCTAGTAGAATGTCATCTACATAAAGTATCAATATTACAAACTTATTCCCACTGACCTTGAGGTATGTACACCGGTCAACAATATTTGGTTTAAACCCAAAAGTTGATATAATGGTGTTAAACTTTATATACCATTGTCGGGAAGCTTGTTTAAGTCCATAAATTGATTTCTTTAGTTTGCAAACAATGTGACTTCTACTATTATCAATGAAACCTTCTGGTTGTTCCATATAGACTTCTTCAGACAAGTCCCCATTCAAAAATGTCATTTTCACATCCATTTGGTGTATCTCAAGATAGAAGTGAGCCACTAAGGCCAAGATCACTCTAAAGGAGTCCTTTGATGAGACTGGAGAAAAGGTCTCTTTGTAATCAATGCCTTCTTTTTGTGTGAAACCCTTAGCAACAAGTCTTGCATTGTACCATTCAATTGCACCATTTGAATTTCTTTTGGTCTTAAAGACCCATTTACAACCAATAGGTTTAGTGTTCTTTGGTAAAGGTACAAGGTCCCATACTTGATTTTTGTCCATGGATGCTAGTTCCTCCTTCATGACATCAAGCCATTTAGAAGAATTTTCACAATTCATTGCTTGTGAAAAAGACAAGGGATCAATATCTTCAAAGTCCATATTTGGCTCTTGAAGGTATACAACATAGTCAGATGATATGATAGGCCTCCTTGATCTGGTTGATCTTCGTAATTCAACATTGGGTTCTACATTTTCTATAGGCTCTTCAGGTTATCCTTCATCATGAACGTAATCAACTTGTTCATTTCAACCTGACTAGGAGCATGATCTACTTTTGTTGGCTCATCCGCTTGAGAATTGTTCATGGGAACAATAATTGGACAACTTATCCGAGTTTGGCTAGGTGCAGGTGTGACAACACTATCCTGCACTTTATCGAAAGTTACATTCAGAAGCAGATCATTCCCACTGACTTGATGATCCTCCAAAAATCTAGCCTTACCAGTGTCGACTATCTTTCGTGGGTGAGATGGACAATAAAACCTATATCCCTTTGACCTCTCTGGGTAACCAATAAAGAAACCACTAGTGGTTCTTGGGTCAAATGCCTTCTCATGCGGATTGTAAATTCTAGCTTCTGCACGACATCCCCATATGTGCATGTCGTTCAAGGATGGTTTCCTTCCTGTCCATAATTCATATGGGGTTTTCTGGACAGACTTGCTAGGAACCTTGTTTAATACATGTGTTGTCGTCTTTAAAGCCTCACTCCACATTGTAGAAGGTAAGGATGAATTACAAAGCATTGCACGAACCATTTCCTTTATTGTTCGATTCCTTCTTTCAGCAACACCATTTTGACTTGGTGTGCCTAGCATTGTATATTGAGGTACAATACCCACTTCTTGAAGGAAATGTGCAAATGGTCCCTTTCTTTGTCCCATCTCAGTGAACCTTCCATAATATTCGCCTCCTCTATCTGATCTGACTATCTTAATCACTTTACCCAATTGTTTCTCTACTTCGACTTTGAAGTCTTTAAAGGCTTGAAAAACCTCACTTTTGTCATTTAATAAGTATAGATACATATATCGTGAATAGTCATCAATAAAGGTTGCAAAATACTTTTCCCCTGTAAAACAAGGTGGAAAAGGTCCACTAATGTCCATGTGAATTATTTCTAATGTTTCATTACTTCTATTGGAACCCTTTTTAAAAGTGTTGGTTTGCTTAGCTTTTATGCATTCAACACATGTTCCAAAATCGGTAAAGACCAAGGGTCCTAAAATTCCCTCCTTTACCAATCTTTGGATTCTTTCTTTGGAAATATGACCCAACCTTCGATGTCAAAGTAGCGATGACTTTTCATCTAGTAATGTGTTTATTTCCAATAATATTATGATGGACAATAAATGATTGCTCAATATGAGGACTTAATTGAACTTGATAAAGATCATTTATTAAAACACATGGTACTAATTAAATTGGAGTTTTTATACAATGACAATTGTCCACTTTGAAGAAAGAAATCATAGTTTAATTTGTCTAGTCTAGAAACAGATATTAAATTTCTACTATAGTTTGGCACATAAAATGTATTTTCTAAGTCCAGCAACTTTCCATTGTCAAGGATCAATCTGCATGTGCCAACGACCTTTACGCAAGAGCCCAATTTATTTCCTGAATAAAGGATTTTTTCACACTCTGTCGGTTTCCTTTGATTAAGAAATCCCTGCAATGTATTGGAAATATGCACAGTGGCACCAGAGTCAAGCCACCAACTATATAATGGAACATTAGAAAGATGACATTCATATGAAACAAGAGACATAATACCTTTCTTTTCCAACCATTTCTTGTACTTGAAACACTCCTTTTTAGTGTGTCCTTTCTTGCGACAGAAGAAGCATTTCATGTTGGCCTTGCTTCCTCCAGCCTTGCCATCACCTGGCTTAGACACTCCACCTGAGATAGGAGTAGTTCCATTCATTTTTCCTTTACCCTTACGACTATATTTATCATGTGTGCTTAAATGTGCAGTAGGGAATCCTTCATTGTTAAGTCTCTCTTCTTCTTGAACACGCATGGCTAATAAATCATTTATTGACCATTTTTCCTTTTGTGTGTTGTAAGAGACCTTGAATGATCCAATACTGACTAGGCAAGGAAGTCAAAATGAAGTGAACTAAAAATGCATTAGAGATGGATAACTCCATCTCATTAAGTTGGGCAGTAATGTATCTCATCTCCATTATGTGTTCACGAATCCCACAAGAACCATTATACTTCATGGAGCACATGTTGGCCATTAAGGTGCTAGCTCTAGACTTACTAGAAGAAACATATTGTTCCTCTACCACTTTCAGAAAATCTTTTGCCAATTCGGAAGTGGGAATGGACCGTCTAATATGCTTTCCTACATGTGCTTGCATGAGAAGCAAGCTAAGCCTATTAGAACGTTCCCACTTGTCATAAATGACTTTTTCGACAGCAGTACTTTCCTCTGTAAGTGGTTGCGGTTTTTCCACTTGGAAAGCTAAGTCTAGATCCATACACCCCACTGTGAACATGACTTTTTCTTTCCATTCATTAAAATTTGAGCCATTTAGATTAGGAATGTTGTTATCACCACACAATGATGAATGAGGAAACAACTGTAATAATTAAAATTTCATATTAAAACCACAAATAAAATATAAAGGCAATTTTTGAGGTCTACTTTATTTACTTTTATATTACTAATCATAATCAATCATTACAAATTATCTTTGGATAAAATGGTTATACTGACTAAGATTAGTACCTAATGTGAGTCATACTCACACTGCAAGATGACACATCCGTTAGAATAATAAAACATTTTTACTTTTGAGTAAAGAATGCTACTAATCGAAAGACATGATCTAATCATATTTCGCCAAAAATAATGACCCCCTTTGGGGTTATCATCCACCTAATGATTTAGTACAATCTAATGTTATTTGAGTTTCATTCAATAAATTGGGACTCAGTTTATATACTAAATTAGTAACATCAACAAAGTATCATTGAAAGCTATCTAATGGCAATTAATATTTGATTCCGTATAATATTTATTTGGATTTGGGCAGTGGTGATTTATCTAGTAGTCTCAAATTGCAATCCATTAAAATAATAATGTGCAATTTTGGCAAAACTTTCCAACACAAGACTGATTTCCGTATTGGTATAGTCACAAAATCGGATGAATTGTGTCGAGTTCATTCAATATAGGGAGTATAAGAGTCGACAACGATATAAACAGAAAAAGGACATCTACTAAAGGTTATAAGAACAGACAAGTAAATATGTCACTCTCTACTCTACGGAAGACATAAATTAAAAATTGTTAATCACATTATGTCGATTGTAAACATTTTAAAAATTGTTAAAAATTGTTAAATATGTCCTGCAGAACAACCAATTGACATATGCATTCATAGACCATGATCTTTAAGTTCTTAAATGGAAACAATGATCTTTAAATGGAAACCAGTAATAACAAAGCTTCTCAGTTTCCCTTTCTGTAGACACACAGTGACATTCTGTCACCACAGAAAAAAAAAAAAAGGAAACTTAGTGCTGCGAGGATCTCAAGGATAGACATGATCATAATCGATTAACAGAACTGTCTCGTGATCATTGCCTTGATTGCTTTCATGCGGCGTATCCACCGCCAGTCCGTCACCCAACGTGTCCACCACCGGTGATTCAAAGCAAAGGAAACGCAGTCCAGAGAAGAACATATTACAACAATTATTGATCCCAGCACTCAGCGCAACCCATGAAACGATATATACCCACATTTAAAGAAAAGCCTATTCATGGAAGGATCGTAGAGTGCTATGATACCATTGTTAAACAATAGTACCGGAGTTTTGAGAAGCCTCAATTGTCTTTATGGCAGCGGCAACACCAATAGAGTCAATAAGAGATTAGACTTCTCCACGCCAAGCGAGCGAACGATTGTTACTAGCGGAAGAGCGTAAAGCACCCGGGAGGTTTCTCTTTCTTTGTTGGGTTCTCCAATTCATGGTTTCGGTTACGGTATGTCCAAGGAGAGAGGACTAATCCTTATATATAAGACTCCTTAGTGTCTCTTCATCCACGGTGGTTATGGTAACTTACACAAACCAATAGATGCTTCCCTTCAAGAAAATACCTAATAATAAATATAAACATAATAATTTTGGGCCACACTAAAAGCATATTTTTAACAGTATACCGAGGGGGTTGGACCTGGCGGCGATTCTCTGGCCGTTGTCTTTCCGCGAGCAGGCCTGAGGCTGGCTGGGAGAGCTTGTGCCCCATCGCCGCCAAGACCACCAACCTGCTCCTTCAGCAGGGACCACGGCACCAACGAATGAGGATGAGCCCTGAATAAGTTTGAGTCCTTGCGGTTGCACTGATCGTTGGAGGGAGATGAGGGAGGAGGGCTGGCCTGAGCTTGCAGCCACCCAAGGTGGTGGCTCCACCCAGTTACAGAATAGGAGCGGAGCTGGCATGTTGGTAACTGAGAATGAGAGGGGGAGACCAGGGAAGAGGAAAGGGAAAAGGGAAAGGAAGAGGACCGAGAGCTAAGAAATGGGGGTTTATAAAGTAGCATGAAGGCAAGGGTTTAGATCCCAACTATAGCCCTTGCATTTCCTGATTCGGTTGGCGGTCGACGAAGACCTCCCCAATCATAGGATTCTTTCCCGAAGAGGAAGGAGGAAGGGTGGGGGGCAAGCCGGCTGGCTGGGCCATGGATGGGCCGGCCCACAAGCAAGAAAAAAAAGGATAAAAAGGGTCAAAACATGATTCAAACGAGGAGTTTTCAAAATGTCACAACTTGGGCTACGATTGTCCATTTGAGACGATTCTTGCACCGTTGGATTCATATTTGAGTCTTCTAAAACTTGGTACACATTATAAAGCAAGGGAAACAAATTTTATGGGTCCAATTTTAGTTTAAAGATGGTAACTCATTAAAGCATGACATTGCATTAATTATTCTTAATTAATGTCGTACATTCAAAAATTGACCGTCCATGTGATCAGGTCGGGGTAAAAATATACCCACACTATGAGATTGACATAAAATTAAGTAGGTTGAGTTTCATAGAGAGGTAATGGAGTATAATCAAGAGAGAGAAAATTAGGCTTTCCACATCCTTCCCTCAAAAGAAATTTCTTCCTTGAAATTCGTCCAAGATCATACTCAAGAGTCAAAGTAAAAAAAACCTTGTGTTTATGAGATTGAAACGAGATATCAAGGCATCCCCCATTATGGAGTGCACACTTAAGTTATCATCATCAAAGGCATACCCATCCCAACCCATATATACATTTTCACTTAGGATTCCTTCATGTTACGACATCGCCTTGACACTAAGGTTTTCACACCCCTTGTTATCATTACATGAGGGTTTTTGTTTATATATTCTATGAATCCAAGGTTTGTAGTCACACTCTATGTTATCAAATTTCTCAAATGAACATGTTCAATATCATCAATTTCAAATGAGATAACTATAGATCGTGTACCACATCATTATATTAGATTTCATGCATGTTTTAGTTTTCCCCCAAAATTCTACCAACTATAACCAATTATGTTCACTATTTTCCATTTTGAATCTGAAATTAAGCATTATGTTCATAACCATTCAAGCTAATATCTCAAGACATCATCACATCGAGTTCATGACTTCATATCTATATCTTTTATGAAAGGTATGATTTCACATTAGGTCTAGTTTATGAGAGTGGTTATCATACATGTATCAGGTTTTTCACATAATTGAGGTTATTTTCATACATCATCATTTGAGGAACAACATTATCATCGAATCTAGGTTTCAAAATTATCCCATTTGTATCTCAAAGGATCTCCACAAGGTCAATCCACTCAAGCTAAAACCTATCTATGTGAAGGCAAAACATGCTAACCACCAACATCTACCCATACCAAACTTTTACCCAACATACCAAACGAGAGAAACCACCAGGTTGCTTTACATCAAACCACTAAATTGAGTAGGAGACTCATAATGGATATGACATATCATGTACATCATCTTAGGGTCTTGGGACATCTCCCTGACATATATAAAAAAACATCATATATTCAACTGCCTCTTTCTCTAGGATTAGATATTTTCATAGGTTATCTAGGGTTCAACATTTTAAGGGACCGCAAACCAGGTGACTCAACTTATATATATAGAAGTAGTCTAGATAGAGACTCATCATCATAAATTTCATCGTGCATATTTTTCAACATTTTACATATTCTGGAGTTTAGGTACTCTAACCTTCTCCCATGGTAGTTCGACTCATATCAATCATCATCATCACCACGATCATCATCATCGTCACCATAATCATCATCATCATTGTGACGCATCGTTCGAATAAAACGTTATTAACTAAGCAGAAGCGATCATTAAGCAGCGGATTACCAAAAATCACTAAAAATTAAAACCATTTTACAAAAGAGGTCCACACATAGGAAAACTCTTTCATAAAGAATCGGAGTAACTAAATTACATACTGGTTCACAAGTATATGTCTTGTATCATCTTTTTCTGAGGATTACATGCATCAACTGCTCTGTTAAACTAAATACAGGCAGTATGAAATCTCGAGGCACTAAGCTAAAATCTCGAAAGCATTAACTACTACTCTGAGGACCTGAGAGTACAGAGACGACACATAGGACTCTATGTACATCTATACAAGACATATCAGCCATTGTCTCCACTTGAGAATTCACTATTGTTCCTATTGCTGCTTTTGTTGTTCTCCACCTTTTGAAGGATTCCTGCCTCCTCGTCCGCGTCCACCTAAAAATGTGGTTCTCACGGGGGTGAGACAATTATAAAATTGCCCCAGCGAGAGATATAACTCTCCGCCAGAAACATTATTATTGCAGATTAAAAAGATAAGTCTGAACAGAGGAATCATAATTGCTTAACAGCAGTTAATTCATTATTTAACAGATTAGAACATTATTCTTATCTAAAACATTGCAGCTGTAACCTGATAGAGCATCATATCACTTATCCCATAAGGAATGTGAAGAACATGTATAACATTTATCCGTTACACTAAGCAGTATAATATCAACTAATGTTTCTCGCATTTCAACTTTATGCAAATACACCACACAGCTGATTATATTTTACACATCATGTTTTAGGCTGCAATTAACTTGCCAGAGTAAATTGACATCTTCATTATAGAGACAGCCATAATATATACTCTCTTCAGGCTTAGAACACACAACTATGCCTGGGATTGTTTTGTGGAGTCATGGCCTATAGCCATACTCTTCTAACAAAGTATTGGGATCTTAATCCCTCATCTCATCAAACACATTTCCATTTCTTAACAAGTTCATCATCATGATTATAAAATATGGGTATTCAAACCCTTAGCTCATCACTGAGCACTGTTACCACTTTTTCAGGTAACCATCACATTCAGGTCATCTGACCAAGGTACACATGACACTTGCTACACAAGCATCTTATCTGGCACTTGAGGCCCATTAACTCTCTTATTACTTCTTACTAAGAAATAAGGCATATTATGGCACACAAGGCCCATTAAATAATTTCAATAAGTAAAGCATAATAGATCATACCTGGCTATAAATATCGTCTCAACATGCCTGCATGATTAGTTCTCATGATAACAGTTATAATGCTTTCATATCAGCACCATGCAACACAAGGTAATACCTCTATTCCCTTTTTAGGGTTAGGATTCCCCTTACATATTATCACCCTTCATTAGGGTTTTCCACAAATAACCATTTAGGTTCTTAAGATCATGTTATTAATGATCAAACCTTAACTCATTGCTCCACACAGCTAGGAGCCAACATTGATAACATAAGTATTCAGTCATACTTATTTATTCTCATCATCCATCATTAAATGGATTATCAACATAAAGTATGAGTTTCTCTCTCATTTGTACCAGAATATGATTGCATCATAGTATATTGATTTGGATTAACCTTTTCATAAGGCATGTTAGCCTACACTTATCAAAGTGCATTACATCTGAATGTAACAACTGACATGACACACTTCATGTTTCACTCATCCAATTATATTGGATTTAATATACATTAAGGTATATCACACTTGAGGTGCTGGATGTGATATCTATCATATTTTGATGTATCACTTCCCTCATCACCATTACCTTACTTGAGTTCATCCACTTAGCTTGTATTAGGGTATTTATCATCCTAATACTTTATACACCAGTTCATCACATTTATCATGTAATATATTGGTCAAAAGACACTATATTTAGAAAAATGCAACCATTGCTAATGATATGGACTCATCACGGAGTTAGGAACTATTGATATAAGGATATCCACTATCAACCTCTTTAGATGTTACACTTGTCAATATCTTAATCACTATTCCATTATTAGGAATAGGATTTTCCAAGTTTATAAATTAAGGTTCACATAGCATCTCCCATTAATATGGGTTTCACATAACATTACTCTACTTTAGAGTTTCTCATAACATCCTCATATATCAGGGTTTCACATAACATTGCCCTACATTAGGGTTTCACATAGCATTACCTAAAATTAGGTTTTCACTTGACATCACCCTTAATTAGGGTTTCTCATGTCACACCCTTGATTAGGGTTTCATCAACCTTCTCAACTAAGATTTCATGATCTCTTCACAAAGGATCATACCCTGATTACTTATTATGTTCATGTTGAAAGTGTTGAGGTTTAACCATTACATGATTGTCACTCATGTAGGGATTCCTCTTCTCACATCCTCTCTAGGATGTCAATTACTTCAATCTTTATTAGATTAGGTCCAAACAACTTGAATGAAAGGTTGTCACAACATATCAAATCATTTCTTTTATAAGCATCAAGAGTTAACCACTCAACAAGGTACTAATTACCCTAATACCTCAAAGGTACAACCTTTGTAATCACCTTTGATTTACATCATTAATAATCAATTAGTTGATTGACCTTTAGTCACCTTAGGTGTTCAAATGGTTTGACCAATTGAACCTCAAATATTTTTGGTCACTTAGACCCCAAACGATTTTAGTCACTCAGACATTGAATGGTTTGAAATCGTTTAAGAAAAACCATAATGAAACCGTATGGACATTTCTTACTTGAAACCACTTGGGTCTCCAAATGTTTTGAGACCGTTTGGACTCAAACGGTCTTAAGACCATTTGGTCCAAACCTTCTCAAAACCGAATGGACCAATCAAGGTCTTTCAACACTTATCAATTCAGGGTTTCAATCATTAAACCCTCTATCAATTAAACTACTGATTTGTTCTTCAATTGAATCATTGAATAATCGTTCAATTAGAACTTCAATTAGGGTTTTGAACCCAATTGAACTAAGGTTTATAATCAAGAAACCATCAATTAGGGTATTGAAATCGAAGAACCATCAATGATTGACATTGTGGAACTAATTCAATTGAAATCATTGGATGATCATCAAACTATGACATGACCTGACCTCAAATGGTCTTGAGGTCGTTTGGATGACCTCCAAATGGTCTTGAGAGCGTTTGACTCATCCCATCATTGAAATTTATAAAATTCACTTAGAGTTTGCATCATTGAATCGATCATCAATTGAGCTATTGATTATACTTCAATTTGATATCACTGGATCTTGAATCATCTAATCACACATCACCATATACCTCTAAACGGTCTTGGTTGACCTCCAAACGGTCTTGAGACCGTTTGGGTGACCTCCAAATGGTTTGAGACCGTTTGGGCTTAGTCAACCCAAAAATTGATTCAATTACTTAGGGTTCCACACTCAACCTGATTAGGGTTTACATTTAAGGAATCATTCACAATTGAAACCTCCAAGATCAAACCAATTGGAACCATTGGATCAATATCCAAGTACAATAGCATATTTCCTCAAATGGTCAACCATTTCAAATGGTCAACCACTCCAAACGCTTTGGAATCCAAACCTCCAAACGGTTTGCAAACTGTTTGGTCACCAAACGGTTTGGTGAAACCGTTTGGACCAAAAGTTGAAACCGTTTGCAATAAATATTTGTGGAGGTGTGTGCTTATGATGATATCATCATCATCAAACTATAAACCAATGAATATTTCTGTGATTTTCATGGTGATTGCATCAATCAACCAAATAAAATTTCAGAAACAAAGAAAGAATCAACAATTGATGAAGATATGGAATCAATAACAAAGTTCAAGGGTTCAAGTTATATAACCTGCCTTCAATTGAGCTTCAAAGCTTAGAGCTTTACATCAAAAATGGTGGAAGAAGATTTTGAAACCCTCCCAAGGCTCATCCTCAAGCTTTGGAGTGAAAAGATTGGCTAGGATTGAAGATGGAGTGTAATAGAGAAGAAATCATGCATTGTTTTGTGATTTCCACCATGAATTCAAGGTGAAAGAAGGTCAATAAGCTTACCAACAGGTTGGGGGTCGTCCTCCTGTTGCTCCAATCTCCCTTGGTCATTTTTGCAAGCAAGAAGTGAAAGTGGATTCGAAATTATCCCTTCACCTCAAAGATAAAGGAGTATATGAATTCTATTGAAAATTCATTTAAGAGAGAGAAAGTAGGAATTATCTCCTCAACTTTCTTGCATTATGCCCCCTTCTCTTCCTTAGGGACGAGTCTATCCTCTTTGACTCTTATTACTCTCAATTATCCATGATTTAAAGGAAAACAAACTAAGCACCTTAAATCATATTATAATAATATCTATAAGTGAGTGGATATTTCTTTTTCTTTTCTTAATGTGAGTGGGTTCTCCACTCACATAGATATTTCCTTTGCCTTTGCAAGGCACAAGTACGTCCACACATAACCAAACTCAACCATTAAAGTTTTGGTTGAAGGGAAATCCAATTAATGTAATTATTTTTGCATTAAATTGAATTAGGGTTTCAATTATGCTTAAATCTTGATTATTTTAATATCAAGATTCTCTCTCCTTCAAAATGATTCAAATGAGGAGCCCCTCTCAAATTATTTTCTCTATATTATGCCAAGAATCATGAGGGACCCTCTTTAAGTGGTATTTTGCATATTGAACCCTAGATTTTGGGTAAATTGCACATTACACCAAAACTCGATTTTAATGCACAAACATTGCTCAACATGCTCTTTCTTATTATACAGGCTTGTAGAAGTCATACTACTGCATCATACTCATTCCCATGATGATTCAACACATGAGGAACATTGTATCATGTACAATTTGCAAGTTAACCCCTCAACTTGGGTAATTTACACTTTCATCCAAAACTTAACAAAACATTGTTTCAACATTATTCAAAAAGGACTAAAATTGAAATATAAGTTCCTCTTGAGCCTTAATTACTTTTAGAGAGATAAGAGAGAGCATATAATCAACTTCATTAAGCAAAACATCTAGGTTTAAGCATAACCCAGGTCAGGGATGTTACAATCATCATCAACGTAAGTTATCTAGGATACTACTAGCCTAACCTTTATCATGGCTCTAGATGATTGTAGAGACTACAACTAGCATCCAAATACTCTCATATAGACTAATGTTACATCTCTTTCTCTTTGATCATATGACGTGATTGTGTAAAATAGAGGATGGCATGCGATTGATAAGATAGCATGTCGTAGAAACTGCTTCAGGCCAGATGCAATGAGGTACTTTATATTGAAGAAGTAAAGTGTAAGCAACCTCTAATAAGTGGTGATATTTACGTTCAGCCACGCAATTCTATTGTGAAGTGTAGGGGCATGTAGATTGATGGATGGTGCCACGAATAGAACAAAAGGATGTGACATTTTTTTGCATAAATTCAAGAGCATTATCAGTACAGAAAATCTTAATGAGTTTTTTTAACTGGGTTTGTATTTCAAAAGAAGAAAACATTGATATTATCCAAAACTGTGTTGCGATCCTTCAGTAAAAATAGCCAAGTAGCACGAGAATAATCATCAATAAAAGTCAGAATATATTTAACTCTAGAATGACTAGGAATAGAACACGGGCCCCAGATGTCCATATGAACAATATCAAAAAGTGCTTTAGAACCAATTTCTAGACTTAGGTAGTCCTTAGGTTGAGTGGCTAAATATTGCTGATCTAATGTTTTGTTGTAGTAAATTTCCTTTTGCATAAGATATTGATACATGTTGATCATTCCTCTAAACTTCCTCAATATGTTATTTTGGAAACCTCACTTGATCAACAAAGTTTATTTATTAAGTAAGAGTCACAAATATAATTTTGACCTATTATATTATTGTGACGTCCCCGGATTTTGATTTCTCCAAACCCTATTGGGAATGAGATGTCAGAATCCGAAAACATCATCCAATCATATCAGAAAGCGATGCGGAAGCATAATACGCATACATGAACATACAACCATAACATACTCAACATTCAACATGAATATTAATTATAACATGAACTATTACAGATTACAGTTACACATTGAATAGAAAATTTTACATAAGTCTATGAACATGTATGCTAATCAGGATCTTAACACAATAGGTAAACCTGTACAGCTGCTCACATCCCATCCTTTTATCCCATGCTATCTCTGAACCTAAAACATACGTGAAACAACGAATCAACACACAAGGTGTTGTGCACGTGGGTAGAAAGATACATACTAATATGCTTGCATAATTGAAATAATCTTGAGAAAGAAAGATTAAAAGAAAATATCATTTAAGGCGATAATCAGGTAAACATTCCTTTTTATTGCATTCACTTTGATGCGGTTGTACTACACCTATTGCACTTGACTTACATCTAGTGTGGGCAATAGAATATCATCATACATCTAACATGGGCCAAGGAATCATACATCCATGTTAGGCAACATACATCCACACCAGGCTATGTGCTCTAGTAGCTACAACCCATCATAATCATTTAAGTTTCTCTTAAATTTGGCGAAGTATAACTCATACTAGTTCAACCAAGCAATTATATCCAAATATGAGCATTCAAGATATTGCATATCATAGGCAACCAAAAAACTAGTCTTATACTTAATAAATCCCATGTACCTGAGTTCAGAGATTCCTATTTACATTCTGGATCATCTACATATCTGGTCATCACCTGATTAATAACAAATATTCATCATTAATATATGTACATCATATTCTTGGTAATTTTAGGTCCAAATTAGGGTTTGGCCAAATCTAGGTTCAACTGATCTTAAATATGTTTGTGATATTTTTATACTGATCTGTATGTCATAAGTCAGGTCTGGTACAAATTTCATAATTTATTGAGCATGTATGTATTTATTACATTTTATTTAGGGATATTAGCCCTAAATAGCCATATTGAGAAAATTACAAGATTTTGTGCATCAACATCATAATTACTAATATCCGATGGATTATAAGTATGAATATAGATTTACTGACATTTTTTCCATAATTTTATACCATTGTTTGCTATTTATCATACATCAAACAAGAATTACACATCTTACATAATATCACTGGTATATAATAATCAAAAGCCTTTTATTATAGTTCTATTGCATTCTACACATTTTTCTGAACGTTTTGATACCTTGTTTGTATTTTTCTAACATTCCTATGATTTACTAGGATTTATCTAAGATCTGTGATATTTACCTCTTTCGGCCACTCATGACCCGCCACGTGGCCACTAGGACACCTCCTGGTTTGCGATGGGCCGGCTGGTTCGCTGGGTTAGGCCCGGTTTGCTAGGCATCAGCCTTGGATGGATCGATGCCTGGGTTTCTCTCCCATTCGCGTCTCACCCGATCAGCAACGCGAGCCCTTGCGATCTGTGTTTCTCTAGAGCAAGGCTGTCACCGTGCTGTGCTCCTCCAGCGAGCGATGACCCTCGGCCAAAGAAGTTCCCAGGTTCTTCCATAAACTACTAGCGCCGCCGCCTCTCCAGATCTCCGGTGACAAAACGACCCTCCTACAACGAGCGATCGGCAGCGCACCTCTCCTCCTCGAACGAAGCCACCGCTGCGAGGCTGGTCTCTGGTGAGAGATCAATGCCGCTCCGTCATGGCTAGGTCTGCTCTGATCCACCGTGCTCGATGCCAGCCTACATTTGCAGTTTGAGAGGTCCATCTACACGATTCCACTGTAGATACCCCTTCTCCGTGAGGCCACTTCCACCCATCGTCGTTGCAGGTCCCCATAGAAGTCGCCGCCAGGGAAGGTCCTGCTAGCTGTGACGATTCCTTGATATGTCCTCAATCCAGGAACACCATTGAGAAGATGTTGAGCGTCTTTTCTCACAGGGTCCAAGTTCCTCTTCTGCTTGGTCATCAGAGTCAAGGATGGTGGCGCCCAAAGCAATAGAGAAGTTCTAACTTCCTAGTCTGGTTTCGCAGCGTCGATGAATCTTAGGTTTACAGTGAGGAGCTTCGTGGCTAGAAGCACTACCTCAAAGACAGATGAGTACCTCGACCTCGCTGCCAATCCAGAAAAGTAGCCGACACCATGGATCCTTGCCAAAGGGTGAGGAGCATCGACCTAGCATTGTTCCCTACCTCCTCTCCCAACTCCGTCAAGGTCAGAGAAATCCTTCCGATTCGGTGTCACCGTCACCCTCTAGGCTGCCTTTGTCTCCTCTGGCCTACTTCCATCTGATGATCCATGCCCACACGGGGTCCCCTTCCTCTGTCACAACAGGTCATGTAGCCATTATCCGATGAGTAGCTGCTCCAATGATCTGCGCGTCACCACGAAGTAGATGAAGGACCAGACCTTCCTTTCTCAATCCGCCATTCTTCCTGGACACCCTACTACGTCCTTCCTGCTCCTGTCTCTCTTAGCGCTGGTGGAGTAACCAAGGGTAGCCGATGGGTCGATCTCACTCACTCCTCCAATAAGATATCTATTGAAGAGTTTGTTAGGAAGGTACACCGAGAGTTTTCAGATCACACCAACAGGTTGATCACCCTACAAAAGTGTAGGTAAGGGGGCGACGACCTGGTCCTCCACTCTCGGAAGATCAGAAGCGATGGAGATGAGGTCTCCATCAGGTTCAACAGTGGTCCATATGTGGATTGGGCCATGCTTGATAACCTTGGGCCACGTGACATATCATTGTCATGCCCATCACTATTTCTTATCAACCATAGTCCTCCTTGCATGTATTTACCATTTATTTGTGAATTCAAAACTAAATAGTTCCTTGTAGGGCCATGATTTGACTCTAAAATTTAAACATAGGTCCATAACATCCTAGAGTACATTCTCCTCAAATTTGAAGACTAAAGTCCAATATTGGTTAATTAGTTAATAACCACAAATAACATAGTATATTGGAAATATTGTGGCCACTGAAATTGCAAACTAGTCTCCTAAAGATCCAAACAACTTAAGATAACTTTATTTTACCATATAACAATTCAGGATCCATAAACAAGCCATTTTGTTCCAGGTATTCCTCCCATTAGATGGTTGGTCTCAGAAAATACTCTATTGATTCATAAAGGCTATTCATGCGTAATTGAACTCGATTGGATATGATAATCATCAATTACATCTTTGGTTGGACTTTTGGGTGTCAATAGTCCATAATTGAACTCCTGATTTCTTACTTTTGTATCAATTCTCTAAATGACGCACATGGTCTTAAAATGATATATTGGGTATCATAATCCTAAAATCAGGGTCATCACAATTATCTTTCCCTCCATATCACACATGTAATATATAAGTTCAAAATCATGAATTTTAGACTAATGAAATCTTTGGATCATTGATTACATGATCATAAAATAAATTTCTTAACCTTAACTCATTTGAAGCTAAGATTCTCATTTATTTATAACTCTCTAATAATAGGGTGAAACCTTAAAGTAAAAGATGAAATCAATACTCTCCAATGATGAATTCTAGTATGATGTTTACCATAAACCACAATAATAATAATAAGTGTAATAAATCCGGTAAATACTAGAATAATACATTCATATCACCTTGCATGGGACTATAAAGTGAAAGATAAACCTTGGGTAGTACCTTCTTAACTACATAAGTACTTACAAATCCATGATTCTAAGGGGTATAAGGGTTACAAATCGTAAAAAAAGAATGTCAAGTTATTACTAAGACATTAAATGAGGATTAAATCTATATAAGGTCCATAGTTGCACCCTTTATTCTTTAGATCCTAAAATGTCAACTTAGCATGCATATAACCATTTGAGTTTTGGATCCTAGATGGGTGATTAGATGCTCTAGAGGGGGGGTGAATAGAGCTGAAAGCACTTAAACAAAACTCATCAAACCTTCAAGATATATCAAAAGATAAGGTTGCTAAATAGGTAATTTGAGTGCAACTAAATCATGCATAGCAAGGATAAGAGAGATTGAACATGCACCAATTAGACAAGCTATTTAGAGTGGTTTCACACTTCAAACTAGAAGTGTGTCAGTCCACTTTCCTAGAGAGGTCAACCTCTAGGACTTCCAACAATTGCACTCTTATATTCACTTATAAGACTTACAATACATGACCAACAAAGGACTTACCTATCCAATACAAAGAGTCTTCAACCTTACCAAGGACTTACCCACTTTGCAAGAGTCTTCGGCCTTCTCCAAGGACTTACCCACTCTTGCACAACTCTTCGGCCTTGTAGGAATTACCCACTCTTATTGGATCTTCCGCCTTTGACTTCACCTTCACTCTGAGAAGCTTTCACCAAGGACTTACCCACTTGAGCTTGAGTCTTCTGCCTTCTACAAGGGCTTACCCACTCTAGCTCCAAGTCTTCAGCCTTGATCTTCACCAAGGGACTCCTTCCCTTGTTCTTCTTCACCTCTCTTGGACAAGAGAGAGAACCTTCATCTTCATGATTGAAAGAAGAGATAGGAGGTGGTGGAAGTGAGAGCCTCACAAGATATACATGTAGGACTAGCTCTCTTACAAATTTCCTACTCACTCTAATGGATGTAGCAAGTGATTAAGCTTAGAGAGAGAGAGGAGGCTGTAGGAAGCACTCAACTATAGAATAGGAGCCTCACAAAGAGTTTGCAATGAATGCTCAACCTTGGAATGAAGCCCAAGGGGTCCTATTTATAGCTGGGGATGCCTCTTAGCCTTTGGGAACACTTGTGAATGAAAACTAGCCATTTTGTGGATTGCAACAGATCTATTTTCACTTGTTGCAACTCCACAACGACTAGAAACACTTTTCTGCACTTTTCCGTACAGTGCAATCGGTCGAGTTTCTATATGTGTAACTCGACCGATCAAGTAGCAAGCAACCCGATATTGAAATGATCGGTCGATTTTGTTCTGAGGAAACTCGACCGATCATTCCAACTGGAACTGGCCTACTACCCAATCGATCGAGTTCTGTGAGTGCACAACTCGACCGATGCAATCTTCAGAAAATCGATCAAGGTTGATCGGTCGAATTTCAGGGTGGGAAACTCGACCGAACAAGTGCCTGTAATTGATTTTCAAAGTTGCATTAAAAGTGCTCTAATATTCGATCTAAGTGTTCCTGATATTTTTCTAAGCTTAATTACAAGTCATACAATCATTACAAGTGATTTACAACATGATTCTAATGGATATACATCATATTACAAAAACGTGCACTTGTATGACTTTGACTTGTCTTTTCTCCAATTTGAGATGTGCAAGTTAGGGCATTTGGAGTGTGTCTATACATAATCTGAAATTACTCAAGTAGAGACATTAGACACCAAAATGTGGAATGGTTAGTCATCATCAAAACAAGGGTTTAGTCAATTTAGACGTGAGTCAACATTGACCTAATTGACCTTGAGTCAACATTCTCCCCCTTTTTGAAGATGACAAACCATTCCATAAATGTATTGAAAGCATTTAAGTAAATTCATACCTTTGGAGAAACCTAGGGGTTTCAATAGAATGGAGTTCATATGCTCCCCCTCAATTGATACGCATGGAGTTTTCATACTCCCCCTCAATTGATGCTATTTCTCCTGTATGGTTAGCTTTCATAACATTTATAGAAACTATGTCTTCTACTCATATATGTCTACACATATATGTCTCCTCCCCTTTACCTTCTCCCTTTACATGAACATACTTCTCCTCTTCATGTAAGACATGCCTTCTTCCTCTTTTAAAAGAAGACATACCTTTCTCCCCCTTTGTCATTTCAAAAAGGTGGGGGTTATGAAGAAAAAAGAAACATCACTTGTTAAAGAGAAAGGAGATAATACAAATATATATAAGGAGAGTAGAAGAGCACAGATAGGGGCTTGTCCAAGCATAGAAATAAAAGCAAGTTAAAGCATATACTTGAACAACCCAAAAATGTAAGATAAAGTGCTACAGAAAAACAATAAATCACAATTTTGACCCTCAACATGATGGAATTTGACCAAAACCCATCGGAGCTCATGGAAAAGCAATGAGTCTTGCTCAGAAGGGTGTTTCTGCATAAAAAAACACTATACTTGCAGCAAAAACTAAAACTGGAGCAAAATCTGCATAAAATCCAAAAATATTCCAATTTCTACATATAATGTAGCTCTATGTGCCCTGCATCACAATGTTATGCAAGCAACTCAAGATAGTAGATATGCAATTCAAGGAACAATCTTGAGCATGTATGAGATAAGATACAAGCATAGCATATAGATGATCAAAGATGGCAATTATTGACAGGGTTAGAACTACATGTATATGAACTACTAGTAGATGATATCACAAGTTAAGACTACTAGTAGGATCTAGATCATAGCAAGAGATACACAAGATAAAGCAAGCTATGAGTAGATGTAGAGATGTATCCAAACAAAGAGATATGCAAATTTAGAAGCATGAGGGGATACAACTCACTAGATATGCATCCTTACCATAAGATGATTACCCCTAAGAACCTCAAGGTTGTATTGAAACAAGATATACACCTAGATAGATGTAGCAAGTTAGAGCACAACGGAAGCAATTTAAGACACAACCAAGAGATCCATAGAGATCATCATCAAAACCTGCAAAAAAACTCAAAGCAAGTAATTGCAACATATAGATATATCAATTTAGAGCAATTAGAGAGATAGATCTGTAAGCAAGATAGGAAATTTAGAACATGGCAATATGCATATATAAAGGTACCAAATGAGAGTGCCAAAGAATAAGGCTATTGGTTGAGAAAATCTAGTTGAAAGGGAAATTCTCACTCAATAAGCCAAATGTATATTCTGTGCACAGTGTTATCGGTCGAGTTCTATGCATTGGCAACTCGACCGATGACAACTGCTGGCAACACCCATTGGTGCATATCGGTCGAGTTTCAATAGGGCAAACTTGACCGACAGAGTAGCTGTCAAAAAGCACATATATCTCATAAAAACATATTTAAAGGCATGCTAAATATACAAACCATATCCAAACATGTCTAAGCAAGTTAGTAATGCACTATAGAAGCATTAGAAATAGTTTTTGAGCAAGAGTGTGAAGAGAATCACAAAAATGCCACTTTTGACTCAAAAACCATATGTATAGTGCACACTAACTTGACAAAAACAAGTTACAAATGGTTATAAGCAATAAAACCTTTACCTTTGTGCTTACCATTGCCTTTTCCACTTGTTGTCACCCTCTACACATCTCACCTTTCTTCTTTCATGTGGATTGACAAGTCAATTTGCAATTCAATACCTTAAGTCAATCCATTTGCAAGTACCTACAAGAAGAAAGATGAAATGGTCCCCAATCATGTTTTTGGGTCCGGAGGGGTTAGTTTAGCAACCCAAGTCCTATTGCTCTTGGGTGCTTTCCTAAAAGGACAACAAGTAGAATAATGACCAATTTCATTGCAATGATTACAAGTGCCCGTAGCCTTGGAACTGGAGGATTCTTCATTGAAAATTGAAGGTCCTTTGTCTTTGTTGTTCCTTTGGCTACATTCAAGTCCAATGCCATCTCTACCCATTTGTTTGGTAGTATGGTCTAGGATTTGATTAAGATTCTTTTTATCACCAAAGAATCTTTGCAAAGAAGATCTCAAACTATGATTGTCATGCATAAGAGAAGTAAAGGTAAAACACAATAGATTCATATCATCTCTAGCATGCACAAGATAGATTTCTAAGCAAACATATTTAGTTATATAAGAATCTTTATCACAAGATAGAGCATCAAAAACTTTCTCTCTATAAGAAAAGATAGTATGAGGGTCAAGAGCAATTACACTACTATGCAAGGAAGCAAGTTCATATACAAGACAAGTAATCTTTGAAGGATAAACTTTATCTACATATTGTATTCCTTGCGAAGTAAGCTCTTGACTCTCATAATCACATTTAAGAGCATAAGAAACAATAGAGAGAGAAACAATAGTAGTAGCAAGCTCTATATATGAAATAGTCATAGAAGGTTGAGATTCTAAAAATTTAATCTTATCAAGCAAGCTAGAATTTGCAAATTTAGAAGCATTTAGTTGACTAAGATAATAATTGTTTAGAATCTCAACACTTGGATTTACCTCATTTAAATCTTTAATTGAGTTTGTCAAGAGGGTGCAATGGCATCTTCCATCTTCAAATTCACTAGATCTTCCACTAGTTCTTTCATTTGTTGATGGAGCCTTTGTGATCCCTTTTTCTCTCTTATTTCCTTCTATTTCTCTGTTTGAAGGTTTTCCATCTTCATAATCACCCATATTATCCTACTTGTGGAAGTATGCTTGGAGAAGACCCGCTCTGATACCACTTGTTGGATCCTAGATGGGTGATTAGATGCTCTAGAGGGGGGGTGAATAGAGTTGAAAGCACTTAAACAAAACTCATCAAACCTTCAAGATATATCAAAAGATAAGGTTGCTAAATAGGTAATTTGAGTGCAACTAAGTCATGCATAGCAAGGATAAGAGAGATTGAACATGCACCAATTAGACAAGCTATTTAGAGTGGTTCCACACTTCAAACTAGAAGTGTGTCAGTCCACTTTCCTAGAGAGGTCAACCTCTAGGACTTCCAACAATTGCACTCTTATATTCACTTATAAGACTTACAATACATGACCAACAAAGGATTTACCTATCCAATACAAAGAGTCTTCAACCTTACCAAGGACTTACCCACTTTGCAAGAGTCTTCGGCCTTCTCCAAGTACTTACCCACTCTTGCACAAGTCTTCGGCCTTGTAGGAATTACCCACTCTTCTTGGATCTTCCACCTTTGACTTCACTTTCACTCGGAGAAGCTTTCACCAAGGACTTACCCACTTGAGCTTGAGTCTTCTGCCTTCTCCAAGGGCTTACCCACTCTATCTCCAAGTCTTCATCCTTGATCTTCACCAAGGGACTCCTTCCCTTGTTCTTCTTCACCTCTCTTGGACAAGAGAGAGAACCTTCATCTTCATGATTGAAAGAAGAGATAGGAGGTGGTGGAAGTGAGAACCTCACAATATATACATGTAGGACTAGCTCTCTTACAAATTTCCTACTCACTCTAATGGATGTAGCAAGTGATTAAGCTTAGATAGAGAGAGGAGGTTGTAGGAAGCACTCAACTATAGAATAGGAGCCTCACAAAGAGTTTGCAATGAATGCTCAACCTTAGAATGAAGCCCAAGGGGTCCTATTTATAGCTGGGGATGCCTCTTAGCCTTTGGGAACACTTGTGAACGAAAACTAGCCGTTTTGTGGCTTGCAACGGATCTATTTTCACTTGTTGCAACTCCACAACGGCTAGAAACACTTTTCTGCACTTTTCCGTACAGTGCAATCGGTCGAGTTTCTATATGTGTAACTCGACCGATCAAGTAGCAAGCAGCCCGATATTGAAATGATCGGTCGAGTTTGTTCTGAGGAAACTCGACCGACCATTCCAACTAGAACTGGCCTACTACCCAATCGGTCGAGTTCTGTGAGTGCACAACTCGACCGATGCAATCTTCAGAAAATCGATCAAGGTTGATCGATCGAGTTTCAGGGTGGGAAACTCGACCGACAAGTGCCTGTAATTGATTTTCAAAGCTGCATTAAAAGTGCTCTAATATTCGATCTAAGTGTTCCTGGTATTTTTCTAAGCTTAATTACAAGTCATACAATCATTACAAGTGATTTACAACATGATTCTAATGGATATACATCATATTACAAAAACGTGCACTTGTATGACTTTGACTTGTCTTTTCTCCAATTTGAGATGCGCAAGTTAGGGCATTTGGAGTGTGTCTATACATAATCTGAAATTACTCAAGTAGAGACATTAGACACCAAAATGTGGAATGGTTAATCATCATCAAAACAAGGGTTTAGTCAATTTAGACGTGAGTCAACATTGACCTAATTGACCTTGAGTCAACATTGAGAACATTGGAATCTAGAATCAGTGGCCTATTTGAATTTGACTCTTTGAGATCACCTTCAATATGACATCGATTGAATCTCAAGTACAAAATTCCACATAACGTCAGGTGAATCTTATGACCTTGATCTTTGGATTTCGGTATCCAATATGATATGTAGGAGTCATGAATGGTCAACACATGGCTAGACTTTGATTGAACTACTTACTAGATGATTATATATTTGATTCACCTCATATGTATGGAAATTAGCTAAAATTTGGTTAATTAATTAAAGTATTGATGAATTTGTGTACCAATTAGTGATATACATTACTGACAATGTTGAATAGTTAATGATGGGATGCTTATTGACTGTAGTAAGTGAATTGAACTCTTTTGATCAAGATTTTTATTCTGTTTTTGTTTTTGAGTTTTTCACTTAGTTGTGAGGTTGCTTGAGGTATTAACTTAGGTGGCACAATATTTGATTTTTTGTAAAAAAAAATTAATAATACAAGTTTTAAATGATGAACTTATGTGAAAAAGTTCATGATGTTTGGAATACCTACAAGATTGTATTATATGTGTATGATTTGATTAACTATTTCACATGAACATGTTGAACTTTTATCTTGTGCTTTTATCAACTTAAGGTTGTGCAATTACTTACTATGTAATCTATAGATTATGTTGTGGAGGCATTCACGCCTCATTTCCATGTCTAGTAGTTGTAAGGATGAATTGTGGCTTCCAGATCTAATATTGTGATCATGATATCATATTATACCACTACATCAATGGGGTAACAAACTTGACACGTCCGCATGCCTAGGCAATTAACATGTCACCCATATCATGTAATGATGTACCATTCTAGTTATACCATTGGACTCTACATGTAGAGAGATGTATATAACTCCTCACAACCTTCTCAAAGGTGCCCAAAAGGAGGATATAAACCCCCACATTATACACTCATTTCCATCTCTACTAGTAGAAAGAATATATTAAAAGAGGTTGAGACATAGTTCCAAAGACAAAGGGACAACTAGGGAAAAAATCCCATATCGTGTGGATTACTAGGAGGTCTACCCATCACTGTGAGAGGTAAAAAGTGAGACTAGTGATCGCAGCCTCATTAGGTTCGATAAAGGAGCTTAGAGGGGAGGCTTTACACCTCCTTTTCATGTATTTGAGGTAGATCCATGTTCAACCTAGAGACCATAAGCTTATGGAATGTATTCTGAGGAAGACATATAATAGAGTGAAGAACCCTGGCACTAGGTAGCCTGGCTGAGAAGAAAATGCCAGCAATTGTAGGTTGCGTTGAAGCTTGGAACATTGGCCTGGAGAGACAGTTCACCCTCTCTCCTCGTTACCATGGCCACCTTCATCATCATAAGCCAACGCCAAACAGAATAAAAATTACCACCTACAACCACCTAGGTCTGTGGTGGCTAATGCCCATGACCTTCATCATTTTGCACTGTGGTGACACCGCTCTCATCTCTACCTATATCGACCCCACATCCTTGGAATGGTCCATGAGATGTTGAATTCCCTATCCTCTGAACTCTACCTCTCCTTATTCCCTATCCTTGTTCCAACAATCTGTAGCTAACCTACAATGTTGGAGCCTAATACCAATGGCTCATTCCTTCCACCCTGACTATCGAAAACCTACAACTCCATGCCACCTACAAGTAGTCCTCCTCCTTCTTCCCTTGCACCATAGATCTTTAACATACCCAAACTAGGGCCACTGCACTACCTATCTTCTTTTCCTTCTCTTCTTCCGCCCCTCCTTCTTACCACTTGGGTAGCGCTACCTGAAACTGTAGTGAAGCATATTACTAACCTCGCTCACATGTAACTCCATCACTAGAGTCTAGCTACCACCACACCCTCATGTCCACCTCAACCTTTACCAGCCTTGCCTTCTTCTTCGACCCTATTTCCTAAAACACGAGAAGATTCCATCATCAAGTTCCTATGATTGTGAGGCTCCTTTCTCTCTTATGTAGTCTATTTTTTGGTTATCAAAAGAGATAAAGGACACAAGGTCTAGATTTGGATCCCATCAAGTTTCAATAAAGACGAGCTTGCCCATTGAGGAATCAATGGATGCACAATTAACAATAGGATGTAAATTCATGCGTGCAAGGCAAACTAAAATCATGTAAGACCTCTACCCATTCCATAGTTTCATATCGTATTGTATTAAAGTTAAGTAATCTAATAAAACTAGTATTTAACTTAAACCACAAATATAATTCATGTAATAATATGAACTATAGTATTTACCCAAGTATATAGTAAGATGGTAGTCCTATTGATTTCTTGTAGACTTGATCTAGAGAATTAGTTACTAATGTGAAAGTAAATCTAAAATTAGAGATACTAGTACAACACCAACCATAGTTATGTATTGTATCAATAGGAGTTTGATCAGCCACACTCTTATTTTCAATCATATAAGTGTTGTGTAATGAGATCTAAAATTGTAAGTTTAGAAAAATAAGGAGTAACAATATCATGGAAATTAGATGATAATCAAGCCTATTTATTGTAAATAAAAAATGGTTGATCTATTACCTTAGTGTGTGTCATATATGAATCAATATCATAGTTTCACAATCTCAATTAATGATTCTAGGAAGTATGTTTATCTATAATTCCTTTGATTGAATGAAATAGTGTAAATTGCAGATGATATACAAGTGTGTAATTTTATAACCATTTATATGGATTGAATAATAGTTTGACAAAATTGACATTAGTTGACATGTCAGTTGGACCATACATAGTTCTACTTTAGTTTCATATAACTATATGGTATATACTTGCCATTCATATACATATCAAGATCTAAGTATCTGTAAATGACTAGTGTTTATAATAGATGTTTGTTTAAACCCTAGATACTCCTAATAATAGTATTTTCATCTAATTGTATCTCATGTAATGCATATCTTTGACATAGTTGACCAAATTGAATAGTATGATAAGAGAGATGACAGTATGGGACCAAAGTTAGAAAAATACATATTATTACCCACACACATATATGATATATACATACATAGACATATATGCCTAAAGATGAACATAAGAACTAAAAGAGATATCTAATGAATCATATGCTCACTTAATAAGATTAAAACCCCTAATATGCTATTAGGTGATTAGCAGTAGACAAGGAAATGATGAAAATCTATTAGGTCAAGTAGGGGTAGATTGGGTAGTACAGTGGCAAAAGTAGTTAGGTTTTGTGAGTAGCATGACCATGGTGGATCACCACAGCCGTGGTGGGTAGAGGTGAGCATGGTCGTGGTGGGGTAGAATGATCGTGTGAATTAAAATGTGGAGATCACAGGTTGAGGGTGGATTTTGTATTGAAGGTGGCACGGCTGTGGTGGGGTAAGGTTAATACGGTTGTCGTGGTCACCACAGTCATGGGGGTGTAGGTGATGGTGGTTGTGGTGTAACACCATGCCCGTTCTTCAGTGTTGTAGCATGGTCATTCTAGGTGGTTGTCCCTTTAACGGCCATTCTTTGTGGCACGGTCGTAGTGTTGTCTGCATTTGCACTTGGGCATGATCCTTTGGACTTTCTTGGACATATTTGCTTCTATGGATTTTTGGCCACTAGGGGTAGGATGAGGGAGCATCGGACTTTACCTTGGGCCTCTCTAAGGGTAGAGAAACCCTAGGATCACTCCTTCTCTCTCTCTTCCATTAAGCATGGTCCAAATGCCTAAAAAAACATACAAATAATGTCCATAAGTGCATTTTATACAAATATACATATTGAGCGAAATAACATGTAATCTAACAGGTATAGATGTGATTGAAATGCCCTATGACATAAGAAGAAGCCCTAAAATACTATGACACAAGATGAAGCCCTAAAATAGGGCTAAATCATAGTCATCCCTCTCTGTCAATGTACTAGTCACAGACTTGCTCTCCCATGACAACTCTTAGTTGTTCTCTTCCTTGGCTATCCCTCTGTATTCGGCTAGGACTTTCCTGGGCTCTCATGGTTGCTACAACCAAAGAGGACAATAGTTGTTAGAGGAACTGATTCTCAGTTGTATGTGTTGTACTCTGGGAAGCCCCCAGTACCCTTCTATTTATAGTAGAGGTCAAGGTCAAGGTTCCCAGTTGCTATCCAATGCAGGATTAATGTGAGGGAGTGGAAAGGACCAAAAGAACTCAAATTTTTGCAACAATTCTCAAAATTGCACAATCTACGACAGTTAAAATGATCGTTTGGCATACAAGATAGTCGTCCTGCACTGCGAGACGTCCATTTCATAGTTTCCAATTATGTACAAATTTGGCAAATCAATTCTCATCGATGTTAGATATTGATTTCGTTGTGCAACAAGTATTGCTCATGAGAAACGAATAGGGAAACAACTAGAACCTTTCTCGAATGAATTGGTCCATATCACCCATGCAAGATGGCCATCTCGGTTCACCCATACAGTCGTCTGGTGACCCAAGTTGTGCCCGTTGGGATGGGCAGTTCGATCCTTAGCCAAATTCAACTCACAACCGAACCAACACCTAGACGCCTATCTCAACTTTTGAGACAACCATTTGGCACTTCCAGACGGTCGTCTCAACACTTGATATGTGCGTTTGATAGTGTTGCCAACCAGTTTATTGCCTAAATCAAATGCATAAACACTTTAGCACTTAATTCAACTGCCATTCGAGATTTGAGCTCCTCTTCTAGGTCAATACCTATGTGTGTGACCGTATAGGTCTCATATTACGTTGGCAATGAGTGTCCATAACAACTTATGACATCACAAGCAAAGAGTGGTGCCTAGTCGCACATCATTGCTACCCAAGTAAATGGAAAAGTTGGCGAACAACTTCAACCTACAATCTATGTATGGTGTTGTAGTGTTTTTATAGTTACTTTGTCACTGATGTCCAGATTGAACTAGAGGCATGGAGGTGTCCTCCTCATTATTATTCAATCTTGTTTCTTGAACCAAAGTAGAATGTCTGAGATATGTGTAAGTTCAATATCATATATTGACTCACATGTGCATGGCCATGCTTTTCTCAGTCTCACTAATCAAGAGGCCTAAAACATCAAACTCCCATAGGAGAGACAAATCTCATATCCATCACTCACAGTCAAACCCCATGTGTCAAAGCCACTCAATCATCACTGTTATAACAACCCATGTTTTAGGACTGCGTTTGATGATGTCAAAGTGTACCCAACAACATGTGTTGAGTGTAGTGATTTCAAGTCTAAGAACCACAACCACCACCATCACTGTGAGAGTTGACTATGACTTCTATAAAGATGGCTTCCATGTGTCAGACTCACGGTGAGTCTGTCTGATATATTGTTCTCTAACATATATTTGTGTGCTTGGTTTGATATAGCTATATCATGACTCAAAAGATTGCATCATCAACCAACCAACATTATGATCTTATGTATTATTATTGTCTATCAACCTTCCACAATAATAATCAATCAGGACATAATGAGAATATATATATATATATATATATATATATGTGTGTGTGTGTGTGTGTGTGTGTGTGTGTGTGTGTTTGTGTGTGTGTGTGTGTACACTTAACATCTTTATGATCTCATTTCAATAAGGCTAATACTTGAATACATGTGTCATTGAGTAATATTATTCTCTATACATTTATAATGTTACATCACTATCTCATAACTGAATTAAATAAAATAAATTGGAAGCTTGCTTTTATTTATAATCAAATCATTTTTACAAGTAATGCCATCACAATCATTACATGATTGGATCTTGGGCATACATAACCAATAGACTCCCACTTGCACTTAGAGTCAATCACCCACAAATCTTATTCAGAGTGACCTAATATGACAATCATGCTTCTGCTATGAAAGTGCCTTTGTTAAGGGTGTTTCTGCATTAAAAAACACTATACTTGCAGCAAAAACTGAAACTGGAGCAAAATATGCATAAAATCCAAAAATATTCCAATTTCTACATATAATGTAGCTCTATGTGCCCTGCATCACAATGTTATGCAAGCAACTCAAGATAGTAGATATGCAATTCAAGGAACAACCTTGAGCATGTATGAGATAAGATACAAGCATAACATATAGATGATCAAAGATGGCAATTATTGACAGGGTTAGAACTACATGTATATGAACTACTAGTAGATGATATCACAAGTTAGGACTACAAGTAGGATCTATATCATAGCAATAGATACACAAGTTAAAGCAAGCTATGAGTAGATGTAGAGATATATCCAAACAAAGAGATATGCAAATTTAGAAGCATGAGGGGATACAACTCACTAGATATGCATCCTTACCATAAGATGATTACCCCTAAGAACCTCAAGGTTGTATTGAAACAATATATACACCTAGATAGATGTAGCAAGTTAGAGCACAACGGAAGCAATTTAAGACACAACCAAGAGATCCATAGAGATCATCATCAAAACCTGCAAAACAACTCAAAGCAAGTAATTCCAACATATAGATATATCAATTTAGAGCAATTAGAGAGATAGAGCTATAAGCAAGATAGGAAATTTAGAACATGGCAATATGCATATATAAAGGTACCAAATGAGAGTGCCAAAGAATAAGGCTATTGGTTGAGAAAATCTAGTTGAAAGGGAAATTCTCACTCAATAAGCCAAATGTATATTCTGTGCACAGTGTTATCGGTCGAGTTATGTGCATTGGCAACTCGACCGATGACAACTGCTGGCAACACACCCATTGGTGCCTATCGGTCGATTTTCAATAGGGAAAACTCGACCGACAGAGTAGCTGTCAAAAAGCACATATATCTCATAAAAACATATTTAAAGGCATGCTAGATATACAAACCATATCCAAACATGTCTAAGCAAGTTAGTAATGCACTATAGAAGCATTAGAAATAGTTTTTGAGCAAGAGTGTGAAGAGAATCACAAAAATGCCACTTTTGACTCAAAAACCATATGTATAGTGCACACTAACTTGACAAAAACAAGTTACAAATGGTTATAAGTAATAAAACCTTTACCTTTGTGCTTACCATTGCCTTTTCCACTTGTTGTCACCCTCTACACATCTCACCTTTCTTCTTTCATGTGGATTGACAAGTCAATTTGCAATTCAATACCTTAAGTCAATCCATTTGCAAGTACCTACAAGAAGAAAGATGAAATGGTCCCCAATCATGTTTTTGGGTCCGGAGGGGTTAGTTTAGCAACCCAAGTCCTATTGCTCTTGGGTGCTTTCCTAAAAGGACAACAAGTAGAATAATGACCAATTTCATTGCAATGATTACAAGTGCATGTAGCCTTGGAACTGGAGGATTCTTCATTGAAAATTGAAGGTCCTTTGTCTTTGTTGTTCCTTTGGCTACAGTCAAGTCCAATGCCATCTCTACCCATTTGTTTGGTAGTATGGTGTAGGATTTGATTAAGATTCTTTTTATCACCAAAGAATCTTTGCAAAGAAGATCTCAAACTATGATTATCATGCATAAGAGAAGTAAAGGTAAAACACAATAGATTCATATCATCTCTAGCATGCACAAGATAGATTTCTAAGCAAACATCTTTAGTTATATAAGAATCTTTATCACAAGATAGAGCATCAAAAACTTTCTCTCTATAAGAAAAGATAGTATGAGGGTCAAGAGCAATTACACTACTATGCAAGGAAGCAAGTTCATATACAAGACAAGTAATCTTTGAAGGATAAACTTTATCTACATATTGTATTCCTTGCAAAGTAAGCTCTTGACTCTCATAATCACATTTAAGAGCATAAGAAACAATAGAGAGAGAAATAATAGTAGTAGCAAGCTCTATATATGAAATAGTCATAGAAGGTTGAGATTCTAAAATTTTAATCTTATCAAGAAAGCTAGAATTTGCAAATTTAGAAGCATTTAGTTGACTAAGATAATAATTGGTTAGAATCTCAACACTTGGATTTACCTCATTTAAATCTTTAATTGAGTTTGTCAAGAGGGTGCAATGGCATCTTCCATCTTCAAATTCACTAGATCTTCCACTAGTGCTTTCATTTGTTGATGGAGCCTTTGTGATCCCTTTTTCTCTCTTATTTCCTTCTATTTCTCTGTTTGAAGGTTTTCCATCTTCATAATCACCCATATTCTCCTACTTGTGGAAGTATGCTTGGAGAAGACCCGCTCTGATATCACTTGTTGGATCCTAGATGGGTGATTAGATGCTCTAGAGGGGGGGGTGAATAGAGTTGAAAGCACTTAAACAAAACTCATCAAACCTTCAAGATATATCAAAAGATAAGGTTGCTAAATAGGTAATTTGAGTGCAACTAAATCATGCATAGCAAGGATAAGAGAGATTGAACATGCACCAATTAGACAAGCTATTTAGAGTGGTTCCACACTTCAAACTAGAAGTGTGTCAGTCCACTTGCCTAGAGAGGTCAACCTCTAGGACTTCCAACAATTGCACTCTTATATTCACTTATAAGACTTACAATACATGACCAACAAAGGACTTACCTATCCAATACAAAGAGTCTTCAACCTTACCAAGGACTTACCCACTTTGCAAGAGTCTTCGGCCTTCTCCAAGGACTTACCCACTCTTGCACAAGTCTTCGGCCTTGTAGGAATTACCCACTCTTCTTGGATCTTCCGCCTTTGACTTCACCTTCACTCGGAGAAGCTTTCACCAAGGACTTACCCACTTGAGCTTGAGTCTTCTGCCTTCTCTAAGGGCTTACCCACTCTAGCTCCAAGTCTTCAGCCTTGATCTTCACCAAGGGACTCCTTCCCTTGTTCTTCTTCACCTCTCTTGGACAAGAGAGAGAACCTTCATCTTCATGATTGAAAGAAGAGATAGGAGGTGGTGGAAGTGAGAGCCTCACAAGATATACATGTAGGACTAGCTCTCTTACAAATTTCCTACTCACTCCAATGGATGTAGCAAGTGATTAAGCTTAGATAGAGAGAGGAGGTTGTAGGAAGCACTCAACTATAGAATAGGAGCCTCACAAAGAGTTTGCAATGAATGCTCAACCTTAGAATGAAGCCCAAGGGGTCCTATTTATAGCTGGGGATGCCTCTTAGCCTTTGGGAACACTTGTGAACGAAAACTAGCCGTTTTGTGGCTTGCAACGGATCTATTTTCACTTGTTGCAACTCCACAACGGCTAGAAACACTTTTCTGCACTTTTTCGTACAGTGCAATCGGTCGAGTTTCTATATGTGTAACTCGACCGATCAAGTAGCAAGCAGCCCGATATTGAAATGATCGGTCGAGTTTGTTCTGAAGAAACTCGACCGACCATTCCAACTGGAACTGGCCTACTACCCAATCGGTCGAGTTCTGTGAGTGCACAACTCGACCGATGCAATCTTCAGAAAATCGATCAAGGTTGATCGGTCGAGTTTCAGGGTGGGAAACTCGACCGAACAAGTGCCTGTAATTGATTTTCAAAGTTGCATTAAAAGTGCTCTAATATTCGATCTAAGTGTTCCTGATATTTTTCTAAGCTTAATTACAATTCATACAATCATTACAAGTGATTTACAACATGATTCTAATGGATATACATCATTTTACAAAAACGTGCACTTGTATGACTTTGACTTGTCTTTTCTCCAATTTGAGATGCGCAAGTTAGGGCATTTGGAGTGTGTCTATACATAATCTGAAATTACTCAAGTAGAGACATTAGACACCAAAATGGGGAATGGTTAGTCATCATCAAAACAAGGGTTTAGTCAATTTAGACGTGAGTCAACATTGACCTAATTGACCTTGAGTCAACATTGAGAACATTAGAATCTAGAATCAGTGGCCTATTTGAATTTGACTCTTTGAGATCACCTTCAATATGACATCGATTGAATCTCAAGTACAAAATTCCACATAACGTCATGTGAATCTTATGACCTTGATCTTTGGATTTCGGTATCCAATATGATATGTAGGAGTCATGAATGGTCAACACATGGCTAGACTTTGATTGAACTACTTACTAGATGATTATATATTTGATTCACCTCATATGTATGGAAATTAGCTAACATTTGGTTAATTAATTAAAGTATTGATGAATTTGTGTACCAATTAGTGATATACATTACTGACAATGTTGAATAGTTAATGATGGTATGCTTATTGACTGTAGTAAGTGAATTGAACTCTTTTGATCAAGATTTTTATTTTGTTTTTGTTTTTGAGTTTTTCACTTAGTTGTGAGGTTGCTTGAGGTATTAACTTAGGTGGCGCAATATTTGATTTTTTGTAAAAAAAAAATTAATAATACAAGTTTTAAATGATGAACATATGTGAAAAAGTTCATGATGTTTGGAATACCTACAAGATTGTATTATATGTGTATGATTTGATTAACTATTTCACATGAACATGTTGAACTTTTATCTTGTGCTTTTATCAACTTAAGGTTGTGCATTTACTTACTATGTAATCTATAGATTATGTTGTGGAGGCATTCACGCCTCATTTCCATGTCTAGTAGTTGTAAGGATGAATTGTGGCTTCCAGATCTAATATTGTGATCATGATATCATATTATACCACTACATCAATGGGGTAACAAACTTGACACATCCGCATGTCTAGGCAATTAACATGTCACCCATATCATGTAATGATGTACCATTCTATTTATACCATTGGACTCTGCATGTAGAGAGATGTATATAACTCCTCACAACCTTCTCAAAGGTGCCCAAAAGGAGGATATAAACCCCCACATTATACACTCATTTCCATCTCTACTAGTAGAAAGAATATATTAAAAGAGGTTGAGACATAGTTCCAAAGACAAAGGGACAACTAGGGAAAAAATCCCATATCGTGTGGATTACTAGGAGGTCTACCCATCACTGTGAGAGGTAAAAAGTGAGACTAGTGATCGCAGCCTCATTAGGTTCGATAAAGGAGCTTAGAGGGGAGGCTTTACACCTCCTTTTCATGTGTTTGAGGTAGATCCATGTTCAACCTAGAAACCATAAGCTTATGGAATGTATTCTGAGGAAGACATATAATAGAGTGAAGAACCCTGGCACTAGGTAGCCTGCCTGAGAAGAAAATGCCAGCAATTGTAGGTTGCGTTGAAGCTTGCAACATTGGCCTGGAGAGACAGTTCACCCTCTCTCCTTGTTACCATGGCCACCTTCATCATCATAAGCCAACGCCAAATAGAATAAAAATTACCACCTACAACCACCTAGGTCTGTGGTGGCTAATGCCCATGACCTTCATCATTTTGCACTGTGGTGACACCGCTCTCATCTCTACCTATATCGACCCCACATCCTTGGAATGGTCCATGAGAGTGCCTTTGTCAAGGGATCAACAACATTGCTCTCAGTTGGAACTTTGCAAATCTTTACATCTTTATGTTGTACGATCTCTCATATGAGATTGAATTGCCTTTGTATATGTTTTGAGTGTTGGTGTGATCTGGGTTCCTTAGCCTATGCAATAGATGCATTGTTGTCACAAATAACTCGATTGTATCATTAATGCTTGGAGAAACCCCAAGTTTTGTGATGAACTTCTTGATCCATACAACCTCCTTTACTGCACTCGATGCAGCAATATACTCAGCCTCTATTTTAGAATCAACTACTGTTTCTTACTTGGAACTCTTCCAACTCACATCTCTGTTATTGAGGCAGAACACAAATCTAGATTGTGACTTCTAATCATCTTGATCAGTCTAGAAGCTTGCATCGGTGTAACCTTTTGCCATCAACGCTTCCTCTCCATTGTAGACCAAGAACTGATCATTAGTCCTTCTCAAGTACTTGAGGATGTTCTTCACAGCTATTCAGTGAGCATCACTTGGATCTTACTGATATCTACTCATCATGCTCAAGGCATACAAAATGTCTGGACGATTACACAACATTGCATACATGATTGATCCAATTGTTGAGGCATATGGAATCTCACTCATGTGTTCCCTTTCTTCACAAGAATTGGGACATTGATCTCTAGAGATGGGGACACCATGGCGCACATGCAGGCATCCTCTCTTTGAGTTCTCCATGTTGAACCGCTTCAACACTTTGTCAATGTATGTGATCTGACTTAGTCTGAGAAGTCTTTTGGATCTATTTCTATATATCTTTATCCCCTAGATGTAGGATGCTTCTCTCAAGTCTTTCATAGAGAATGTATTTCCAAGCCATGTCTTTATCTTGTGTAAAGTAGGGATGTCATTCCCCATCAATAGTATGTCATCTACATACAATATGAGGAATTCCACTATGCTCCCACTAACCTTCTTGTACACACAAGGTTCATCTTCATTTTTATCAAAACCAAACCCTTTGACTGTCTCATCAAAATGAAGATTTCAGCTCTGAGATGCTTCCTTCAATCCGTAGATTGACCTTTGTAGCTTATAAACTTTATTAGCAAACTTTGGATCTATAAACCCCTCGGGTTGTGTCATGTACACATCCTCAACAATATTATCATTAAGGAATGTGGTTTTATCATCCATTTGTAAAATCTCAAAGTCATGATAAGTTGAAATAGCAAGCATGATCTTTATGCATTTAACCATGGCCACTAGAGAAAAGTTTTTTTCATATTCAACATCTTGAACTTGTCTGAAACCCTTTGCAACCAATATGTCCTTATAGGTTTGGACCTTTACATCCATGTCAATCTTCTTCTTGAAGACACACTTTCTCCCTATGGGGTTTACCCCTTTAGGTGGATCCACCAAAGTCCATACTTTGTTGGTATACATGGATTCCATCTCAGATCTCATGGCCTCAAGCTATTTCTCAAACTCTGGTCCCTCTATTGTATCTTTATAGGTTATTGGCTCATCATCTAGGACCAATTCACTACCTTCCTGAGTCACAAGATATCCAATTCTTTCAATTTCAAAGTGTGTCCTATTAGATCTACGAGGTTCTTGTGTTACTTGAGAAATTTGAGATTCCACAACACTTTGTGAATCTTTAGGATCCTCTTATTCATCTACTGGTTCAATATTTTCTTGTTGGTCTTGAACCTCTTCGAGTTTTACTTGCCTCCCACTGGTTCCTTCGGAAATAAATTCCTTTTCTAGGAATATAGCATCTCTAGAAACAAATACTTTGCTATCAGATAAGGAGTAAAAGTAATATCCTTTAGTTTGGTTAGGATATCCAACAAAATAACATTTATCAGATTTAGGACCAAGCTTCTCAGGAAGCATCTTGCTAACATAAGCTTCACATCCCCAAATTCTCATAAAAAATATATTGGGGTGCTTCCCAATCCATATCTCATATGGTGTCTTTTGAATCGATTTAAATGGTACTCGATTTAGTGTAAACATGGTGGTTTGTAGAGCATACCCCCAGAAGGTAGTTGGAAGCTCGACTAAACTCATCATCGATCACACCATATCCAGTAATGTGTGATTCCTTATTTTCGATACACCATTATGTTGAGGTGTTCCAGGTGGAGTCCATTGGGATACAATCCCATGGGATCTAAGAAGGACCTTGAACTCTTAGTTTAAGTATTCTCCACCTTAATCAGAACAAAATGCCTTAATACTTTTACCAAGTTGGTTATGTACTTCATTCATAAACTCCTTGAACTTTTCAGAGTTTAGACTTATGTTTCATTAAATAAATATAGACATACCTAATGAAGTCATCAGTGAAGGTAATGAACTACCGAAACCCACCTCTATCAGTAGTTCTAAAAGGTCCACACACATCAGTATGTATGAGTCCTGATAGATCACTAGCCTTCTCTTTGTTGCAAGTGAAAGGGGTCTTAGCCACAGTGCCCAACAAACAATATTCACGTCTTTAATGATTCAAAAACAAAAGAGTCCAGATAACCATCCTTATGGATCTAGATATACGATTCTCATTTATGTGCCCTAGACGACAATGCCAAAGGTATTTTTTGTTTGAGTTTTTGAGTTTTAGTCTTTTGGTATTAACATTGTATGCATTTGTCTTAAGATCTAACAAGTAAAAACCATAAGTCATAGGGGCACTGCCATAAAAGATTCCATCTTTTGAAATAGAACACCGACCACTTTTAATATGGAATTCAAATGCATCATTGTCCAAAAAAGATACATAAATGATGTTTCTATTTATATCAGGTACATAATAGAAGTTCTTTGACTCTATTAAGACCCATAGGCAGAGATATACTATAGGTTCCAACTGTTCCAGCTGCAACTCTTGCACCATTAGCAACTCACAGTTCCACCTCCCCTTTCCCCAAAGGCCTACTTCTCTTCAGATCCTACATGTGAGAACATATGTGAGATCCAAATTTGGTATCTAATACCCAATATGATGAAGTAGATAGATTTATCTCAATAACGTATATACCTAAAGTGGAGATCACCATCCCCATCTTCTGCTTCCTGAAAGCCTATAAGTACAAAGGATAAGTTCCTTTTGTACTTTTCTTTCTCCTTATCTTAAGTGTTGAAGAATTGGAGTTAGTCTTGACCAAACAACTCTTCTCAATCTTTCTTTGATCGTTGGACTCAGTCCCATTGATCATCATCATGGGCTTATCCTTCTTCACTTTTTTCTTCGGCATGAATGAACATGGCAAGCAGTTGTGACATCTATCCAGCCGAATTACTCACATGTTGGCATGCAATAAAATGGCTATATGATTATGTCATAGTCTTTAGAATCATATCAGTAGCCAACTCTTGGCTCAAGGTGAATCCCAGCTCTTCAAGATGATACACATGTCCAATCATATTGAGCACATGTTCTTCTACTAAGGTTCCCTCTGTCGGCTTTGACTCAAGTAGCACCTTTAAGATAGCGTTCCTTTCTTTTCTGTCAAGACCAAGTGTTACCTTCCTAAGATGTGTCACCATCTCAAGAACACTCATGTCCTCACATTACTCATGTAACTCATAGTTCATGTAGCTTAGCATAAGGTACTTTATCTCTGAGGCATCATTGGCATGCTTTCAGTAAGCATCCACTTGTACCCTAGGTGCATCAGGAGCAGGTATTTCAGGCATTGGTTTGTCAATGATGTAGAGCTTGCACTCTTCATTGAGAACCCTTTTCAAATTCCAAAACCAATCGTGCAAATTTCTCTCGTCAAGTTTGTCCTTCTTCAGGACCAATTGCAAATCAGATTTGTTTGTCATTGATTCTACAAGAGAAATTTTGGATTTGTCAAAAACCATTTTTTATTTGATTTGATTTTAAAAAAATTGACAATATTAATTAGGTCTTTAATTATTATTGCTCCCACAATTTTATTCGAATTGATAGCCCTCAATATCAATTCGGAATATTGTAGCGTACAATATTCTAGTGGGCCAAGATCCATATTTTATCAAGTCATGAGTCAGCTTTGGCTAATTGTCCACAACTTGACTATTTAGGTAGGCCACCATGCCAATTGCATCATATGTAATTATTGGATAGATGATATGCACAACTCCTTGCCATAATCATCTGTATGTTTCTGGGCTTAGACTCTCTAAGAATCACCAGTTAAGCATGATCCAAAAACCAACACGATAATAATGTACCCCACTTTGGAGGCACCTACATCTTTACCAGTACACTTCTAGGAGACAGACGGTGTACCATGCTTTGGCATCACCTATGCTTGGTCAATCAAGCTTTTCATGTGTGTCATTTTTGGAAAGCATCTAAGACTTAATATTTTAATTGAGGGTGTTCTATTTTATAAGTATATACATATACTTTATCCAATCACCACATATATAGTACATATCATATACATGCTATATCCCACAATGAAAACATACAATAAACAAAAGTGATGGTTATGTCCAGTCCTAATGTAATCCCTTGGAGCCACAAATAATTATGATCATCTAGGTCTACATCACATGTACAAACTTGTTGTTGATGAAGGTTTGTTGGTATGTATGCCCATAGAGCAAGTCATGTGATGATTGTAATGGGATACTTTGTAAATTATTTGAATAATAATAAAGGCAATTTCTGATCTATATGTTTTAACTGTTTCTGAGATGATAGTGTAACATGATAGATGTCTAAAGAATTATCTTACTCGATGACATATGTTGTTGGGTTGAGGACCTAAACGATGAAATCATACAGATGTTAAGAGTATACATTCTTGTTTAGTCCCTAGTCGGTTGTTATTGTGGAAATAACCATAGACATCAATAACACTAAAGACTAGATTGTGTGTTGGTTGATGACAGAATCTCATTAGTCATGATATAGTGATATCAAACCAAGCACGTAGGTACTTGTTAGAGAATAAGTATACCGGACAGACCCACCATGAGAGTGACACATGGAACCATGATTTAGTAGTTACAGTAAGCTCTCACAGTGATGGTGGTGAATGTGATTCTTTGACCTAAAATCACTACACTCAACACATGTCGTTGGGTACACTTTGACATCATCAAACACAGTCCTGAAACATGGGTTGTTATAAAGGTGATGATTGGGTGACTTTGACACATGGGGCATTTGAGGGGTGACTGATAGATATGGGATTTGTCCCTCCTAAGGGAGTTTGATGTCCATGGCCACTTGATGAGTAGGATTGAGAAAGGCATGCTCATGCATGTGTGAATCAATATGTGATATTGATGTCACACACATCTCACCCAGTCTACTATGAGATCAAGGAAATGGATGAACATTGAAAGGATGATTGTACCATGCCTTGAGTTCATTCATGACATTATTGACAAAGGAATTATACATTCACTGTAACACCATTCATAGATTGTAGGATTGAAAGTTGTTCTCCAACTTTCTATTTCACTTGGGTAGCACTGATGTGCGACTAGGCACCGCTCTTTGCTTGTGACGTCATAATTGTTATGGACTTTCACTACCAACGTGAAATAGACCTACAGGGTCACACACATAGGAATTAACCTGGAAGAGTCGTTTATCCACAAATGATGTTTAGATTGATTACTAAAGGAGTTTAGTGTTCAATTAAACACTCAGTTGATTGATAGCTCAAAATCATAGTGTTCAAGGTGTTGGACCAATTGATTAGAGTATCAGATTGATTGAAACTACAATTGACTGGTTTTTCACAGTTTACACTTCCAACCGATCGGATCATGTGATGAACTGATCAGCTCAAGTTGGTGAACCGATCGGCTCAAGTGGTGAGTCGATCGGCTCATGTATCAATGAAACGATCGGCTCAATTATTGAACCGGTAGATTCATGTGACCAACCGAGATCGTTTGGAAAGTTAGAAGACTCTTTTTGCAAAATCATATTTGTTTCACTTATATAAATTTGATTTGAACAAGGACTAATATTTGATTAGTCAGAAACAAACATGAAAGTCAATTCGAGTTGGACCAGGACCACAAACCGATCAGCTCATGCTTGAACCGATCGGCTCAGGTGTCCCAACTGGTCGGTTTAGGTGTGAACTGATCGACTCAGGTCCCCAACTGATCGGTTCATGCTTGAAACGATCAGTTCAGCTGACGTAGTTGGTTGTTTTGTGGAAAATCTTGAACCCTTCTACTCCTGCTTTAATCTTGCATTGCCTGGGGTAGAGAACCATGTCCCATGACCCTCCTATATATAGGGGTATTGGGGGATTCTCAAAGTACAACGCAGAGCACCAGTTGCTCTGCAAAGTTTTCGTTCTCTCTGGTTTTGGTAACCGAGAGAGCTCGAGCAAGTGCTTCGATAAGGGAGGCACAGTAAGGGAAAGACAACTGTAGAAAAGTAACTGGTGGTAGGAGAGTGTGTCGGTGACTAGTACGCTGACAGGAGGGTGTGACTCCTTCTGATTCCTTGTGGGACAAGGAGATCGGAGTTCTAGGCAATCCATGTGGACGACTGCAGAGGCGGGAGACTTCTGCCGCTTAGAGGATAGCTGTCAATCTCGACAGTCCCGGTGAGACCAGGAGTTGCATCGTCCAAGACTGGAGGTGAAGACCGAGCAAGCCGTGAGGTAACGTCGCCGAGTAAGACTTGGGACAAGGTACGCCTCTACAAACTATCCTTCCTATTGTATAGACGTTGACGCGGTTCCTTTATTCTGGGTTTGGGAGAAGAAATTTTTGTTTCCACTGTCTTCTCTGTCTCCCCTAAAACCCAACAGGTATATGCTTGCTAATCTGGGTTGATCGGTTCAACCCTTGAACCGATGGGATCGTCTCATGGTTGGTTGTTAAGTTGTCTCACCGGTCGTATGGTCCTTCTATCCATCATCAGGTGGCTCCTCTAGTGGATCAGTCAGGTCTACCAAGTGATCGGTCTGACTTGTCCACCATGTCCTCCAAGGTCCTTCATATTCATCATAACAGGAAAGTAAACTATCCTACTTTTACATGATTATAGGAAAATCTTGAGTTACATTCGAGGGGAGTAAAGGTAGAAGAGAATTTAACTTTACATTGGGAAGACAAGATAAAGGCTCGATACACAGATTGAGATAAAGGGATAAATCAACCACATACAACCATGCACAAATAGGGGTTATTGGCCATAACCATGCGACACATCCACCATCAAAACCATTTTAAGGCGACGCGTGTAAATTGCATATATATATATATATATATATATATATATATATATATATATATATATATATATATATATATATATATATATATATATATATATATATATATATATATATATATATATATATATATATATATATATATATAGGGCTCATCTTTAATACCCATGCGGGTAGCTACCCACACACCCTTCCTGTCACTTTTTTAATTTATTTTTTGCAATTGTAGAGGAGCATTTATCTAGATCCCCAAAAAATTTCATCCAAAAATAATATCATTTGCCCCACCAAATACGTCCATATATTTAATGACTGTATATTTTCTGTGCAGTTACTTTTTTAGTCATATTGTTACTTTTTTATGAATATAGTTACTCTTTTGATCTTAGAGTTACTTTTTTGTACCATATAGTTACACTTTTTGATGTGCGGGTAGTGAAAAATCAGGCTACCCGCGTGGGTAGCAAATAAATCCCCATATATATATATATATATATATATATATATATATATATATATATATATATATATATATATATATATATATATATATATATATATATATATATATATATATATATACACACACACACACACACATACCTGATCCTGAGTATGTAGAGGAATTTAAAATTGTATCTACCATATTTCCCATAATCAGTAGATTGTTTCAATAACTATAATGCAAGAAGGATGGTTTATGGATATACATGGTTCTAGAGCAAGTCCAACAACAATCCTCATCATTGTAGATGTGCAACTCTGAATAATAATTTCACTAGTACACGTCTGACTATTGTTCTTCTTGGTCTGCACCATAGACTGCAGCCACGAACGTCATCTTCTTCAGCAGCTCCTCTTGTCACAGACTGTCGGTTAACGTTGTCCTCTGAGAGGCAAACAACGACTTCCCGCTTCTATGGTATTCTACACGGACCACCTAGAGCTCCTATCGTTCTGCTAGAATGATATAGAAGGATTTGTCCCTCTCTGTCGGTGTACTAGTCACCGACTTGCTCTCCCACGACAACTCTCAATTGCGTTTTCCCTTGTATATCCATCCCTAGTTGGGTAGGACTTTCCTGGGATCTCATGGTTACCAAAACCAAAGAGGACGACAGTTGTTAGAGGAACTGATTTGTAGTTGTCTATATTATGCCCAGTACCCCTCTATTTATAGTAGAGGTTAGGGTCAAGATTTCCAGTCACCATCCAATGTGGGATTAATGTGACAGAGTGGAAAGGACTGGAAGAACTTGAATTTTAGCAACAATTCTAGAAATTGTACAATCTACGACAGCTGAAACGACCATTTGGAAAAGAGAGATGGTTGTTTGGCACACAAGATGGTCATCTCGCACTGTGATACGACCATTTTATAGTTTCCAATTGTGCACAAATTTGGCAAATCAATTCTCTTAATGTTAGACATTGATTTTCTTGTGCAACTAGCATTGCTCAAGCGAAATGAATAGGAAAACAACTACAACCTTCCCCAACCAAATTGGATCATCTCTCCCATGTGAGACGGCCGTCTCAATTCACCCAGACACTCATCTTGTGACCTGAGTCATGTCTATTCGGCTGGGTCAGTTTGATCCTTAGCCAAATTCAACTCACAACCAGTCCGACACCCAGACGTCTGTCTCAGCTTTTGAGACGACCGTTTGGCACTTCCAGACACCCATCTCAACACTTGATATGAGTGTTTGGCAGTGGTGTCATCCTATTTGTTGCCTGAATCAAATGCCTAAACACATTAGCACTTCATTAAACTATCATTCGAGATCTGAACTCCTCTTCTAGGTCAAGACCTATGTGTGTGACCCTATAGGTCCCATATTACGTTGGCACTGAGTGTCCATAACAACTTATGACATCACAAGTAAAGATTTGAGCCTAGTAACACATCATTGTTACCTAAGTATATGGAAAAGTTGGGGAACAAATTCAACCTAAAATGTATGTATGGTGTTACAGTGTTTGTATAGTTCCTTTGCCACTAATGTCCAACTTGAACTAGAGGCATGGACCAATCATCCTCATTATTATTCAATCTTGTTTCTTGAACCAGAGCACACTGTCTGAGATATGTGTATGCTCTCAATATCATATATTGACTCTCATGTGCATGGCCATGCTTTTCTCGGTCTTTCTAATCAAGAGGCCTAGGACATCAAACTCCCATAGGAGAGACAAATCTCATATCTATCACTCACAATCAAACCCCGTGTGTCAAAGTCACCCAATCATCACCGTTATAACAACCCATATTTTAAGACTATGTTTGATGATGTCAAAGTGTACCCAACGACATGTGTTGAGTGTAATGATTTCAGGTCTAAGAACCACAACCACCACCATCATTATGAGAGTTGACAACGACTTCCATAAAGATGGCTCCATGTGTCAGTCTCACGGTGGATCTGTCTGATACATTGTTCTCTAACATGTATCTGTGTGCTTAGTTTGATATAGACATATCATGATTCATAAGATTTCATCATCAACTAACCCACACTCTGATCTTATGTATTATTGTTATCTATCAACCTTCTATAGTAATAATCGATCAGGGACATAATGAGAATATATATGTACTCTTAACATCTGTATGATCTCATTTCGACAAGGCTAATACTTGAAGACATAAGTCATTGAGTAATATTATTCTCTAGACATTTATAATGTTACATCATTATCTAAAAACTGAATTAAACAAAATAAATTGGAAGATTGCCTTTATTTATAATCAATTTTTTTTACAAGTAATGCCATCGCAATCATCACATGATTGGCTCTTGGGCATACATAACCAACACTTAACACCATTCACATAATTACCTACCGGATCATCATTATATTTCAACACCTTGAAGAAGGTTCAACAGTCATCATCATATTGGTGGTACACAGGTTCAGCATAACATTACAATCAAAGAGCTATGATGTTCACAAGATAACATAGTAGTGTTGCCACAACATTAAGAGAGCATTCCTAAATCATCTCAGCATACAAGGAAACTAAGTATGATTAACCATCATTATTTAAATACATTAGGGTAAGGTTCAATAGGGTAGATTGAACTGGTGTTACAAATCAGCATTCAAAACTAAACCATTGGTTCATACATTACTTAGGTCAAAGCACATTCTTCACACATAGAATCCCCATCGGATCATGGATGTACACAAGATAAAGCATTACCGTCGAATCCCATACTACACCCAAGTATGAACTCATACATAACACAAGGTATAACCATTAGATTGTAGCATTAAACCAAAACCATCAAAACTTAGGGCTCAACAAACCATCCATTTCCATAAAAGCAAAACCATTGAATCGTACACATAGGAAAGCATTTGAGTCATGAACTAGAAGGGACATCAATGTTAACACTAGAACTGCCACCGATTGTGACCATCAAAGCTACCATCGGTTGTGACCATCATAGCCACCATCGACGGTGGCCATCAGAGCCACCATTGGTTGTGACCATTAGAGCCACCATTGATTGTGACCATCAAAGCCACCATCGGTTGTGACCATTAAAACCGTCAAATCATGGATCCACCATCATATGTGGACTAGAGGAACCCTCATTTATGAACCCAGAAGTACCGTCGAGTCTTGACCCAGACACACCATCAGTTGTCAACAACAAGTGGAAAACATATCTAAAACTCCAAGCAAAACCATCATTTGATAGAGGAAGGAAATCCACTAACTGGATCCACTCAGTGTGAGCATCAAGTCCATTCTTTGTAGAGAAACCAAACCATCGGTTATGGGGGAAGCATAGCTATCGGTTCTAAGCACAAGAAGGACCATCAAAGCAACACTAAGTCCAAACCAACGGTTGACACAAAAAGTCAAATCATCGAGTCTCAACGCAAAAGAGGAAAATCAGTTCAAGACCCTAAGGAAGAGCCAATCATTTGAGGGAACCGAAGCCATCGATTTCCACATGCATGCAAGGTCTAGAGCTGCCACTTCCAAAGAAGAAATGTGCACAAGGTCAATGGATACATCAAGGAGGGTTATCTACTCAAAAACAACCACACAAGCTTAAACCTTAGGCAAAGGTAGCATCTTTCTACTTAGTACTACGTTTTCAAAGCTAGATCTTACACATGCAAGTTAAGAGTAAGCAATAAACGTAGAGAAAGTTATATAAACCGCCTCAAGGTTGAAGAAAAAAGTCCAAACGGCAAGGTAGCTCGAAGAGAGAGAGAGAAGAAACACAACAACAAAAATGGCCATTAGTGACATTTATTTTAGTGGTTTTTGTAATAAAAGGTCATTATACATCCATCATACATGCACTTTTTATTATAATGCCACAAAACAACCTAAAGGTGGTGTTATAAAAGCAAAAAAACATTACAGCCATCCGTAAATAATAGTACTGGCATTTTTGAAAGCCAAATCCAAAATTTCATGGATCCCGCTAACACAATAAGTATATATGGTCTTTCAACTATAGACGGAATCTAATTATTGAGCCAAAATTTAGGCGGAATTGTTTCCCACTTACATCCGGTCAAACGTATAGACGGCACTCCCGCAACCTTGCTTGATCTCTAAGGCACGCTTCTCCCCGAACCCCTTAGGCTTGTTCTCTCGTCATTGTTCTGATGTGGCTCAGGCAACGGCAGCGGCTACGGAGGGCACAACACCACATATAGTGACTCAACATCTTGACGGAGGTACTATTGTCCTTAACCAAGATTGCTTCTTCAGTGATGACCTGGAGACGCTACAACATGTAGTGGACGCCAAGATGCAAGGGCACGTGGTTCGACCGATGAATTAGTGATGACGATTGGAGAGAAGCTATTCAATTTCAATCATCATTGTATAGTGTTGTTGGTAGCAAGATTCTCGTGCCTGATGGACTTGTTGGTATTCATATGTTCCGTTCACCCCTAGTAACATAATTAGTCACCATAGCCTTCATTTCATTTCCCTTGAATCATATTTGTTGAATGCATTTCCTTTGTCTATCATGAAAGCGAACCCACACATTTTTCTCAACACATTTAACCACAATTATCTTCCAGTAAATTATGGATATACAGACAATCATTCGTCGTCCATATCGTGGGGCATGTGAGAATCCATACCTTTATCAGATAGTTGTCACCCATGTGAAGCAGCTCCTCCAGCCACTCCCCCTATAATTAACCCACCTACTGCCTTTCTTATAACACTCGTTGGTGAGATGAATGTTGCAGGCTAGAAGTCACTAGCATATATTAAAATGAGTTGTGATTATATTGTGAAGTAATATACCTATTAGAATTGTTCTTAGAATCGATTTCAAGGTCGACGTTCTCATCAGAAACCAAAAACAACTATTTTCTTACATTGACGTATTCTATTGTTGTACATATACTATTTGTCCTTATTTATTAATTATCTTCTTCTTTTTTCATTACATGAATTTGGATAAAGACTCATGGTAGCCTGTTGTAAAGAATTATTTAATCATGGTCACACTAAAAAAAAATTGGGAGGAGGTATTGTGGGAAATGGAAATTGCCTTTTGCCAAAGGGATAAACATGTTGCCTGCAATCTTATCACGTTGCTTTTCTTCATGTCTCAAAATGCAGGAGAATTGGTTACAAACCTGGACAGGTAGGTGAAGATGATCGCATCGTTGTGACAGCATAGGTAAAGATGAAAAAAGGTATGAAATCAAATATTAAAGCTTGTAACCATATTATGATAACTTGTTAGAAAGGCAGGAAACTATGTAAACTACGGAGTTCTAATAGATTATCTCCAGCTTTATAAAGATGTTTGGCAGCATAGGTAAAGGTGAAACAGGTATGAAATCAAATATTAGAGCTTGTAACCGTATTATGATTACTTCTTAGAAAGGCAGGAAGTCATGTAAACTACTAAGTTCTAATAGAGTATCTCTAATTTTATAAAGATGCTTGAGAACATCATCCCCCCCCCCCCAAAGACACACTAAATTCTCAGCAAGAGGAGGACAAACTAATTCTGCTTCATGTTGCAGGTACCAATACAAATTCCTTCTAATTAAAAACTAAATGCTTAAGACTTTTTATAGCGTTGAAGTAACAATATATGCGTCAAAAGTACTCTCTTTATATACATCAAAATAGTAATGGTTTATTTGGCCAGGAACCTGATCCATATATCTTTAATATAGAATGAATAGGGTAAGGCGTCATGTGATTTCTACTTTCAATTGATTTGACATTTTGCATTATGGTTAGAAGCAAAAAAGTTCAAGATTTTTTATACTCCACCATAATGAGACATGCACTCTACACTATCAATGTGAAATTCATGTCTTTCTTCATTTTTTTTATTTTATAGCCATCAACAGAACTCTATCTATGTTTATTATGCAGTTTATCAACATTGAAATTTGGGAGATTCTCTATCATAAAAAATTTCCTAAACTTTAAAGTGAAGTGATTTTTTTAATAACTGCATTAATTGATGGCAAAAAACCAACTTTCTATATATTTTCTATTTCAGTCCACAAGTATTTCCCTAACATCTGTTCACTAATATATGATCAATCAGATCATTAGGGATTTTGCATGCATATGTTTTTAGTGAATCATTTAGATTGCATAAATCATGGATATCATACTTAGTAGCATGAACATGTATACATGCTAAGAACGATGGATACTAGATACTCATGCGCTTGGACCACTTAATCCTAAAAGCTCATGATGTTAACCCTTAATTACCCTGTAATAAACCAAAAGAATCTAATTATGATTCTAATTCATAATTATACTACCTCTAAAACTTTATAAAAACTAATTTAGTCATTATTGTGACCTAGCTCATTTGACTAGATATTGAAAAGACAATCAAAACAATATATGGTTCGACCACATAGGAGTTACCAAATAATTTTCATGATTTATTGAAGACTGGCCAATCCTAGCCAAGATAAAGGCACATAACAATTTATGGAATTGGATAAACTAAAATCAGAAAGGATGAATTGTCCCTCATTTTATTTTCCACTCATAGGCGTGATAGGGGATGACTTAGTTAAAGGCTTCTTGAATTGTCATGTGCTTGATATCCTAAAATAGTGAATAAACCCTAAACTACCCTAGGCAGTGTGACAAAATGATTAAAACACATAGGTAGCATAGTCTTCTTGCGCCTGGCTTCTTCTCCGCCAAAAAATGGCGCGAGTGGAGACCTAGAGCCTTTCTCACTGATCAAAGCTTGAGGAGTACTATTTTCTCACTAAATGTTATGCCCGGATGATCTCCAAGTCGCTCTGACTCTAGGGATTCTTCAATTGTGTTCCTAGGAGAACTGGGGATCTAGGACCGTGTTGCCGCCATGGCAGTAAGAGCTAGGAAGAGTGAAGTTGTTGATCAACCTAAATTAACTCTATGAGGGCCAGTAGAGTCAAAGAAGCAAACAACAAGTCAAAAGACAACCAAAACCCCCATCCCTCCCTTCATCTCCAAACTTCAAATTTGGCCTAATCACAATAAGGGTTACAATTAATGGGAAAGATCTTCAAATGTTCTACTAGGTGTAGGAGTAGTGAAACCATGAGGAAACTATTGAATCGAATCGACCAATAGACCACCATCTCTAGTGAGATTGTCAGAGTTTGTGGACCAGATACATGGGCACAACACATACATTACGAAATATAGAATTTAGTAGTCTGATAAAAAGATTCCAAGAAAGAACTTTGCTTTTATTTTTGTTTCAAACCATTAAACTATTTAATTCTTTACCAAGTATCTAAGACTCTGTCCATCATTTGCAAAGCTTACACCTGAACCGAAACCTCTTCAATTTCTTATCATCTCTTCCTAAGAGGATGATGAAAGTAAGATCTTAGTTTACACCTCCAACTATGTATATGAAATGAAGGTCTCTGCGTAAGTCTAGTAGTTATAGGTTAATATGTATCAATCCTAGAAGGTAGTCATCATGTATTCTAATAGTGAGGTTGTGTGAGAATGTATTCACCTAACTACAATATTAACTAGTAATTCTTACATCCTATTATTCTTGCTTGCATTTACATAAGGAATTAACCCAAATCTACTAGACATATTGTTGATATAAATTCATTGATGGGTCACTCCACCTTTAAGACGTTAAGCTTCACTTCATTTAAGAAGTTGCAAGCTTGCTGATAGGACATTGATTGCATAGTCCATTGCTCACTCTTTATTCAATCAAAATTGTTATCTTCTTCATTTACATATCTCAAATAAGTACAAACAAAAATGTTTTGAGTATCATATACTCCTACCAACGTCTTCTTCTTTATCTGTATAATTGCTTTGAGATCTTTTGTGAATAGTAATTGGCTTGATCCCAAAGATTTCTCATGAGCATTTCAATGGGATGCCTTTATATAGCTTGAGTCTCAAGAATATGTATTATTTTAAGTTGTTCCTTTTGCACCTCATTCTTTTTTTCTTGCATTCTCACTCTTCTATACAACATCAAGTTGTACTGACCTGGTGGTACTTCTGAAGAGTCTTTTCCACATAAGCTTACTTTATCACTGTGAACCATATTTTTATGATTGTTTTGTTGCAGAGGCCACGTGCACACCATGTTTTACAAACATACTACTACAATTTAGACACATTTATTAGCATTAGTATTAATGTTAGAATATGTCTAGTCTACACCTACATACATACATGATGGTATGCATCGAGATTTTTCCTTTACATTCTTCCTTGTTCTTATTTAGAGTGACATTAGCTTGTTAATATCATGCATTTTATTGATCATATTCATACATGCATCACATTTTCTTAAAATTGTCAGTTCCTACTCTACTTCCTTGGTAAAATTATTGATTACTTCATCACTATTAGCATCTACCACTATGTGAATTTATTTTATCTCCATATTGTTATGTTGTTTACTTTGGTTCTTGTCGTCTAGTGTTTTATCTCCTCCACCACTCGTGGTTGTTTGCGGGCTTTGTCAGCTTCTCATGTTGTTTTATGTTCTAACTTAGTTCTATGTTCCTTTGGAGTTTAAGGGGGTCACCAATAGTGTCGTTAGCTAAATGAAAAATTAATGCAATAGATGACACGATCCAAAGATCTTATGTATACCAACTAATCTGAGATGTTATTTGACTTAGGTCCATCTATACATCAAAAAAACTTTGAGAATATTCGATATATACTTTAGTGAGACAGCTAGGAGGTTGATTTGTATACTGATAAAACTTAGAGATGAATGAAGATTCCTTGAGTAACACTTCTACTTCCCTACGTGTCAAGATTTACCAGGCCTTCGGAAATCATTGATCTATTTGTATCATATCTTTTATAGGAAAGTTGGTATCATTGCAAACACCTTCCCTCTACTCAGAAAATCTGAGATTGAATACATTGATATGCTTGTGAAGGTTGAAGTGCACCACTTCAATGGAAGTAAGTTCTCTTACTGTTCTTCTTACATAATATTTAACTTGTTGAATTGTGAATTTAGATATATTTTCTATAGATAATTATTAGATCCTTCATCTAAAAAACCTTGATTATTGATATATATATATATATATATATATATATGTCCGGGTAGTTGGGATGAAACTATATTTTATCTCATGTTTCATCAAGGAAACTCTAACATTCTCGGGATTAATATTTCTAATTTTGTTGTGATATGTGATGTGGTGTTTATTGTGGCCTATCATGGATACTTTATTGTTTTTTCTAATATTTATGTATATTGTGTCAATATTGCTTATGTTGATGACTCTGAGCTATGTCATCAGTCTGCTGATTGTTGTTCAACGAAGTGTGCAAAAGTCATAGAATTTCTTATTATGCCACTTCATAGAGATACATTGGTATAAAATGTTATATATATTTAGATGTAGATGGTATATAAACCTTTTTATTCTTTATATACTTGAGTTAGTCTATGTCAATAGTGTGTTCCCCACCACATCTATAGGATCTTGTTATTCATCTATAAGACTTAAGATGCTCAATCACTCTACACTTGTTATCTACCTAAATAGAACATATTATGGTAATTTATATTTTATGTGTTCCATTATGTGTTCATTCAATACTTATCTTATCCACTCCCTATGACATTGATAGCACATTTATGTGTAAAGAGGTGTATCAAATTGCTCAATACACAAGCATGAAGATGCAAATAATTGTTTTCAAAATTCAATATGGCTACTACATTAGGAAGCCTCTACCCAAGAAGAACTGACAAGTTATAGTGCATGGATGGAGACCTAAATAGAGGTGGTAATGTGATCTGCAAATGTTCTTCATTTATGCTTCAAAAAAAATATACTCCATTTAAATATTAGAAATTTGTGGCCAAATGCAAGGGAAATACAACATATTTGAATCTTAATATTCTTTATATATAGTAGATATATTTTGTGTTGATTATGTATTTGCAAATGCATAACAAGTGTGCGTCTCTGAGACATGAGTCCATGGAAAGAACCTAGAGTTGTTGAGGTTGAATTTGTTCAAAGTTGTACCTCATTAGTTTTAACAAAAACATTATGTAAGCTCAAACCAGATTTGGATGTCTTTCTCATAGTGTATGAAGTTTATGGTTTTTTTATGCTGTCAACATATCAACTAAATGGTTTCATTTTTTACAGACTAGAAGTTTTAGTCAAATTATAAGTAGGTTAGACTATGAAGAATTAGAGTATGGTCTGGTCTTTTTCCATTTTTCTCAAGAAGGATCTCATGTTATTGAAGAATGGTGATGTAGTGTTTGTGAATATTATTTCCATTAATCACAAATCTTGATGTCAGGTCAACAATAAACAACAAGAAAATTTGAGAGCATCCAGTTCACATGTGTATCCGTTATCATTATATCAAGGAAGAGATCGTTAAAAAATGTAAAAACTAATGTATTAATTTGGTAGTGTTTTACAAAAAAATGTCTCATGGGTGTTGCATTTAATAAAAGGGACAAGGTAAAATGTCCTCCCCATGTAGTTTGATCATAAACAAAAAAATATTGATATTCAGAATCTATACTTCTGAAAAAGTGATTTTGAATTGCAATTGGCGTTCATTTAGAAACCCCAGTAATGAATTGAAATATTAATGATTAAAATCATGAAAATTGCATCAAACACAAAAATTATGTCATTAGTGGCATTTTCATATGCCGTTATACTAAAAAAATATACAACATTCTAATACACAATAGTGGCATTTGTATAAAATCCATTTGATGTAATAGTAGAATTTTTTTATAAAAATCAAATGATATTTTAGTGGCATTTATTTGGCACTTATTGAAATCCATTAAAACCAAACATTTAGTGGCATCTACAACTTATGCTACTATCTCTCTAGTGGCATTGGTACTAGCTTCATTTTTCTAAATGTCAGCGAATCCCACTAAACACTTTTAGTGGCATTTATATTTTCTTAGTGGTGTTTGTCAAATGCCACTAATGTGTATATTTCTTGTAGTGAAACCCTAGCTTGAGCACTTCACACGTCCATCCTAGATCCTTTATCCAAGAACAAGCCAACCCTAGGTCAAATAAGCAAGAAGCAAGGTGTTCTTTAACCTCTAGCACATGCTCCACCAAGAACACCATCGATCTGACCAAGAAGTAAGAGAGAGACGATAGGATAGTAAGGAAAATGAAGGAAAGAGGAAGATCTTAATCACTTAAGCCAAGAATCAAGGCAAGGAAGAACCAAACGACTTCAACAAGGGTATATCCAAACCCTAGGTGCACATGCAAAGCAAGATCGGCCAAGCTTCTTCTTACTTGAGCTCCTTCTCCAGCACCAAACAAGAGGGACGAGCTCCAAGAAGGAAGGAGAAGAAAGGAGTGTCTAAACATGTGGTGTCCCATCACGGTAAATGAGATTACTCAAAATAAAACACGTGATCAATGGCTCATTAACCTCATAACTAGAAAAGAGGGTAAATTAAAACTAATTTTAACATTATCATCATGTTTAGAGATATTTACATAGAGGTCCAGCAACTTGCATATCAACACATATCATATTAGGTATTTACATGTATGCCTAGTGGCTAAGGCCACAACCTGTATACATAACATATAGTTCCACATATACATGTCATATACAATCATCAGCACACTGCCAAAAGCTTGAGTCGATGTACATATCATCTACAAATCATCCCCTATCCAGACTTGAGAGTGTAGGGATGACTCTAGGAAACACTAACCACTATCCAACCTTCTGCTCCTACTGCTCTTCAAGTTGCTCTTCCTCACCACCATGAGCCTGACGACGTCATTGATGATCACCTAAAAATATGTGGTGACCCACAAGATGAGACCAATGTGCCAACGAGAGATATAACTATCAACAACGGTTATTTATTACATGAGGTTATATTATTAAACAAGTTAAGTAGATTAAATAGATTAAGCAAGTCATATAGATAGGCATAGCAACATGCATGATTAACAAATATATAAAGGAACATATAAGACTATTATTTACCAAACAATTGACTTCTACTGCATTATATAACAACTAGCAGTATAAGAAATAAGGCAAGGGTTAACAAACAAAGTGAATCATGTTTACCCTTAATAGATACGCTACACAACTATAGTATGTCTTTGATTAAGCCTTGGGGAGTTTGAGTTATACCACTTAGACTCTAAATGACCACTGCTAAGTCAAAGCAGTTCTGTATAAGATCAAGGAGAACTTGAACCCTAAGATCTCATCCACCATTGGTCAGTAGGAGTCAGCCGTAGTGACATATAAGGTCAAGATACAAAACAACCTAGTTTGTCCTTGGTATACAAGTCACAACATGGGTCACCAAGGTATACAAAACCTTATCATGCAACGTACAACCACAAATTTCCTCAAAACATCATGAATGTTGAATGATAATCATCTGGGATATAGCCTTGACCATTCTCTTATCGAGGTATCACCACATCCATCCTAAAAAACATGCATTTACTCAACAATATACGGCTTCGAGCTTCCATTAGAGGAATACTCATTTCACAATCCAGCAATTTTTGACACTAGAATGGATCTACGGCACATGGCACTACATGATTAGGGTTTCACTTGATTAGTTAAGACCAATTAGGTGAGAAAACTTTGCATCAAACAAGTTACATACAAACCCTAAAAGAATTCTACAGGAATAAGAGTAACACAACTCCATAAGATATGAAACATATAAGACATGTTCATGATCATAATACCACATGGTGCTATCTCATTGCAACTCATGAGACTACACTTGTCATCATACCATCACATGACATATAAATCCATGTCACATGAGGAAGAGGTTCACACATACCTAAGGTCTCAAACCATGCCCAAAGGTCCTTAAGAATGTCACATCATTCCTACAAGAACATCATTGACTTTCCATGCCTTACTAGAGGTTCAACAACCCATCGCCATTTATGTGGTACACAGATTTAGCACAACATTACATTAAAGAACTATGATACTCACATGGATATATATTAGGGTTACAATCAAGGAGGGAGTATTTATTTCATCATATTAATCATACAAGGGAACTACGTATTATTAACCACCATCGCCCATTTGTATTAGGGTTAGGTTGAACAAGATAGGTTGAATTAAAGTTACAAATCAGAATTCAACTAACCATTGAATTCCATCAACTAAAACTCTTAACTCATACTCATAGGATCAGAAAACTTAGCAACCATAGAGTCAGAAAACTCATCGACCACATAGAGTCAGAAAACTTGGTGACCACCAAGGGTCATAAAACTCATCCACCACCAAGAGTTAGAAAACTTGGCGACCACCAAGGGTCAGAAAACTCATTGACCACCAACAATCAGAAAACTCATCGACCACCAAGGGTCAGAAAACTCATCCACCACTAAGAGTCAAAAACTTGGTGACCACCAAGGGATAGAAAACTTGGCGACCACCTAGGTTAGGAAACTTGGTGACCAACATGGAGTCAGAAATCTTGGTGACCACATGGAATAAAAATCTTGGTGACTAACATGGAGTCAAAATCTTGGATACCATCATGGAATCAAAATCTTGGCAACCAACATGGACTCAAAAACTTGACGACCTCATGGAGTCAAAATCTTGGTGACCATCATGGAATCAAAATCTTGGCAACCTCATGGGGTCACACACATATCAAAGATCTAGGTTTTCTATCTTCAAGGAAGAAATGTGCATAAGGTTTAGAGGTACATCAAGAAGTATTATATACTCAAGATCTACCATCTAAGCTCGACCCTAGGCAAAGATAACATCTTTCTACTTGGAACAATGTTTTAGGGTAAGATTGTGTACATGCAAGATAAGAGTAAAAAACAAATCTGGAGAAAGTTATATAAATTGCTATAGAGATGATGAATAAGATCCAAATAGCAAGGTAGATCAATGAAAGAAGGAAGAAACCCTAGCTTGAGCACTCCATTCAGCCAAGGTAGCTCCTTTTTCAAAGGAAAGAAAACCCTAGGTAAAGGAAGCAAGAAAGGAGACATATTCAACCACTAGCTCAAGCTCCACCATGGATCCAACCAAGAAGAAGAGAAAGAAAGGTAGGATAGCAAGGCAAACAAAGAAGGAAGGAAGGTCTCACTCACTTAGATCAAGAAGAAAGGCAAGGAATGTTACGACCCCATCTGAGCTTAATTGGTAAACTAGGGTTTACCTAGACAATTGCAAAGATTAATGGGAATAATCATTCTTGAAATCTAATTAATGACGATAACACAATTAGGATGTTTTAATTATGATAAGAAGTCTAAATGTTCTTTTGTCTTGTAATTAGGGTTTGAGAAACATAAACCCTAATCGGCCCAAAATAGGGTTTTAATGATGCATGAATACAGAATTTGATAGGTAGAATGTCTCACTAAATGATTTTTAGTATTTTATGTGTAACTCTGATTTACGTCAAATTTGTATATGATTTGTATATATAAAATGTGAACAACATTGGAAAATATCAGAATTTTTGAAGAATGCTCTGACCTGTTTATCGGCCGAGTTTCAAACTCGACCGATCACATTTCCAGAATTATACAGCAGTGTGGTAATTGAATTGTATCTTTTTATTGGTATATCCAATTGATCTCAAATTTTAAGTGTGCCTGAAAAACACAGTTTTAGATACTATGTTAAATTGGCATAATTTTTGGATGACTTTTGAATCCCTACAGTAAGGGTGTCGGTCGAGTTTTGTGCAGGACAAACTCGGCCGAATATTCTGCAGACTGCAATATAGCAGTGCACTGTTCTATTTTTAATTAATTATTGGTAACTCCAAATGATCTCAAATTTTAACTGAAGCTTTATAGAATCATTATAAACAACGTGCTAAATTCCCATAATTGTTGGAGAATGTTTGATCTCTGAAATAAACAAATTACAGTAACTTTTGTATAACTGAATATTCAACCAATATAATTAAAGTTAAGTGTTGGGTCAATATGCAATTGACCCAAGCAGCTCAATTGACTTATATGAACGACCACACACACAAGCAGCTCTCATTCTTCGTCATTCACTCCAGAGAAACGAGCTCCTAGAGAGAGAGGGAGAATTAGGGCTTGAGTGGAGAAAGTGGGGGAATTGCTGAATTAGGGTTTTGCGATTCCAAGAAGGGTGAAATCAAGTAAGTTTGGATTCCTTGCATAGAATTTTATGGTGAATCTTCTCTCTCATGTCAAGATTCCGTCCTTTCTCTTATTTGATCCAAGATGATGTCTAAATTCCCTCTTATCTCACCCTTTCTTCATAATCCCTCATTTTCAAGGTTTCCGAGTTGAATGGAAGAAGAATTGGGAGATTTGCTAGGGACTTGATAGGAATTCGAGATTCCCTGAGTTGAGCTGCAATTGTGAGATGTTTTCACACCTTAGGGTGAGTGGGTTCTTCCTTCAAACATTCTAATGCACGAATTTGATTATAGCATCCAAATCCCTAATTGCTTAGTATGTGATTTTAAAACCTAAAATGTCCGTTTGATTTAAGATTGTTGCAAATTGATATGATATGGATTCCTTCTCTGTTTTGAATGATTCCTAAATGGTAGATTCATATCAGAAACGTATGCAACACTTCCTAGTGAGAATGCTTTACAGATTTATATCAAATGATGTAATTAGGGTTTAACCTAATTGAGACATCACTAGTGTTTCAATCTTATTGAAAAAGACTAGTAACTCTATAAGTGGTTAGGATGTACCTCGTGGGTTATCCTAATTGAATTTTATTCTGAATACATGATATCGCAGTGAATGATATGGGAAACCTAAATTTAGTTCACTTTCCATGGTTTCATACATATATCGATTGTATATGATTTGTTGAAAACAATCTTTATTTAGTGAATGCTTATATCCTATGAAATCCTTATGAGAGCCATATGAAAAGGTGAATGAGGCGAATGCAACCCTAAGAGTAGGGTGTTGGCATGTGATGAATGAATAAGGAAAATGAAACCCTAAGGATAGGGTGTTCAATGAATCATGCTATGGTAATATGAAAGGTCTCGATATGAGATGTGATGATGCTTAATTGTTGAATTGCATGTTTCTAGTGCATTTAACTTTATATGCTTGTTCTCTCTGAGATGATATCTACATACTGCAGGGCTCCTTATTTTCAATACATATCTCGTAAATTGTAGGTGATGAGTTATGACATGCCCTAGAAAGGGATGTTATTGAGATATGATATATGTTGAATACATGAGTTATGATGTTGCTTATGATATGATATGGCAGGCCGTGTGAGCCCTGTAAGAAATGTTAAATGAGTCATGATTTTCTGTTTAAAATGCACCTATAATGTTAATATTAGACTTAGGTGCCCTAAACACCGTAGAACCCCTAAGAGGTATCTGCAACTTAGGGGTGAAACTCGTGTTGCAACATTATCCGTGCGATGTCATGGAGACACGAGGATAGAGAGGCAGTGTCTAACAACAACGCGTGCTTGTGTCACGGTGGCACTGGAGGAATGTGGGGGCTATTGCAACATTATCCGTGCTTGTGTCATGGAGATAACCCCGTGAGACTCCCCGCCTGTGTACTCAGGTTAGAGGAGGAGTCTAGAGTACTAGAATACTGCAGAGAGGCCCCTGAGTGCTGAGGACCTGCGGTGAGGCCCTTGAGCGCTTGAGAGTACAGTGAGGCCCTTGAGTGCCTGAGAGTCCTGTAGCAGAACATGGCTGGTAGTCAGACTTAGCATTTCCCGGGTGTGTCGCTAAGTCTTGTACGGTGTGGTCGTAGTGCACTGCGAGTCTCTTATGCAGAGTACACTGCATAAGATCAGGGCATAATCTAAAATATAATCATATAGATTCACATAGTTCCTTATAAATGAAAGAGTTAAGGAAGACTAGAGCATAGTCTTCTAGTAGTTATTCTTTGGATGCAATATTTACATTCTTTGTTATTTCAATTATATTGTTTTAGAACTGCCCAGTGTAGTAGTTATTGTTATTAAATTTCATATCGTTTACTCAAAATTATATCTTTGATCACATTAGTGCATTAGTCTGTTTCCATGAAGTACTCATTCACTGAGCGAGTAGGCTCACCCCTCTACTCAAACATTTTAGGGTTAATCGCGTGGACTTGAAGATGATCAGAGCGTCGGAGTAGATCTGCCACAAGAGTCAAGTATGAGATTAGTTGAGTCAGTCGGTCCTTGTCACTCTAGGTCCTCAGTAAGAGATAAGAGAGAGAGTTGTAAATACGATGTATAATGTTGTTCCTCTTTGATATGTATGCTAATTAGCTAGTTTCATATGCATAATGAGTGAGAGGCATTATGAATGTTTATACATGTATCTTTTCTATTGAAGTCTGATTAGTAAAGGAAATGTTTAGATTCCCTTGCTAAGATGTTTTATGTGGTTCAATGCGAAGAAACAAGAGTTTTTAAGAAAAGCAAAAGTTAATGGTGTTCTTTGTGTTTCATATAAATCCTATCTTATGCCCTAATATCATGATTTGAGGAAATTGTGAGATCGGGGTGTGACAGCTTGGTATCAGAGCTTAGGGTGAGTTGTCAAGGACCATTAAGTTAGTAAGTTAGAGTCCTAAGTGTTGCAGATAGGAGATGTTTGATGTTAGCTTTGGGGATTTGAGTATTTGGATATCCTGGCCCGATATCTGAGTACTTGGATCAGCCAGTACAAGCTACTCTGTCTATTCTCTCACGTATACCCTGGCCAGGTATACAGTGGAAGAATGGGCTAGAGATGAACCCTAGAAATGTTAGGGTTAGAAAATGAGAAAAGAAACAAGAATTAAGAGCATAAATGTAAAAGGAGATAGAACTTACATTTCATAACGTTGTTTTTGTGTGAAATGTATAGAAATGCTCTTATATGTTTGAATTGAAATATTCAATACCTTGAAATATGGGTCTTTAATATATGTTGTACACTATGTAATTGTAGCATTTATTGATTTTATTCTTTGTAACAAGTAGACTAGAATTGACCTTTGAATGGGCTTTTGTTTCTATAGTTTTGCCCGCTGATTCGAGTGAAATTGACATCAGCAGGTCTGTTTAGGTTTTCAGTCTATACGCGATTCGGCCGAGTTGTATGTGATTCGGCCGAGTTTCCTTAATAGGAAATCGAACAGTAAACTGATCGACCGAGTTGTATGTAATTCGGCCGAGTTTCCTTTTTCAGGAAATCAAACGGCAAGTTGATCGGCCGAGTTTCAAGCGGATCGGCCGAGTTGTGAAGCAATCGGCCGAGTTTCTGAGCTGTGAGTGGTAGTTCAGGAAGAATGTAATTCTTGTAGCTCTTGGCTTCAGGATTTCAGGTTTGGCCTGGTCCGGTTGGCAGGATGTGTTACTAGGATCTAATGAATCCTATCAATAGTATTATAAGAATAGAATTTGAATAATTAGACCCACATCAGAGTAGGGATGTATATACAATAAGATGTTGAAACATATGAGCAAAATCAAAATAATTAAGAATTAGTTGAAACTGATATCTGAGGTTCAACTTTGGGGTCTCAAATGTGAAACCCTTAATTGGGAATAATATAACATGATATGAAGCTCATAATCAGTTTATTGATTAATTTTGCATGAACTATACATATGAAATATAGAAAAGATACGTGAAATGTATGTATGGTTCAAGATAGCAAGAATCAATCATAAAGAATGAATCATATAATAGAGTATAATGCTTTTATGAACTCTAAAGCAAAGGCTAAGTAGAGAATAGGGTTGAGCATTCAATAGGTCCATAAAAGTAAAGAGGATCGTATAAACATGCAATTCATAAGACTAGAACAACAAACTAGTTTCTAAGCAAAGAACATAGGTGTATCTTAATGAATGAATAAGTCATACAAAGGTGGACTGTATTCAGAAGAGAAAAACTTGATTGAAAGAGAAACTATGTTTGACCCATGCATGATCCACTTGATTTAAAAATGAAGAATATGTAATGTATTCAACATGAGGAAAAACTAATAGAAGGACTATTAATTTAGAACGTTAACTTCACAATAGTATAAAGATAAAGGAGGAAATATGTGCAACATGGTATACATGACCATACATATGAATAAGCAACATGGTCATAAGAGAAAAATTTAGAATTAAAGATGACGGGTTAAAGAGTAGTATAGGGAAAGAGGACTATGAAATGTAAAATAGGGTTTGAAATATGATGGAGAAGTTATAAAATAAAGAGGTTGTGAGATTCAAGCAAGTGCTAATTAATCAAATATCTCTGTTGATAACTAAGTAAATCTACATACGAGAATGTATTAAGGGAATGTTTGAATACAAGTTTTCCAAGTCCTAAAATCATCTTCTCTTTCATATATTCCTTAATGAGAGCAAGATGGGAATGAAATGATAAGAGAAAATGAATCATATATGGTGCATAACTACCTTGGTGGGGTCATCTAGTGAATGTAATAGTGACATATAATATGATGAAGTGCAATAAGAAATAAATTCTTGTGTGATAGCAAGAATGATGAATAGTCTATTTCTATCTTAAATGCTTCAATGTTAATGATGTTTATTGTATATAATCATATGAAAAGGATAGGTAGCAAAAAGTAAAGAAGTAATGAATGAGCAGAGAGATATGGGAAAATACTAGCTTTGTGTAATATGTGTATTTGTTTTTACATGTATGATTTGTTGAAGGCATATTAAGGTATGAAAGCTGGTTCTACATATGATTTCAGTGTATGTGTGCAAGCTATATGTTAAACTAAAGGCGTATGATAGTTGTAGTAATTCATACCTAATATGCATCTTACTATTGTGTATTTGTGATATGGTGATACGGTTTGGATGATGTCAGAACACATGAAGGGATATCCTGAATAAGGTAGTTATACCTATTCACTCATATTAATAGAAAAGGGATGATAATCAGATTTTCTGGACAAGTAACCCTAATGAGGTGTAGCTTGTTATACCTAGCTCTAATATAACTGAGTGATGATAATTGAGTATGATTAATGCTTGAATGACTGATACAATTGTGGATTACCTTATTACTAATGTTGAAACTCTAAAATGATATAATATGATGGTTACACTTTGAATTGTGTGTGGGCCCATAACCCACAGGTCCCAGGATCGAAACAGGATAGTATGGAATGAGGTGGTAATGCTTCACCTCATGCATCCATGACCCAATGGGGATGCCAAGCGTAGTATTGTGCAATTGATTGTTGAATTTAGCCTTTTAATTCAAGACTGTTTTGCTATTGAATAGCACTGTACTAAAGTTTAAAACAGTATGGTGAACTTGCTTTTATCACTTAAAGGCGATACAGAACAATAGAACTCTCTGAGCAGCATAAGTTGAGATAGTTGTATCAGAGTATCAGAGTTGCGCAGTGAAAGCGTGGTGGTTTATCTTTACATTCTATGTTTGACTGTGGCATAAAGAATTTGCCTGATATCATTGAGAACTATTTGATATATGTTGTGATTTAGTAAAGAATTAAAAGATCTAATGTTGAAAACTACATTCAGGCATGAAATACAAGAATATAATGACATGGAAGGCTTTAGAAGCTTAGAATAACCTTGAATGTATCTTTCTTGTAGGTTCATGTTTCGAGGACGAAACATTCTAAGGGGGGAAGAGTTGTTACGACCCCATCTGAGCTTAATTGGTAAACTAGGGTTTACCTAGACAATTGCAAAGATTAATGGGAATAATCATTCTTGAAATCTAATTAATGACGATAACACAATTAGGATGTTTTAATTATGATAAGAAGTCTAAATGTTCTTTTGTCTTGTAATTAGGGTTTGAGAAACATAAACCCTAATCGGCCCAAAATAGGGTTTTAATGATGCATGAATACAGAATTTGATAGGTAGAATGTCTCACTAAATGATTTTTAGTATTTTATGTGTAACTCTGATTTACTTCAAATTTGGATATGATTTGTATATATAAAATTTGAACAACATCGAAAAATATCAGAATTTTTGAAGAATGCTCTGACCTGTTTATCGGCCGAGTTTCAAACTCGACCGATCACATTTCCAGAATTATACAGCAGTGTGGAAATTGAATTTTATCTTTTTATTGGTATATCCAATTGATCTCAAATTTTAACTGTGCCTGAAACACACAGTTTTAGATACTATATTAAATTGGCATAATTTTTGGATGACTTTTGAATCCCTACAGTAAGGGTGTCGGTCGAGTTTTGTGCAGGACAAACTCGGCCGAATATTCTGCAGACTGCAATATAGCAGTGCACTGTTCTATTTTTAATTAATTATTGGTAACTCCAAATGATCTCAAATTTTAACTGAAGCTTTATATAATAATTATAAACAACGTGCTAAATTCCCATAATTTTTGGAGAATGTTTGATCTCTGAAATAAACAAATTACAGTAACTTTTGTATAACTGAATATTCAACCAATATAATTAAAGTTAAGTGTTGGGTCAATATGCAATTGACCCAAGCAGCTCAATTGACTTATATGAACGACCACACACACAAGCAGCTCTCATTCTTCGTCATTCACTCCAGAGAAATGAGCTCCTAGAGAGAGAGAGGGAGAATTAGGGCTTGAGTGGAGAAAGTGGGGGAATTGCTGAATTAGGGTTTTGCGATTCCAGGAAGGGTGAAATCAAGTAAGTTCGGATTCCTTGCATAGACTTTTATGGTGAATCTTCTCTCTCATGTCAAGATTCCTTCCTTGCTCTGATTTGATCCAAGATGATGTCTAAATTCCCTCTTTTCTCACCCTTTCTTCATAATCCCTCATTTTCAAGGTTTCCGAGTTGAATGGAAGAAGAATTGGGAGATTTGCTAGGGACTTGATAGGAATTCGAGATTCCCTGAGTTGAGCTGCAATTGTGAGGTGTTTTCACACCTTAGGGTGAGTGGGTTCTTCCTTCAAACATTCTAATGCACGAATTTGATTATAGCATCCAAATCCCTAATTGCTTAGTATGTGATTTTAAAACCTAAAATGTCCGTTTGATTTAAGATTGTTGCAAATTGATATGATATGGATTCCTTCTCTGTTTTGAATGATTCCTAAATGGTAGATTCATATCAGAAACGTATGCAACACTTCCTAGTGAGAATGCTTTACAGATTTATATCAAATGATGTAATTAGAGTTTAACCTAATTGAGACATCACTAGTGTTTCAATCTTATTGAAAAAGACTAGTAACTCTATAAGTGGTTAGGATGTACCTCGTGGGTTATCCTAATTGAATTTTATTCTGAATACATGATATCGCAGTGAATGATATGGGAAACCTAAATTTAGTTCACTTTCCATGGTTTCATACATATATCGATTGTATATGATTTGTTGAAAACAATCTTTATTTAGTGAATGCTTATATCCTATGAAATCCTTATGAGAGCCATGTGAAAAGGTGAATGAGGCGAATGCAACCCTAAGAGTAGGGTGTTGGCATGTGATGAATGAATAAGGCAAATAAAACCCTAAGGATAGGGTGTTCAATGAATCATGCTATGGTAATATGAAAGGTCTCGATATGAGATGTGATGATGCTTAATTGTTGAATTGCATGTTTCTAGTGCATTTAACTTTATATGCTTGTTCTCTCTGAGATGATATCTACATACTGCAGGGCTCCTTATTTTCAATACATATCTCGTAAATTGCAGGTGATGAGTTATGACATGCCCTAGAAAGGGATATTATTGAGATATGATATATGTTGAATACATGAGTTATGATGTTGCTTATGATATGATATGGCAGGCCGTGTGAGCCCTGTAAGAAATGTTAAATGAGTCATGATTTTCTGTTTAAAATGCACCTATAATGTTAATGTTAGACTTAGGTGCCCTGAACACCGTAGAACCCCTAAGAGGTATCTGCAACTTAGGGGTGAAACTCGTGTTGCAACATTATCCGTGCGATGTCATGGAGACACGAGGATAGAGAGGCAGTGTCTAACAACAACGCGTGCTTGTGTCACGGTGGCACTGGAGGAATGTGGGGGTTATTGCAACATTATCCGTGCTTGTGTCATGGAGATAACCCCGTGAGACTCCCCGCCTGTGTACTCAGGTTAGAGGAGGAGTCTAGAGTACTAGAATACTGCAGAGAGGCCCCTGAGTGTGGAGGACCTGCGGTGAGGCCCTTGAGCGCCTGAGAGTAAAGTGAGGCCCTTGAGTGCCTGAGAGTCCTGTAGCAGAACAGGGTTGGTAGTCAGACTTAGCATTTCCCGGGTGTGTCGCTAAGTCTTGTACGGTGTGGTCGTAGTGCACTGCGAGTCTCTTATGCAGAGTACACTGCATAAGATCAGGGCATAATCTAAAATATAATCATATAGATTCACATAGTTCCTTATAAATGAAAGAGTTAAGGAAGACTAGAGCATAGTCTTCTAGTAGTTATTCTTTGGATGCAATATTTACATTCTTTGTTATTTCAATTATATTGTTTTAGAACTGCCCAGTGTAGTAGTTATTGTTATTAAATTTCATATCGTTTACTCAAAATTATATCTTTGATCACATTAGTGCATTAGTCTGTTTCCATGAAGTACTCATTCATTGAGCGAGTAGGCTCACCCCTCTACTCAAACATTTTAGGGTTAATCGCGTGGACTTGAAGATGATCAGAGCGTCGGAGTAGATCTGCCACAAGAGTCAAGTATGAGATTAGTTGAGTCAGTCGGTCCTTGTCACTCTAGGTCCTCAGTAAGAGATAAGAGAGAGAGTTGTAAATACGATGTGTAATGTTGTTCCTCTTTGATATGTATGCTAATTAGCTAGTTTCATATGCATAATGAGTGAGAGGCATTATGAATGTTTATACATGTATCTTTTCTATTGAAGTCTGATTAGTAAAGGAAATGTTCAGATTCCCTTGCTAAGATGTTTTATGTGGTTCAATGCGAAGAAACAAGAGTTTTTAAGAAAAGCAAAAGTTAATGGTGTTCTTTTTGTTTCATATAAATCCTATCTTATGCCCTAATCTCATGATTTGAGGAAATTGTGAGATCGGGGTGTGACAAGGAAGCTCCAAACAACCCCAACAAGGGTAGATCCAAATCCTAGGTGCACATGCAAGCAATCTCATCCAAGCTTCTTCTACCTTAGGATCCTTCTTCTCGACCAAGCAAGGGGACGAGCTCCAACAATAAGGAAGAAGAGAGATATGGATAGGTGTGTAAAGAACTTGTTTGCATGCAAGTAGGGAGGTATATAAAGCTTAGGGTGAGAGAGAGAGAAAGGAAGGGATAGGTGTCTAGCCATGCATGCCATGTATACAAGGTAAAAAAACATCTTGTCCATGCAACCAGGTTAACTATGTTGCTTAAAAATCCAAACAACCACATACAAATCTTGACGACCAAGATGAGTCAGAAAAACATAGCAACCACATGAAAATCTTGGCGACCAAGATGTGTCAGAAAAACATAGAGACTGCATAGAAATATTGGAGACCAAGATGAGTCAGAAATTTCATCAACCTCCAACATCAGGTGATCCATCAGGTCCCAACACTCAAGGATCAACCATCAAGTTAGGGCATCAATGAGAGCAAACCATAATCTCAACACAAGGAGAAGAAGAAGGAGGCGCATAGAGTCCTTAGTTCTGCAGGATGGGACGATCATAGCAGACTAGAACATGATGGCGGAGAAAGCGGCGGATTTTTTCCATGATTTCTACAATGACATGCCTGACATTGATCAGGATAATCTTGATTGGTTTATGCAGGAGATCCAAGATGTTATCCCAATAGACGATAATTTCTCAATGATGGCTGTTCCGAACGAGGAGGAGGTGTTGAAGATGATGAGAGAGATGGAGGCCTCTTCGGCCCCGGGCCCATACGGGTTCACACTACCTTTCTTCATGGCGGCGTGGAACTCAATTGGTTCTGACTTCATGGCTTTGGCGGGAGCTTTCTTTAGGAGACAGATATGCCACAGAAGCTTATACTGCTGCAGGATCCTCCTTATACCTAAGGTCGATTCTCCTAGGGTCTTGACGACCGATTTCAGGCCCATTTCGATTGAGAACATGTCGGTGAGGATATTGGCGCACATCCTGAGTAATAGGCTTGCTCCTCTCATGCCTAGGCTGATATCTCCAGCGCAGGGGGCTTTCCTAAAAGGGATGGATATCACTCATCATGTGAGGCTGGTAAAGGAGCTCATGCATGATATTAACCAGGGCCATAGACACCCTAACATAGTAGTGAAATATGATATGTCGAAAGCGTATGATCGGGTGGATTGGACGGTCCTGAGGAAGATTCTAGCAGACGTGGGTTTTCTTCCTGATGTTGTGGAGCTGGTTATGAACTTCTTTATTCATACTTGGGCGACAGTGACCATTGGTAAGGTTTCAGCGGGCTTCTTCCAGATGAGCAAGGGCCTTAAGCAAGGCAATGTGTTATCCCCTTACTTGTTTATAATTTTTGAAGATTTCCTGTGTAGAAAACTTAATCGTCTTACCAGAAATGCGGCTATTTCCCGCTTCATAACTAGAGGTTATGCGGAGGCCCCCTCTATACTGTTGTACGCAGATGATGTAATGTTGTTCTGTAACGCGGACCCAAACTCCATTGAGCAGATCAGGCAGATTTTTGTGGCATATGAGACGGCTACGGGGCAGCGTATCAACAGAGATAAGTCGGTCTGCGTGGTGGGAGGTCAGGAGCAACATGTGGCGGATTCTATAGCAATGACTCTGCAGATTAGACACGTTACTGACTCTTTGACATACCTTGGGGTCCCTATTTCCAGTGGCAGGACGAAGATGCAAGACTATGATCATATGTTACAGAAGATATATGTGAAGATTGCTTCTTGGAAGTCGAAGCTCCTTTCTTTTACTGGTAGAAGACTATTGGTTATACATGTCCTGACGTCGATCACTTTGTATACTAGTGCTGCCGTTGGAATCCCGTCGAGGATCATCAAGAGAATTGAGCATAAGTTCTCGAGTTTCCTGTGGGCGGATAGATCTAATAATCACAGAAAGGCATGGTTGAGCTGGGATAGGGTTGCTACACCAACGGACAAAGGTGGGTTAGGCCTGCAATCTATTCGGATGTTAAATGAGTCCCTAGTTGCTAAGGCGTGTTGGGAGGTTTTGACTGGGGACACCATGTGGGCTACTTTCTGCAGAGACAAATATCGTAATCATCAGATGGGCAGATCTAGGTTCTATCCTTGTAATCTGAAGATCGGAAGCACCCCGTCGCCTTTTTGGAAAAAGGTCTGGGATATGTTTCCCAAGATGTACCCTTTTTGTAGATGGCGGATTGGTAAAGGCGATATCCCTTTCCGGGATTCGTGGTGGTGTGAGGAGATTCTAAATGATCATGCCATTTATAACAGTGACAGAAGGCATCTGTTCTTCATTAAGGATTTCTGGGTTCAGGACCAGGGATGGGATTGTCCGGTACTCCGTCAGATTCTTGACGATCGGGGTATTGAGTTGATCCAGAGAGCCGAGGTGAGGCTAGATGAGGAAGATGACAGCCTTATATGGGCTCCGGACGTGAGAGGGAAGTTTTCGCTGAAGTCTGTGAAGAAGTGTTTGGTTGTAGATGTGCAGGAGGGACCTTCGGACATAGGAAAGATTTGGAGCCTTGAAGTACCCAGAGCGAGTGCTACTTTATGGAAATTCCTTAGGGGAGCTGTTCCTACTGATGATAACGTCAGATCTAAGTGATGCATACCTATAGTCTCCAAGTGTGATTGTTGTGAGGAGCCGAAGACAGAAGATATGGTTCATTTGCTTTTTCAAGGTCAGCTCGCTGGTTTTTTCTGGAATACGTTTGTGTCGATAACGAATGTTGTTGTCCCGCATGATTTCAACTCCCTAATAGTGAACTGTGTATGAGGGCAATCCAAGAAGATAGATGACTGGTTGATCGGGAAGCTCTCAGCCATCATCCCCTTCAGTATTTGGAGACTACGATGCATGGCTAGATACGATGGAATCAAAAGGTCTGAGAGTCGGGAATGGGAACATATTGTCTTTTCCATTAACACTCTTTTGAAGAAGAGGTCCTTTCTTATATCACCTAACGTAGATATATATGCTGCTATGAAGGAAGCGGGCTTTGACGAACCCAAGACGAAGATGAGGGAGATCAGATTATTCCGTTGGAGGACTCCGGATCTACATAATCTCAAATGCAATATCACCATTGGTAGAGCTAAGGACGTGAATGGTGTGAATCGAAGATGGGCGACGGGTGTTGTTCGCAATCACGACGCTCGGATAGTTATGATCTTTTGAGCATGGCTGAAAGCTTCTGAATATGTTGCAGCTTACCTGCAGGCATGCGCCATTGGCATGAAGTTTGCAATGGGTAATAATCTAAATATCTCTGTATTAGAGATTGATGATAAGCAGGTCCATAATATTCTGTGGGGTAACGGGGATGCTCCATGGCGGGTTTGCTCTTTTGCCCGTGATCTCATGAGAGAGTTGAGGAATGATGATGTCAGAGGATCGTTGGTTCACAGGATAGTTAATACGATACCCAGAGAGTTGGGTGTGTGGGGGAGAAATTCGATTGAGATTGTTTTGGTCACTGACCAGAGGAGCATGCCGTCAAAGATTAGAGGGATGGCGATGTTGGAGAAGCGGGGTACACCATATGTGGCTTTACAGAAGGTGGACTCGGGTTGATGGCCTTTATGGTCCTGTTTTTTTGTGGAGTGTGCCTTAGGGTTGAGGGATGATACCTGCGTTTTGCTATGAGCAGGAGTTGTATTTGCTTGCGATTTAGCCCATACGAGGGGGATGGGATGAATAAAAGCGCCCCCTGACTTAAAAAAAATCTCAACACAAGGCTAGATGTCACTGCTCAAACTAAGGTGTAACAAAGCACCCCAATGCACAACTATATCAAACATGATATGAAAACATGTGAGATACAATGAGCATGTGATAACTTGTAAGAAAAAAACTCAATATATGGGTAAATTGCATAAAAGTCCAAAACAAGTGCATATTTGCATAACTTACTCAAACAGTATCCAAACTGGACCAAACTTGAAACATAACTTTGTCGCATGATATCGAAGCACATATTAGGGTGATGGTTTTAAGCTCTAATTATGATAAGAAAGCATTTTAAACCATAAAGAAATTTTAGGGGTCTTATAAAAGAATCATGTGCATGGAAGGAGGGAGGTATATAAAACTTGGAGTGAGAGAGAAAGGAACGTAGAGGTGTCAAGCCAAGCATGCCAGTGTTCGAGGTCAAAACATCTCATCCATGCAAAACCAGGTTGACCATTGGTTGTGGAAACTAGAGGGGGTTATCGGATGTCAACCTCATATGAGCCATAGACCTCCAACATAGGTGGTCCATCGGATCTTGCCTTCACTTGGCCACATAAAAAAACCTAGTGTCACCATCATTTGTTGCATCTCACTTGGTAAACCATCAACCCATGGGCCTCAAAGACAAACCATAGACCTTCAAGCCACTCAAGAGAACCATCAAATTCCACCACCTAGAGGTGGACCATCAGATCCCAACATCAAAAGGGCTAACCATGGAGTTAGGGCATCTAGGTGAGGAACACTATACCTCAACCGTAGGTTAGATGTCACCCCAAAATCAAAGGTGCAACAAGGCGCCCCAAGGTACAAATATATCAAACATGATATGAAAACATTTCAGGCACAATAAGCATGTGACATATTACAAGAAAATCCTAGGTATGGGTAAATTACATAAAAGCCCTTATAAGCAAATAAATTGCAAAACTTACTCAAACTTACAAAACTTGCAAATAAATTGTTAATTGGATCAAACTTGAAACTTAGCTTTGTCACATGATATCAAAGAAGATATTAGGGTTATATTAAGGTTTTAAGCATCAAATTAAGGTAAGAAATCATGTTCAACCAAAAAGAAAGGTCAGGCATCTTACAATAATCTAAAATTTAATGATGAGGTGGTTCTTAGATAGATTAAATGGACAATTATCCAATATGCACCATATAGTTATGAATTTTCCTTAATGGCTTATATTTGACAAATCCAAGTCTTAATAAGAAAATAGTGATGTCTTTTCGTGACCTTTAGATTTATGGGATCAAAAGGCAAGAGTTTTTATAAAGGAATAAGGGATGAATATATTCTTTCTTAGTTGGTGTTAAATTATTGAGTAAAAGGGATATCTTCTAAATATATATGGAAAAGGGTGTAATGGTGTGCTTATGGAATATCATAATGTACCTTGTCACTTTTGTATTCCTTGACCTAAAAGGAGAAAGGGGAAGAGGGAAATGAGAGAGGAAAATATGAGAAGGATTTTGTATATATGTATGATGGTTATACACACATCCATGCTATGCTTCTTTTCGTCTCCCTACAACATCCTTCACTAGATCATCATATTCCTTCCCCCTAACCTTCTTCTTTCCAATATGCATGTAGCCTAGAAGGTGTAGCGCATCTCTACAAAGAAGGTGATTGTTGTAGATCTCCTTCACGATCTACAGGCCTAGCCATCGGCGTCCCTCTACAGGTCCATCCATTCATCCCTTGACAAGTTGAACACACCTCCATCACAAGGAAACGTTGGAGTCCAAGATGTGAACAACACCTTATTCCCAAGATCACAATCGAGTGCCTTTAGGGGCCAGTAAGGCAAGGCACGGTAGGTGAAGCACGGAGAAGGCATCCTCCCATAGTGAATGTAGGTTTCAGTGACCATTCTCTTATCAGAGAACCCCTCCTGAGTGGCGATCGTGGTTGTATGGAAGACGATGGAACCATGTTCCATTGAGGAAGTATCTGGACCAAGGAAGGGAGAGAAAGGGGGATCTTTCTTGCTAAAACATAAGAAGTGAACCTTTTGGGCTTCATCATTAGTGAAGTTAAGGGTGAACTGGAGGTTGGAGATGGTTGTATCCCAAGAATGGCAGATTTAGCAGGTGGATTCATGGTGGCGAGGTGCGTACGAAGAGTAGAGACGTCTGAGGAGGTTCGTCGTCCAGTCTAGTGGCAGCTTCTGCATCGTGTCTCCTGCACAAGTGAGAGATTGCATGATGGGGGAGAAGGATGGTGCCCGGTCCCCTTTTCTTTGGACCCACCTCTTTAGCTCAACTGAGTTACAATAGGCCCAAGTAGGAGTTTTCCAGCCTATATCAGCTATGAAGAAGGTAATTCCCTATTTAAAAATAATTAGTAGTCCTACCTTGCTAATACCATAGAATTTAATAGGATTATCTAATGATGGAAAAATTATATATCAAGATAATGAAGAGAATTAGAAGAATCCAATAATCTTGTTTAAAATATATAATTTTGATCGTAGTTTGAAATTATATTGGGTTAATGACTATGAGATGATTAATACAAAGAAACCCTAGATATAAATATTAACATGTGTAATTAGGGTTTTGAAACTAAAGACCATAACTTGCTAATTTATTAATGAAATTAATGTGATCTAAGTGTTCCTAATCAAAGGATATGATGGATCTAATTATTAGGGTGTAGAACCTAATCTTCTTTATCATTAGAATCTTAAGTTGCATAAACTAGATGTAGTTGCTCCTAATGACATAAAAGGCCTGACTTGATAATCAGGGTACACATGATCTAATGTGAACTAATAACTTTAATAAAGTATTGTGTGATGGAATTAGGGTTTGTTTCCTTATTCCATATCCTAAATATGAGACTATCCTAAAACCTATAATAGAATCGAGTAGGGTTTAATGTGATTAATGTGAAATTGAAACTTTAGGATTTACATACATGCATATAAAAAGTTGATTGCTTGTTTTAGTTGATTTGATTGATTGAATATACTTGAAGTATATACTACATAATATGCATGGTTCTTCTTTGAGGAATGTGGTTACACTTATGAATACTCACCTTAAATGACTTCTATGGTTTTCCTAAAGTTTCCTGAATGGACTGTAATTAAACTGCTTGATTGTTTATTTACTTCCTATAATCTATAATGCCACGATGAGTGTCATCTTATATGAATATAACTTGATTGAGCCCTAAAAAGTCATCTCTAATGAGTTAAAGAGCATGGGGTGAAAGAAGTCATTATGGGAATGATGGGTGATTAAGCCCAGAAAGGAAGATCACCTCAGGCCAAAGCCTGGAAAGGAAGGACTATGTATGAAACCAAGTCTGGGAGAGGGAAGGTTATGAAAGTCCATTGTAGGGACCAAACCTTAAAGAGAAGGTTCCCCATAAAGAGGATTCCCTAAAGAGAGGGCACACCGTAGAGAGTGAAAAAGGAAAAGGGTCAAGAATTTAGAAAAGAGAATGCATGTTCGTTTATATAATTATAATTGTTGCTATGGTTATTTATGTTGTTACACCTACATGCATAGATTTTGTTTGCACCCCACATACTAGTGTAGTAATACACTGATCTGTTCTTTGTTTCATGCCATTTTAGGTAGGTGCAATATACGAAGATATCAAGACATGATGAGTCAAATGAAATACATTAAACCTAAGTAAATAAGTATTAGCGAGATATGTCTTCTCAATATGTATTAGTTCATGTTGGAAATTCTTGTAACTCTTGAGAAGAGTATCATTTCATATTATGTAAACAATCTTTTTGAAATAATGGAAAATATTTACTATTATATGTTATTTGGTTATATCTAGATCTTGGGAATTTTAGGTAATGGATCTCAACTTTAGGCTCCTTCCTTAATTAGGGGGTGCCCCTAATTTTTCAAATAATATTTAATAGTTCATAATTCAAGTAATATGTAGAAATATAAGGAAACTCAACAAGGCATGACCTGATGGTAATCATGTCTAGAATGGATCGTGGTTTTGGTGGCTGGCTATATTTTCTTCGCACCATTAATTTGGTATATGAGGACTCCCTTACCCACAGTGATATCAGCCTGGCCAGAACCTAGGGTTTGCCTAAAGTAATGCTTCCTCTAAGTCTTCTCATATCAAATTCCATTCACTTCTCATCCTCTTTCTTAATAAACCCTAAAAGATACTTACCTCCTCATATCAAGTTAGGGTTTTGTGTAGAAGTAGGATTAAGGCATCCACTGCAAAATAATATACATGTAAGGTGGGAATAATGATAAAGTCAAGAAAAAAATGGTTTCCTGGGTTTTTCCCTTGTAAAGGTAAACCCTAGATGGATCTAGGGCCAGTTTGGGAAAAACCTTAGTGGGCCAAGGGAATCATAAAATTCTAAGGTACAGGGTGTAATCTTGGACCTTACACCTTACACCTTAATCCTGAGTTTTGAGAAAAGTATGGGAAAAATAATAATCCTACTGATATAAACCCCAAGCAAAGGAAAGAGAAAGAAACCCAATGAGTTGGGATACCCTAGATTATTCATGCATGATTGTATGTGGAGTAAGTCATGCACGATTTAGGTGAAGGGTTTGAATATACATAGGAAGTGGTTACATAACAAGGAAAATATAAAAACCCCTAGTGCAACTTTTCGGTTTGGTGTCTCAACCTAGGTGGGTCAACCCAAGAATGAAGAAAACATCTATGAGAGAGATAAGTCCTAACCCGTAAGATTGGATTGTGACTAGAAAGTCTAAAGTTCATCTAATTTGCACCCTAATAGGGAGTGTGTTCCCACACAAGTACGAGTAGGTGGTAGTCATGCACCTAGTGGAAGTGAGGGGCATTGGGCTAAAAGAGGAATTGATTCTAGGCCTTGTTTGAATACATATTAGATAAAATGGATGAGATGACTTTAGTTTTACATAATGAGATTAAATTTTTCATGATGACCTCAGTCAAATTTGAGAATTTGACTTTCATTTTGAGGTCCTGACATGAGAATTGATAATAAAAGTGTGTGCACTTCTCCAAGATAAGATAAGCTAAGTGAAGACAAGATGTGAATCTGCAAGACCATCAATCTGTTCTACAAAGGGGGACCTCTAGTGTTAGGGCTAGATATAGGGCTAACTCCATGAGAGAGTGGGATCCAGAGGGAGTTAGGAACCTAAACTCCAAAATATGAGAAATATTTGTTGTGAGATGTCCTAAACTAGACTACCCATGAATAAACAAGTCGAGTTGTTATATGCATGATTCCTAGGGGCTTGTTATGCCCTAGATGTCCTTGGAAGGACCAAACCCTAGAGATAGAGAAAGAGGTTGCTTACATATATGATTATACTATTGGTATAGTATGCCCAGAGAGTCAATCATATTATGATTGCAATGAGGCATGAGATACTTGATTTGATAATAATAAAGGCAATTTTCGGCTATATGTTTTAACTATTTTTGAGATTATAGTATAACATGTTAGATGTCTAGAGAGTGATAATACTCAATGGCTATGTCTTCAAGTATGTGACTTGAACAATGAGATCATACAAATTTTAATAGTATGTACATTCTCAATATCGTCCCTAGTTAGTTGTTATTGTGGAAATAACCATACAAATCAATAACACAAAAGACTAGAGTGTGTGTTGGTTGATGACAAAATCTCATCGGTCATGATATATGATATCAAACCAAGCACATAGATATATGTTAGAGAACAGTGTATCTGACAGACCCACCGTAAGAGTGATGCATGGAAACCACACTTGGTTAGTCAGAATCATCTCTTATAGTATTAGTGGTGACTGTGATTCTTAGACCTAAAATCACTACACTCATCACATGTGATTGGGTACACTTTGACATCATCAAATGCAGTCTTGAAACATGGGTTATTATAACGGTGATGATTGGGTGACTTTGACACATGGGGACTTGACTGTGAGTGATAGATATGGAATTTGTCCCTCCTAAGGGAGTGTAATATTCTGGCCACTTGAGGAGTGAGACTGAGAAATGCATGGTCATGCACATGTAAGTCAATATATGATATTGAGCTTACATATATCTCATACAGTCTACTCTGAACCAAGAAACATGGATTTAACGTTTGTAGAGGATGACAAGTCCATGCCTTAAGTTCAATCCGGATATCAGTGACAAAGGAACTATACATTCACTGTAACACCAATAAAAAAATGTAGGTTGAAAGTTGTTCTCCAACTTTCCTTTTCACTTGGGTAGCACTAATGTGCGACTAGGCACTACTCTTTGCTTGTGAAGTCATAAGTTAGTTATGGACATTCACTGCCAATGCGAAATGGAACCTATAGGGTCACACACATAGGATTAACCTGGAAGAGGATTTTATCCATGAATGATTTTAGATTGATTACTAAAGTGTTTAGGTACCCAATTAAATATTCAATCAATAGACTTGACTCAGAATCATCAAGTTCAAGTGTTGAACCAACTGATTAGAGTGCCAAATTGACTGAGAACTACATTGACTGAGTTCTGCACAACCTGGACCACCAACCGACCGGTTCACTGGGTGAACTGATCAGTTCATGGTCAGTGAGACGATCAGTTCACACTAGTGAACCGATCAGTTTGCATGGACCAAACAAGCTATTGTTGGGTTTCCTGATTCGTGACAAAAGATTCTCGTTTCACTTGTTCAATTCAATTGGGACAAGAATTAATATTTTCATTAATTATAAACGAATAAGGAAAGTTAATTGTAGGCAAGTTTGGGAAGTGAAACGACTGGTTCATTGAGTGAACCGATCGGCTCACCGGCCCAAACGATTGATTCAGTTATGAACCGACCAGTTCGCTTGCCGCAGTATAATTAGTTTGTGGAAAATCTAGACCCTTCTACTCCCACACAGACTGGGAACCATGACCCTGCCCTCTACTATAAATAGAGGGGTACATGGGGCTTCTCAGAACACAACTCAAAACATCAGTTACTCTACAAAGTTTTTATCCTCTTTGGTTTTGGTAACTGAGAGAGCCCAAGCAAGTTCTACTCATCTAGGGAGGAGCAGTGAGGGAAAGACAACAAAAGAATGGCAACTAGTGATGGAGAATGTGTCGGTGACCAGTACGCTGATAGAAGGGGACAACTCCTTCTAGTCTATCCTTTAGGACGACTTGAGTTCCTAGTGGTCCGTGTGGACTATCTATAGAGGCGGGAGATTTCTTCCGCTTAGGAGGACGACCGTCAACCACAGTTTGGGTCAAGACCAGGAGCTGCACAGATGTCATCAAAGACTAGGTGGTCGAAGGCCGCACTAGCTGCAAGGTATTGTCACTGAGCAAGCCTCAGGGGCCAGGTATATCTCGCTAAATTATCTTTCCTATTGCATAGTTGTTGATACGATCTGCTGGTTATGGGTTTGTGGTTAGATAAATTTTTTGTTTCCATTTCCTATTATGTCCCACGAAACCCAATAGTGGTATCAGAGCCATGCCAACATACTATGTTTAAGAATTAATTGATATGATCAGATTTTTGGTTTTTCACCATTTATTTATTGCATGTGATGTGAATACTTTAACTGGATGATGTTCATATCTGATTAAACACCACGATCCCTATATACATATATGATATGGTATATATATGTAATCGATACGTGTCGCCCTAAAATGGTTTTAATGGTGGATGTGTAGCATGATTATGGCCTATAAACCCCTATAAGTGTGCTTGGTTGGTTGTGGTTGTTAGCATCTTGGTCTGCGTACTGAGTCCTTTCTTCTATTCTGGATGTAACTCGAGATAACTCGAGCCTTCTCTTCTACCTTTGCTACCCCGAAATGTAACTTGGGGTTTTCCAAAGAAATATATAAAAGTAGGATAGTTTTATTTCTTGTTATGTCGAAGAATGGTGGGTGCCCAGATGAGCAGCTGATGGACTAACGAGGAGCCTGACGACCCGACGAACTGACCATCTAGAGGATCTAGACGATCGGTTGGTGACAACCAACTAACCAGCTAGGAGGCGAGCCGATCAGTCATAGGATGAGCTAATCAACCCAGAACGGCCCAAGTACAGATCTTCATCAACAACATGTTGTTGCATATGATATAGACCTAGATGATCATAATTCCTTGTGGCTCAAGGAATTACAAATAGGATGGCCATAATCATTTCTTTATCGCTTCGCATGTTTTCTTGTGGGATATAGCATGCATATGATACATATTATATATGTGGTGATTGGATATGTATATGTATATAAATGTCAAACCTCTAAATGTAATATTAAGTCTTAGATGCTTTCATAACCAGCACACATGAAAAGCTTGATCGAAAAGTGTGGGCATCCCAAGGGTGGTGCGATGTCTATCTCATGGAAGTGTGATGGTAGTTGTGTGGGCCCACCAAGCGGGGTGCACTCCTATCATGTTGGCTTTTGGGTCAGACTTAACTAAGTGGCCTTAATGAGATTAAGCACTTAGAAGCATGCAAATGACTATGACAAAGAGTTGTGCATATCATCGATCTAAGAATTGCATATGATGCAATTGGTAAATGTTACCTACCCTAATAATTGATTATGGATGTTGACGTTGGCCGGGTAATAACTCAATTGTTTTGGATCTTGGGTCACTAGAAGGTTGTACGCTGCAATCTTCCGAATTGATGGTGAGGGCTATCAATTTGATCAAAATAGTGGGAGCGATAATTAATTAAAGACCAAATTAATATCGTCAAATTTATCAAATCAAACAAATAAAAAATGTTTTAAAAAAAATTGCAAAATTCTTTTGTAGAATCCAAATGACAAACACAAATACATTATCATTGCGATCAGTTCATAAATGGGATAAACTTCAAATTTTGTAGAAGTGTTCTCAATAGTGAGTGTAAACTTTGAAGTCCTTGAAAGACCAGAGCCAGTAGAACCACTCCAAATGCGCCTAAGGATAAAATTGGATGCTTACTTTAAGTATGCCAATGATGTCTAAGACATCAAGAACCTTATGTTGAGCTATATGAACTATGACTTGCATAAATAGCTTGAAGCATGGACATTCTTGAGATGGTTATACATCTTAAGAATCATGTAAAGCGTGAAATGTATAATGTCTTCAAAGTTATTTTTTAGTATAATTAGACAGATGGAGATCAAGTATAATCTAATATGCTCAATATGATTGTGCATATAGATTAACTATGATTTCTTATAGGTCAGAGTTGACCAAACATATGATTCTATGGACTGTTGTGTGAATCATATAGCCAGTTTATCAAATGTTGAGAAACTTGGCCAAACCATTGTCTGAAGTGCTTGGCATGATGATGTAAAAGCATAAATGAAGAAAGGACAAAACCTTTGATAATGATCAGCAGAGTGAAGTCCATAGACTAAAGCAAGGTCAATAAATGTTCTGAAGACAAGCATAGGTCCAACTCTTCATCACTCAAGATATAGAGAGGAGTAAGTTGGAAAGGGAAATAACCTCTTTATAGAGGATCTCATAAGATGAAAGAGAGATAGAGATCTCTACTTCAGGACCTAACAAGAAGTAAGGTAGAAAATGTGTGGAGTAAGAGTTTCTACCATTACAGTTACAATATGACATTCATGGGCATGTAATAGAATTAGTGAATTTCTATTATACATCTGCCATCAATGAAATCATCATACATCTTGTATGGACAAGAGTGTAATGAACGCCTTATCCAAAAAAAAGAATGTAATGAACTAATGTTTCATTTCAAAGAAATGATCTTTGATGGCAATGCATATGTCTCATAAACTATACTTAATAGTTAAATAGACAAATGTGTATGACACATGTAATGATGACATGATAACTCAAACTTGAATGCCTATAGTCATCTGTAGTGCATAAATGAGAATTGCATTTCTAGAAATCTATATGATGGTTATCTAGACTCATTTTGGTTATTGAACCAATAGAGACGTGCTAATCTCATTCATTGTGCAACATGACAAAGGTTCTTCACTAGATGTAGTGGGAGAATGATTATTCTATTAAGTATTAGATTGGCATAAATCACACATTCAAAAAGGAGCAGATCTAGAGTAGACGGACTCTTAAAATAGTAACCCGACACTTAAGTCCTCACAACTATTATACGTGGTCTGATGTAGTAATCGGGGTCGAACCACAGGGACAAGGTTAGCAAGTGTTAAGCACACAAGGTCTTACACTCATATACTCTGGATTAAAGGGTAGTTGAAAAGAGTTTTCCCAAGGGAACGATAGCGCTCAAACCCTAGTAAGCAAATAAAACAAAGGTAAGGAGAACAAGGCGTAATAAAAGAAGATGGAAACAAAGATATGGAAGGGAAACTTGGATTGGGTTTCACCTACTAAGACTTCTCACCAACATGTGATATCATCTCTCCCTTTCGCATACTCCTATCAAGATTACAAGCAATTATACATGGTGTCTATTCCCTTCTCTCTCAAGATAAGGATAGATCTAAGTCTAAGGGTAACCTCTCTCTCGAGATGACTACACAAAAACCACATAACGAAGCATATGATCTCAATCTTTAGCATTCCAACACTCTCATGCATTCATATTACTCCATAACTTAAGATAAAAGTGATGTTATTCTCTAGACATATCAACAATCAAACATCACAAGATGGTACCTAAGCATACAAGTGAAGCATTAAAACTGGTGCTTGGAGATAATTTTGATAAGAGTATATATATTCTAAATGAAGAGACAATATACATGTTGGGAGGTCCTTAGTAGCTACTTCCAACCCAAGTTAAGATGTTTAGCCACACATGTTCACGGGCAGCATAATGGTGTTACAAAATGATAGATACATCAAGTTCCATGAAGTGAGGAGGGAAGTACAATGAGATGAAGTGATAGATCTAGAAAGAGAGAGAAGAACATGATACAACTCAGTACTTCTTAAAATCTAGATCTAAAAGTTTGATGGTGCGGACGGTCTTCTTCTCTCAAAGAAGATGGGGCCTTCAGTCTTCTCTCTCTTCAGCTTCTACCTTTGGATATCCAAGACTGATTGGATGGATGGGTGGAGATGAGTCTGGAAAATGGCAGCACTTCGTAGTCCTATCAGATCTGATATGGTGATTTTACAGGATGGGTGGGTGGCCTATTTATAGGCACACTCCACTGACTTAACCCCTCGACCACAGTCGAGGTCTGGTCTTGGATGAAGCTCGTTCACGGTCGAAGCTTCATTTCCATTCCTTCCTCGGTCGAGGTCAGTTGAACCCCTTTCTCGGTCGCAATTTGGTTTCTTGTGACCTTCTGTTAGGGTCGAGGTCGGGGTGCGCCTTGTTTCAGAAAAGTCGAGGTCGCGGTCTTCATGTTGGTCCCGGTCTGCATGTTGGTCTCGGTCCCCATGTCGATCGCGGTTGTGAAGAGCTTGAGTGTGAAATTACCACAAGCGTAAGGTATTAGGGTGAACTTGGAGACCTCGACCATGGTGAGATGGTCTTAGTTGGATGAATGAATCGTGGTCGAGGCAATGACCGTGACCTGGGCTAGATATGTACCTAAAATCAAAGGGGGAAATGTGTAAGTGAAGTAATTAACATAAGATAATAAAATAGTGGGGAAAGTTAGCAAAAGATATGCTAGGGAAGGTATAAAATGTATGCAAAAAGTGTGTAAAATAAAGTGTTATCAACTCCCCCAAACTTAGAATCAAGCATGTCCTCAGGCTAAGTGTAGGCTCAAAATCATAGAGAGAAAGAGCAAATTTGTATGACAAAATTTTGCAAAACTTAACACTATTGAGTTATCTCATTCTTGCATCAAGACTGTCATGGTATGCTTTGTCAACCCCCTAAAGTCTCATTCTTCCCTTTTATATCTAGAGTTGCACAACTTCTATTCTCGCCATTGCCTTCAATTGTAAAAGGTTTCTCCTTCTCAACGTATCACCCCTTCCCTTTAGATTACGAACCATACTAGTACAACGTCTCCTCGAGGGGTAGCTTTCACACTCTTTCTTTATTTTCAGTTGGGCCTATGCTAATGTGTTCGGGTAGGCTTTAAGCTTTAAGTGTTTTCCTCTTCTCCTTAAGTCCCCCGCCCATAACTGTCGTAAGGATAGTGTTGCCATTTTGGGCGTCTGACTTTAAGTTAGGTGGTTTTGTGAGTTTTGTTCTGGATCGGAGGTGGGTAAGTTTGGCTTTAAGGTTCCACTTATGGGCACGACATATCTACATTTGTGAGTGCAGCAATACACCGGTCGTGTGCAAACTTTTGGCATCTTTTGGGCACAACTCTCATTATATTTTTTTTCTTTATTTTTTTCTTTTTGGCTATTTACACCTCCTTTCTATCCTGGGTGAGAGGGATTTAAGTGGTCTTCTGGGCGGCCAAGCCTCTTTTTTTTTAGTCCCAAGCGGGGATGGATTTACTTGAAAAGGGTAGTTGTTTCCTTCTCTAAGAAGATAAGGATTTTCTGGTTGAAATCATCAGGTGAGGGTGGTTGGTCAGGAGTATGGCTAGGTGAAGTTCTCTAGTCTCCAAGGGTTTCATGAGCTTAGGGTTATTGCATACACAATGTCTTATTGCAAGAATGAGATAGAGAAATATTGCTATGTTTCTCATTTTACCTTTATGTGTATTAGATGCTCGTATATTTCTCTCTAGGAAAACAATGGTCCTATAACTTTTAGTAATAAAATAGACTAAATTCTAAATTCTAAGGTAACTTTCACAAAAATTTTAAGCAAAAAGGGAGGAGCAATTCAGCAGAATTAAAATATGTACATGTAAAGTTTGTGGAAATATGAAAATTTTGAAAAATTGAGAGGTAAAATGGTACAAAATTTGTACCTCTCTCGCCCGTTTATGACCCCCTCAAACTTATCTTTCACCCCGACCTGGGGTGTCAAAATTTGAGTGAGATGTATAAACGTGCTTTCTTTATTCTGGTTTATTGGTGTTGGAGGCCCACTTGGACTTGAGGAGCATACTCGCGTACACTCCTCGTAGTGGATGATACTGCTCGTATTGCATCCCCTCCACTTTTGTGTTTAGGTTGTAGTAGAAGCCACAATCATTTGACAGAAGCACATGTTGAGGGATCCTATGCTAGAACTGTGTCTTCTTGAAGTCTTTGTCAGTTGTATGCTTGTGCCCTTTGCCGTGACTTTTCAACATATCAACAATTGCCTCCGCTCATGTGACAGCCTTTTCTTCAGTTTAAGTCTTTGCGGTAGTCATGTTTGTCTTCTTATTCAACCCAAAGGCTGCGTCTGAGTTGTTATATAATACTACCGTCCTTTTTATGATGTTGACCACCAGCAAAGTCCAATGATTGTCGTGAAGAATCAATAGGAAAATGTAGTTCGGGAGGGACGTCACGATGCGTTGTTGCAGGCACTCCTTCTCGCCTATTCTCTTATCTTTTATGATGTCATCTACCAGTAGGAAGTATGCCATATGTGTGTTTGGCATATCATCACTTAAGAGGGCTTAGTAGTCTGACATTGTGCTTACTGATAGGTACCCACCTATTCTCAGCATATCCCGGAGGTCATCCTTTAGCACACATATCCCTTCTCTTTCGAATACATCTTCTACCGACATGTCATCATCTTTTAAGGACTTCATTATGATGTTTAGTGATTCTATAGATAGGCTGACACATCTCCATCTTTCAAAGTCCTTAAAAGTGGGTATTATCTTCCTTGTCGGTCTATCTAGTTTTTCTTATGATGGATCATCTTCCTCTACTTCTCCTTATTCTGGCTGTTCTGTTGAAGGTTGCCCTCCTTCTGTCTCTGGTATGCTTGTTGCAGCAGCTCCAGTATCTGTTCTCTAGCCTTCTTTCCATGCCTCAGCCCTGGATGGCTTTGTTGGATCAATCCACAGGGTTTTCAATTGTTCCCTCCAAGTTACAATTTTAGGTAGAGGGATCTCCTTATGAAGTCTTTCGGTATTGTGTCTGAAGGCATCGTTGGGTCGCTAAAGAAGCGGTGATTGTAGATGACCTCCATTGTGTACACACTGCGCAACCCGTGTAGATCTTCTATGTATAAGTCCTCGAGTGGGATGCCCTTGTTAATAACTTCCATCATCCTTAGTATGATGAAGGCCCAATCCCCTGAGCCGGCCCCTTCTTGTGGCACTTTCTTACAGATAGAAAATAATTTCCATATGTCATTGAATCTATCATCTGTTGATTGTATTGCTCTCTATAGATGTAGCGGTATCTTTAATACATCTCTAACTTCTTTCTTTTTATATATCAGGGCAGTATTGTCCAGTTCGGTCGCGCAGCAGTTGATCATTGTTGTCTTTCTCTCGTATAGATTGACAACAATCATAGCCCAGTGCTTCACATTCCTTATGGGCAGGACTATGAACTTTGTCCCCTTTCTGCACACTACTTATTTCAGCTTAGTCATATCAGTAGCCTCATAGTCCTCGTTGTATAAGAGGCTTGCTAGATGTGTGGTGTTGTTGAACACTGGTTGCACCTTGTCTAAGTGTAGGAACTCTTCAAGGAGGGTGGCGCACAACACTTTAAATAGTTTCTTGTGTACTCGTGCCCTTTTTAAGAATATTCCTCTGAAGTGTTCTCTAGTTAGATTTCTACCCTCGTTGTGATATATAACATCTGCTCTGGGTAGATTGTTGTCTATGATATCTACTAATATGTAGACATCTCTGCATGTGATTCTTGATAGCGTAGTCATGTCCATTCCTATCATCTTACACAGCAGAGGGGGGGGATACACCTAATTCTGCATCTTTAACTGGTGTGCTCCGCTCTCTGGCAGGCTCGTTTGTGAAGAAAGCAGTGAGCCTGCCTTCCTCGTCGTCTAAGGTTCCATCCTATACTACAGGGAGGGGTGTTTTACCAGTTGTATGTGGACCCTCTGTGCTTGTTGGCATTGGTGTAGTCACCTTTTCTGCCACCTCTGAGGAAGCTTCTGCAGCTGTGTCATCTTTGACATTGCTTTCCTCAGATGTTTGACCCAACTTGGCAGTAGTGAGTTCCGCTAGAGTTACCTCCATCTTCCCGTCATAGATGTGGTCGTTCTTCTCATTGTGGACTGGGGATAGTAGGAAGCCACTGCACATGTCCATCCCAGACATCAGGTCATCTAGCAATTTATCTATATCTCTGAGCTTTTTGGATGTTAGATCTTCTGTCCTTATGCTCTCTACTTTAGCGATGACTACTTGTGTTGGTTCTTGTGATGCAACCTTTCCTATGGTCGAGGTAGTTTTGTGTTTTGTTGGTTTCCCCTTCCCCTTATCAGGTTTTGCCTTGTCCTCTTCAGGACTGTTGTTCAAATCTAACTCCCTTAACAATGTAGTAGTCTTCTTCTTTGTTTCATTGTCTTTGGGAGAGTCTGACGGCAGAGGTGCTTCTTTTACTTTAGGTCTAGCTGCCAAGGTAGTTTTTACATTGGTGCTTTCTTCTTTTTGCGATGCACCTACACATGTCCCTCCCACGTTGTCATCGTTGTTGTCGGGGTTTGGAGGGCTCAAGGAATCTTGTGATGTCGAGGGACCTGCCACTCATTTTCTCTTCTTCCTATGTCATTGGTTGTCGAACTCTTTGCATTTGGCTTCCAGCTTCTTGCAGTCTTGTGCCAAATGTTGGCGCTCCTGGTTGAGGTCATTCATCACCGCCTCGTATCCACTTGTTAAGTGGTTTTTGTCAGCCCGCATAGCATCCCTTTCTCCCCTGAGAGCTGCCATTTCCTCTGTAAGGGTCTTCAGTGCTCCCATCATCACATGCTGGGTGTCTAACACCCCTTACATGAACTGGGGTAGTGCCTCGATCCTCTCATTTAGTGATTGCACCTGCGTGGTTAGCATACATAGGGTGGAGGTTATGCTTGAATTAAATTTAGATGTTTGATACATGTGTTGTCATAGTGCATCAAACTTATTACCCAGTATGTCTCTGAAGGTCAGAGGGTGTTGTGGTTGTAACTCCACATATGTCATGGATGCTTGTGGTTCCTTCAGCTATGGAATTGGCGGTATCAGGCTGGGCACTCCTTGCTCCAGCTATCCCAGCATTTGAAGGATCACTTATGGAATCGTCATTTTGGGTACAGCTTCAGAGTCCTCACCTTGCTGGTGGGGGTCTTATTTGCCCGTCATCTGTTGTTTTGTGGATGATGTCTCAAGGTGTGGACTTTTTCTTATTGTGTCGTCCAGGTTCACCTAGACGTCATGCTCTATTATTACTTTGTGAGGTTGGCACTCCTTTCTCACTATTGTTTTAGTGGCTAGGGGAGGTGAGGTTGCCTTTAGAGCTATTGGCTCGTCTGCCACTTCCTTCTTCTTCCTTTTAGCCAGCTTTTTCTTCTCATCTGGCTTCTTCTTCTCTATCTCTATAGATTTTCCTTTATTGCATTCTTCATCAGTTGCTGGTGTCTTTTCTGTGATATTGTGGATGGCCCTTGAGCACATCTTTTTGATGTCTTCTTGGTGAGCTACAGCTTGTGGGCGTCATAATACACCATCTCTGGGAGGGGAAGGAGTTTCTTTGAGCAACTTTGCTTATAGTATAGCTTATCTCCTTTCTGTGCCAAGATTCCCACGTTGATAAGGGACTTGATGTCGATCTTTTTCTATCCCTCTATTGCTTTATATTTCTTCAACACTTATGAATCCATAAAATGGTAGACTATCTTTGTTATATGGCCTCCCTTACAGAACTCCTGGTTCCGCTTGGACTCCCCTCCCATAGCTACTGACAGCCTTTCGATTAGTATTTTCTCTATATTCATAGGCTTTCTTTTCAGCATTGACCATATCATGAACATGTCTCCCTTGGTTACTCCCCCTGTCTCTGACCTCATATATATTGTGTTAGCAGTTATCTTCTATATCACCCTGATGAAGCATGAGTTGATCAAGGTAGCCTTGGAGTTCTTGGAGTGATGTTCATCTTCTCCCGTCAGGTCTTCCCACATCTTGTGTCTATCATATCTGACGGTCTCCTTCTCTCCTGGGCAGCAAAGCAGGCTTGGGCTTCTATTGTTGCCTTTGTGAAGATAGTATTCAACATTGCTTCTGTGATTGTGTGAGACTTTCCCCCTAGTCTCACCTCCAGCTTGTAGTCTTCGCTGCCCTTTTTGCGTTCTTTTTTGTCTATCGGGAGCTTCTCTAGTGAAGATAGGAATTTAGTTGTCAACTACTTCAAGGACGGGGCTTCCGAGGTGCATAGGGTGCACAGATTTGCACCCTCTAAGAACTTGATGACTCTGTCATAGACTCCCATCTTTTTGAAGTCGTTTACGTCTAGGTACCTCGTGGGCCTGAAGATCTTGATCTTTGACATCTAATCGTATTGCGACTAGTGTACAACATTCCTTGGAACAAATGGGGGCCCACTTTGCTCTAGGGTTGCCTTCTCAGTATCTCCTCCCTCCTTGTCGGTCGTCTCCACCTCTTGCCCCTTTGTCTTTTTAGCAGCTATCATTGTAACCTTTTTGTTTCTTTGAGCTCAACCTTCCTCTTGCCCAAACTTCTTAGCTTAGACTTTCTGGGTTGGTATTCTGAGGTTCCTATCTGTGTCGCACTCTGTGGAGACCCTGGTTCTTCTGGTGTTTGGTGACCCAAAATGTTCTGATATTGTTCCATTCGTAGCTATAGTTGTAGCCTCCTGGCTGGTGGCAGGCTTGTATTGGTCTTCAAAGTGTTTACTAAATTCTCCACAATCCTCTCTACCTCGTTCAATGATGTTTCCCTCTTTGCGAGTGAGTTGTTAGTTGAAGCAGACATCCTAAAATTTTCAAATTAATTTTATAATTAATTTATTATTCAATTCATCAGTGATTTTACTTACTTTTCTCATATAATATGTATATGTATGTTGTATATTTTCACTATATCCCTTAAGACCACGACTTGCAGCATTACTTATGAAGTGAAGAACACCATGATCGTGGTCTATGTTGATGAAAAATAAACAGTCACGGTCAAAAGGAAACAACTAAGGTAGACCATGACTCGAGGTTAAGAGTTATACAACAGATCACCACCACAACCCGTGGTCACATCTACTCAATTTGTAGCTTGTTTGTGGAGCACTACAACCTACGGACAAAACTCAGTGCCGCGACCCATTGTCAAGGGTCTTGCACCACGACCGTGGAGTTGGGGTTTACACCTATTCCATTGGGAATGAGGGTTGGGCGGAAGGGTGAGACCTCGATTGGTAGGTTGATGAAGGTAGCTGAAACACTGATGTTTCGAGATCGATATGTGCTCAAAAATGTTTCCTTAGGGTGGGCAGGGGCGCTGCAAAAACAATCAGAGAAAGGGAGGGGAAAGGAGATCGGCTGAGCTCAGACCATCAGAAGGGGTTAAGTCATGAGAAAATGGCGAGTGAAAGAGAAGACTAGGTCTGACGATGATCACGACGGTAGGCGGTGAATCGAAAAACTGAAATAAAAGGTGTTTAGAGGATTACCTTGGTGGTAGAAAAATTAGAAAAATGTGGGGGTGAAGGGCTAGTAGCGGTGGCAATTTTGGCTTCTGCTGTGGTGGATAAGCGAGCTCGATCGGTGCCATAGGTGATAGGGCTGGCAATTCATTCTTCTTGTCAAGAAAACATAGATTTTTGGTGAGAGGAACAGTGTCTCAAGGGTTTTATAATATATAGGAGAGACACTGCGACTCACGACGCAAACAAGGATTGTGATCGCGGTCGGCCCTCTCTATAGCATGTACCTCGGGTCACGGCCTGGGTCGGTCTAGGACGATCACTGCAGTTGTGGTGCATCTCCTTGCATTAAGTAAGGTTAATACCTCGACTGCGGTCTTCACCGCGACCGCAGTCATGACCGTGACTCACGATCCAACCAAACCAACTCAACACTTAAACATAAACATAAACTTTATCCTTCAATTGAACCATTTTTCAAAGAGAACATAAGATATATACAATCTTACTAGAAAAGGGGAAATTTACAATCTAAAGAGAAGGAAAAATCAAGAGTTCAAAATAAAGGAAAAACATAAACTCAGGAAATCAGCAAAGACTTGGGTTGCCTCCCAAGAAGTGCTTGTTTAGAGTCTCTAGCTCGACTTCCTAATCATTCACTTTCTGACTTCCTCAGCTGACTGTGATGTCTCCTCATTCTTTTCATTTCCTAGCTGGATAGGTTCCTCCAAACTAATTTCTGACCTTCTTACAAAGGCTTTATCTTCATAGAATCTCTTTACCTTATGTCCATTAACCTTGAAAGTGTTTGTCTTTTCCCCTAAAATTTCCATCATTCCTGATGGGTATATCTTCACTATAGAGAAAGGACTTTACCACCTCATTCTTAGCTTTCCTGGAAATAGTCGGATGTTCGAGTTAAATAGGAGGACCTTATCCCCTTCATGAACATCCTTGCTTTCAAGTGGGCATCATGCCAGACTTTAGTCCTTTGTTTATAAATTCTTGCATTCTCATAGGCATGCAATCTCAGTTCCTTAAGCTCCTAAAGTTGTAGAAATCTTTTCTGGCCCGCTTTGTCAATGTCCATATTCAGAAATTTGATGGCCCATAGAGCTTTGTGTTCAAGCTCAAGCGGTAAATGACAGGACTTTCTATAAATAAGCATGTAGGGTGTTGTCCGTATAGGTGTCTTGTACGCAGTTTGATAAGCCCATAGAGTATCGTCTAGCTTCATTGACCAGTCCTTTCTTGTACAACTCACTGTCTTCTCCAGAATATGTGTGATTTGTCTATTCGACACTTCCACCTGCCTTGATGTTTGGGGATGGTATGGTGTGGTGACTTTGTATTTCACTCCATATTTCTTCAGCAATGCTTCAAACTGTCTTTCTCTGAAGTGTGATCCCCCGTCACTTATTACTGTGTGGGGCACTTCAAAGTGCGGGAAGATGATTTTTTCAAAGAGTTTAATCATGGACTTTCATTCACATGTTTTAGTGGTGACTTCTTCAACCCATTTTGAAACATAATTGACAGCAACAAGTATGTATTGATTTCCTCTTGACGATGGAAACGGCCCCATATAGTCAATTCCCCAAACATCAAAAATTTCAACTTCCACCCATTCCGCCATGGGCATCTCATTTCTTCTGCTTATGTTCCATGTAAGCTGGCATTCCTTACATACTTTAACAAAAGATGTTGCATCTTTGAAAAGTGTGGGCCAATAAAACCCAGATTGTAGTACATTCGCTGCAGTTCTTTCTCCATCGTGGTGCCCACCATAAGGCAAAGAGTGACAATCATTCATAATCAAAGGAGCCTCATCCTCTGGTATGCACCTATGGTATATATTGTTAGAACACCTCTTGAACAGTAATGGGTCATCCCAGTAATAGTTCTTGACGTCGGAAAACAGTTTCTTCTTCTGGTGGTATGTAATTTTCGATGGCAGCTGGCCACATGCTAAATAATTATAGATATCAGCAAACCAAGGCAATCTCTGCTCATCAGACTGAGCCATTAGTAGAGCTTCATCAGCATAATTGTCATTCACGGGTAACTGATTCTCTTTGTCGAAAACTATTCTAGACAAGTAGTCTGTGACCACATTCTCTTTCCCCTTCTGATCAATGATTTCATGATCAAATTCTTGCAACAATAGAGCCCACCGCAAAAGTCATGGTTTGGTATCTTTTTTCTACATCATGTATTTAATTGCTCCATGGTCTGTATATACCTTCACCTATGATCCTATTATGTACAACCTGAACTTGTCAAAAGAAAAAACTATTGCTAACATCTCCTTCTCAGTTGTGGTTTAGTTTACATGTGCCTCATCTAATGTGTGACTAGCATAGCAGATTACGTGGTGCTTTTTGTCTTTCTTTTGACCTAGGACAATGACTATTGCGTAATCACTAGCTTCTTGCATTATATTGAATGGTAACTCCCTACAAATTTCTCAGATATGCATCGAAATTTGTCCCATAAACTAAGAAGTCATCCATAAAGACTTCTATGATGTCCTCCAGAAAATCTGAGAACATCGAGATCATACAACGTTAGAACGTTGTAGGTGCATTGCACAGTCCAAACGGCATTCTTCTGAACGTGAATGTTGTTTTCTCTTGATCATCTGGATGAATAGGGACTTGATAGAATCTAGAATATCCATCCAGGAAGCAAAAATAGTCATGATGATCTAGCCTTTCTAACACTTGGTCGATGAATGGCAGGGGGAAGTGATCCTTCCTTGTGGCGGCATTCAGTTTCATGTAGTCTATGCACATTTGCCATCCCATAATGGTTCTAGTAGCGACTTCATCACCATTTTCTCCCTTCACTACTGTAATTCCTCCTTTCTTAGGCACAACGTGAATGGGACTCACCCAATTACTATCGCTAATCGGGTAGATAATTCTGATGTCTCACAGTTTTAGGATATTTTCTTCTTTACAACTTCTTTCAACATTTGGTTTAGCTTTCACTGGGGATGAACTAGCGGCTTAGCAGACTCTTCCAAATGTATTATATGCATGCAGAGAGCTGGGTTAAGCCCTTTGATGTCCTCTACAGAATATCCTATCACCTTTCTATGTTCTTTCAGCTCCTTTAGCAGTCTTTCCATTTTTTCTTCTGTTAGGCTTGCATTCACATTAACATGGTTCCTCTCCTCATGGTCTAGAAACTCATACTTTAGCCCTTCTGGAAATGGCTTCAATTTGGGCTTCGGCTTAGGTGTCTCTTGCTCTTCGAGAGACTGTTCGAGTGAAGCATAATTAACTATTTCGACAATTTCTTCTTTGTCATTAAGTTCTCCTTCGTCCTGATTCAGATAGTCTAGGATTTCAACCACCTCAGGGTCTTCTACAGTTAGATTCGAGTTGTTCAAGGCCTACATCAGGGGGTCCACAATTGCCTTTTCTTCTTTCACCTCTTCACAAAGTAGACCGACTCAAAAAGAGACAGTCCCTTCATGGAATCTTGAACTTGAAAGTCTATTTGGTCACTTCCCACGCGTAGGGTAATAATCCCCTCTGCGACATCTATCAATGCTCTTCCAGTTGCCAAGAATGGTCTCCCAAATATCATCGGGCACTTTGGGTCTTCAACCGTGTCAATCACCACAATATCACAGGGAATAAAGAATCTTCTGATGTGAATGGGTACGTCTTCGACTATTCCTACCGGTCGCTTGAAAGTGCGATCAGCCAATTCAATCCTCATGTTTGTTTTAACCATATCTGTCAGCCCAAGTCTTTAGGCTAGACTCAAAGGCATAAGACTGATGCTCGCTCCCAAATCTGCCAAATCTTTTCTCTCTATATTCTCCCCAACACCGAACGGTATATTGAATGCTTTGGGGTCCTTCTTCTTTGTTGGCAGTTCTGCCTGGACGAAAGCACTTGACATATTAGCTAACTACATTGTCTCGATATGGTCCCCTCTCCTCTTTTGGTGATGATATCTTTGAAGAACTTTTCATAGGTCGACATCTCCTCTATAGCATCTAGGAACAAAACGTCCAGATGCAATTTCTTTACCACTTCCATGAAATTCTTGTATCTTGTCTTCAGGTGCACTTTAATGAACTTATATGGGAATGGGACTCTCAATGCATATGGACTCTTCTTCTTGAAAATCTCCTTGACATCATCAGGTTTCTTAACTTCTTCACCTTTCTTCTTTCTTTCTTCCACTTTTTCTTTATCAATAGATTTTTTAGGAGCAACCTCTTTCTTAGGTGGTTGTTCATCATCTCTTCTTTCTTCATCATTGCTTCTAGTTCTTGAGTTACTTAGCATCCTCCCAGATCAGAGGGTAGCCATCTTTGCAGTTTTAGTGTTTGATGGAATTTTCCCAAAAGGATTCTCTACCAGCTCTGCCAACTGCGCCAGTTGTTGGTTAATTTGATGTTGATGGGTCTATATGTCAACCATATGAACTTGCATAATGGTCAAAATACCAGAGTTAGCAAGAGCTCTTTGAGCTAACTGATCATTCATCGTAGCTTGCCTTTTAACAAAATCAAATAGTTGGGTGACTAAATCTGGCTATTTGTTATTTGTTCCCTAACCTAACCCTTGGTCTTGGTTCTGCCCTTGACTCGGTCTTGTGCCTTGACGGTTCAGATTCTTTCCTTGACCCTGATAGTTGTTCTTATTTTTCTGATAGTTTGTTGTTCGTGTATATTGGGTATGTCTGCTTCTCTTTTCAAACCCTGGGGGCGATTTTTGTGAGTTGTTCAGCTGGTGTGAATTCTTAGCCACATCTTTATTTCTGTAACTAAAACCAGGGTGGTCTGGCCTCTTAAAGTTGGCATAGGAAACATTTTGTGTATCTTCTTCACTTTCTCTTTCATCACTTTCGTCGGGCCTAGTGTAGATATAGTTATCAACCCCATGCCCTCCTTCTCCATAGGTGACACACTTCATGACCTTCTCAGTATTCTTCTTGCCCTTAGCTCCAATATCTTTCAGTTGTTTCACATCGATTGCTATTTTCTAAATCTGTGTCGTTATGGTCTCTAAAGCCTTGGCTTCAATAGATGGTCCTTCATACCCTACTTTCCTCATTAACCCTCTATCATTCCTATCATAGTCTATTCCTGCTTACAACGCAGCCATGTTGTCTATTATCTTCATGGTTCCGCTTAGCTTTTTGCCAAGGAAATCACTACTAGCGGTTGTGTTTAACGAAGTCCTTTCAGTAGGAGTTAGCCCATTATAGAAAGTGGTCATGAGGAACCCCTTATGATAATTTTGATGTGGAAAATCTCTCTGGTACTCTTGGAAACATTCCCATGCTTCATGCAAGTTCTCTAACGGCTTCTGTGCAAAAGAAGTAATCTTCTATATGTTGTGGATGGTCCTCTCTGTAGGATAAAACTTAGTAATAAAAGCATCTTCCAGGGGTCTCCACCCATCTATAGATTGGTGAGGGAGATTGAGGTACCAAGATAGAGCATTGTCTTCCAAAGAGAAGTTGAAGCCTTTACAGTATATCACTTCTTGTGGGACTCCCCTCATCTTGATGGTATCACAAATATTTTTAAATGTGTTGATATGATGGTATGGGTTTTCACTCCTTGTGAAAAGGTTTATTTTGGATCATCTAGATGACAGCTGGTTTCAACTCAAAATTTGTTGCGTTGAAGTGTGGTATGATGATCGGGCATCTAGATTCATTGGCCCTTATTGTTGCCAGTTCTCTAAGAGTCTTCCCTTCTTCATCGCCCTCACTGTCACTATCATGATCATCATGCTTTCGCTCATTGTCACGATGGTTATGGTGGTGTCTTCTTCGACGTTTGTAGCATCATTCTTTGTTGTGTTTATCTTCTTCGCGACGATCTTCATCATGACGTTCCCCTTCATGTTGATGATCATCATTGTAGCAGCCATTTCTGTCTTCGTCTGACTCTGGCGGTGGTGGGTGGTTATCTTGAACCATTGCATTCCACTCGTCCCCAGTGAGAGTACCATCCACGGGAGGTGGCATGGTGACTTGAGGTTAAGGAGAAAATTCAAACGAGTTTGCTTCCTCCGGGGTATCTGAATAGACCGCACAGTCAAGTTAGTAAATTGGACATGTTAAAACAAACTATTCTACACAAACGCAGGGAAAAAGACTTAAAGTAATGGTGCGGTCAAGCTTATTACTAAACTTGAGGCACAGGAGTATAGTGAGTGGATGCAAGTTCTTAAAAATGCCATTTTTCCTTGTCCTCAACAACGGTGCCAAAAAGTTGACTGGCCTAAATCACACGTCCAAAAAGGAGCGGATCTAGAGTAGTCAGACTCTTAAAATAGTAACTTGATACTTAAGCCCCCACAACTATTATACGGGGTCTGATGTAGTAATCGGGGTTGAATCACATGGACAAGGTTAGCAAGTGTTAAGCACACAAGGTCTTACACTCATATACTCCAGATAAAAGGGTAGTTTAAAAGGGTGTTCCCAAGGGAATGATAGTGCTCAAACCATAGTAAAGCATATAAAACAAAGGTAAGGAGAACAAGGCGTAATAAAAGAAGATGGAAACAAAGATATGGAAGGGAAACTTGGATTGGGTTTCACCTACTAAGACTTCTCACCAACATGTGATATCATCTCTCTCTTTCACGTACTCCTATCAAGATTACAAGAAATCATACATGGTTTCTATTCGCTTCTCTCTCGAGATAAGGATAGATCTAAGTCTAAGGGTAACCTCTCTATCGAGATGACTACGCAAAAACCACATAACGGAGTGTATGATCTCAAGATTTAGCATTCCAAAACTCTCATGCATTCGTACTACTACACAAGATAAAAGTGATATTACTCTCTCGAGATATTAACAATCAACCATCACAAGATGGTATCTAAGCATACAATTGAAGCATTAAAATCGGTGCATGGAGATAATTCTGACAAGAGTATATATATTCAAAATGGAGAGACAAAATACATGTTGTGAGGGCCTTAGTGGCTACTCCCAACCCACGTTAAGATGTTTAGCCACACATTTTCACGGGAAGCATAGTGTTATAAAATGATAGATACATCAAGTTCCATGAAGTGAGGAGGGAAGTACAGTGAGATGGAAGTGATAGATCGAGATAGAGAGAGAAGAATGTGATACAACTCAGTACTACTTCAAATATAGATCCATAAGGTTGATGGTGCAGACGGTCTTCTTCGCTCGAAGAAGATGAGGCCTTTAGTCTTCTCTCTCCTCAGCTTCTGCCTTCAGAAATCCAAGACTGATTGGATGGATGGGTGGAGATGAGTCTGGAAAATGGCAGCCTTTTGTGGTCCTATCAGATTTGATCTGGTGATTTGATAGGATGGGTGGGTGGCCTATTAATAGGCACACTCCACTGACTTAACCCCTTGACCATGGTCGCGGTATGGTCTTGGATGAAGCTCGATTGCGGTCGAGGCTTCATTGCCATTCTTTCCTCGGTCGAGGTCAGTTGAACCCCTTTCTCGGTGGCAGTCAGGTTGCTTGTGACCTTTTGCTAGGGCCACGGTTAAGGTCGGGGTGCACCTTGCTTCAGAAAAGTTGAGGTTGTTGTCTTCACGTTGGTCGCGGTCCCCATGTTGGTCGCAGTCCCCATGTCGATCGCAGTCGTGAAGAGCTTGAGTGTGAAATGACCGTGAGTGTAAGGTATTAGGGTGAACTTGGAGACCTCGACCATGGTGAGATGGTCTTTGTTGGATAAATGAATCGTGGTCGAGGTGATGACCGTGACCTGGGCTAGATATGCACCTGAAATCAAAGGGGAAAATGTGTACGTGAAGTAATTAACATAAGATGCTAAAATAGTGGGGAAAGTTAGCAAAATATATGCTAGGGAAGGTATAAAATGTATGCAAAAAGTGCGTAAAATAAAGTGTTATCAGGATTACACATATTGATGTATGTAGACCTTTTAGAATAAATGCTAAAGGTAATCAATAGGCACCTCAGAACTGGGATATTCTATTTGACAAGATAGTCAAAGAGTTTGACTTGAGTCAAAATAAAGAAGTAATGTGTGATTACAAGAATTTAATGGGAGCATATGTATATTCCACATATTGATGGGGAATAACATCCTTATACAGCAAATATTACAACATGGCAACAAAGTGCATTCCAAAGTTTTAAAGAAGCATCCTATGTGATAGGAATCAATAGACAAATCAAGAGGGCTTCTTGACCTAAGAAAGAGAACATACATCGGCAAGATGCTGAAAGGGTTCAACATGATGAGAGAAAATGTTACAACCCCAATTTTTGGGTTCTTTTGGTGAGAAATGTAATTTCTCTTATTAAAGATATTTAAACAAATAATGATATAATTTGTTTTGAATAAATTTCGTTTACAATAGCCTTGTTGGTTTCTTTGTGAGCTTTATTGGCTATTTAGCCCAACTATAAGAAAAAGAAAAAGAAAAGAAAGGGAATTTATCTAATAAAAGGAATAAGTAAGAAATGGATAAAGGATAAGAGAAAAAGCAAAGGAATATTTCCCCAAGATGGGATTTCATGCCTTTAGGGTTCCTTGAGGTCCAAGGAATCCAATATGATAAGATAATGGCAAAAGAAAGAGGAAATATCAATTCATTTGGTTTTATTAATGAATAACTTGCATGTGAAGGAAACACCCTTTTCCTTTGGAATTTGGGTTTAAACTTTAATACACGAGTAGATAATGCCAAGCTAGAGTTTCCTTTAAAATTTGAGATTAAAAGGATATGCCAAGGAGAGAGAAAAAAATAATAATTTAGACAATTTCTCAAATACATTAATGATCAACTATCCAATTTGTGTGTCACATGTTTATATACTCCCATAATAGCTTTTAGCAATTCAATAGTATCCTTTTGAGGGAGTTTTAGTATCGAGAAATAAGTGCTCAATTGTGGAAAGTTATTAACATTATCCACCATAAATAGATATCAAAGTTTGTATGGGAAACGTTTTTAATAACCTTAAACCTTTCTCCACGAAACCATCCCATTACTCTGTGTATAAGAGGGGGGAAACAAACCTCAGAATAGCTGCCCATATCTCCCTCTCCCCATCTGTCATTCTCCTTTAAACTCTAGAAGTTGTTGCACTTGTTATATAAGGGAACGTCATGGGGATCATGCCCTTCAAACGAGACCCAACCCTCATGCATGATGGCAAGTCACCAGGCATTTCTGTCATGGATGCCACTGGCAGATCTGAAGACAGGCTCCAAGGCGGTTGAGGACATGTGGTACTATGGTCCCATCTGGTGCACGTCAACATATAGGGTGATGATGAGAGAAGGAGCCCGAGGGCAGTTGAAGGTGCAAGGTGATATCTTGACAAGTACAACTAGCCACCAGTCGCAGACCCATAACACCCACCCTCTCCAGTCCTACTTGTAGGCTTAACGTCAGCCTCTAAGGAGAGAAGGTCGAGCTGTGATGCTGCCGAGGGGTTTGGGGGGCAGCTTCGGAGGTTTTGCCACCCTCGACCGGCCCTTGCATACCCAAGAAGCTAGGGGAATGGACGAGTTGATCGGCCACGATGCGGAGCTCGCTGGAGCGAGCGGAGCAGAGGAAGGTTGTCTCAACCCACCTCCTGTCAAAGAACACCACACTGACGGCTAGGCTGGGTCCGATGGGGAGTTGCGGAGGCGTAGCTACCCTCTTGCTGCCTCACGACGCCGGAACCCCGAAGAATGGAGGTCGTGCACGGCGGACATCCCTGCAACCAGGCGATCACGAGGTTGGGGATGGATAGAAGCGAAAAGACGTGAGCGCCCATGGGGGTTGCACATTACACATAAGGTCAAAAGGTAAAATGATCCTTTTATTTAGCCAACCGCTGATAAATGAAAAATGCACTAAGAGTGACGTGTCAGCCTGTGATTGGCCTCTTAATATTTAACTTATAAATAACGTAGTAAATAAACCATAACTCAGAACTGGGCAAATAATATATGGTTTTTTATCAAAAAAATGCAAAGTATAAGATAAAAATAGTTTGAAAGCCTAAATCCATCTCCTTTGGAAAAAAATATATTATTTTGATGAAAAAGATATTATTTTTTTGGTTAGCAACCCTAATTGATGATAATGGATAGTTTTATAAGTGCAAATAGATTAATTCGAGTATTGTTAACCTGTTTAATGATGAAGATGAATCTTAACCTATTTTGAAGATGAAAATGCAAGATTTAGGGTTTAAACCTAATATGATGGTTAATATCCTTAGAAACCCTAAATAGGGGGAAAAGGAAAGAAAAGGACCTTTAATCTGAAATTAGGGTTATATGTTGTTATAAGGTAACCTTAATGACTTTCATGAGGAGTAGATGAGATAATTAGGGTTTGAGAGTAATTTTATAAAATTAGGAATGAAGTGAAACCCTAATTGTAATCAAAACCCTAAAAAGGACTAGTAACCCTAGGAAGCAACTAGACTTATTAGACCTTGATGGCATGATCAATGGTAGGAAAATTGGATGCATATTTCAGGATCATCTTGTGTGCTTCCTTGTTTACTGGATATCTTGCTTAGTTGGATTATTTCTGCACTCAAGTGAGCCTAACATGTATGTGGTTAATTATAGTTAATTGCATTAGTTTCCCGAATGTTTTTTGAATGATTTGATCGCATTGAATGCAACCTATCAGTTTGGATGTTCATAATTGCAAATCATAAAGTCACTATGATTGTCACAATAATAATAGAAGTGTGTATTCTCACACCTACATGCCACCATGTTGGATGATGCCAAAGGTCAAGCCCGGGAGGGAAGACCAATGGGTACCATGAGTGGTGACCCCAGACACAAAGCTCAGGATTGAGAAGGTGGTCTTTATAGAATGACTAATGGGCACTATGAGAGGTGACCCCAGGCACCAAGCTTGGGATTGAGAAGGTGGCCTTAAGTCATTGGCAAAAGAGAAACCCAAAAGGGGGTATGCCAGGGTTAGGGTAAAAGTGGTGGAGAATGTCACACTGAAAGCGTAAATTGGCTTGTTAATTAACTTGATTGTGATATTTAGATTGTTAGCCATGTTTGCAAAATTTTGGTTATCCCCACATACCGATATATTCATTTATGTTGACCGACATTTTGTTTGTCGGTGTTTTAGGTACAAGTTTGAAAAGGACAAACAGTAAAGTGGCATATGTGGAATTAAATAAAAATTAAAGTACAAACGAGGATTAGTTAGAATAGGCTCCTGTTGTGGATAGAAGTAGATATCCCAATTTTTGAAAAGGTATGCAAAGTTTTATTTTATTACAGCCTTTCAGTATAGTTTGGTAGAATTTGATAATTATTATTGATTATTTGTCAAACCTTTGATCCAGAAATTAGGATAGCGGCTCTGACCACTTGGTCTCCCTTAATTGGAGGGTTACCAGGAGGCGGGGTCGTTACATTTGGTATCAGAGCATAGGTTCCTCATTTAATCTATAATAATTATTAAAATTTACAAACTCTATAGAACCCAAGGGAGTTATTAGAGGATTTTCTGAAAGACAGAGGTGTCTAGAAAAGGATCACGTCCGGGGGCTGGCAAGATTTTCCTCCACGCCGCTAGTCAGAATAATAGGACTCCCGAATTAGTGTGACTGCCTGGCCAATGTCTCAGGATTTGACTCGAAATAAGATACCTTTAGGACTCTCTCATCTTGTTCATCCCTCCCCATCTCAAATGTTGTTAAGGATATTAAGGGTTATGGTTTTCTCTCTCTTCCTCACCCTCTTGAGGTATGGGTAAAGTTGATAAGGTTTAAGGAATCCTCCACCAAATTAATGAAAATCATGTAAATAAGATGTCATGAACATAAGCTTAATAGTTGAAGCATAAACTAAAGAATAGTTGCATGCTTAGGTCGGATGACATATGTTTTCATGCCCTAAGGAGAGACCTGAGGCTAGACCTCCTTGTCAGGAGGATGAGTGTAGAAAGTTAGTCTTGGAGGTAGAGACCTCCATCCTAAGTAGAGACCTGGCACATCCTCTAAGGATGATACTAACCCTAACCCTAAGTGAAGATTAGAGAGAGAGAGATGACATGATGAGCTAGATTCCATGGTCGACCTTGTATGTGAGTGGACATACTTTTGCTTTGGATGCCCATGACGATATGAGCCATGTGAGGTTGGCTGGCCTAGTACCTTTGGCGACCCAACCCTGGGAAGAGTCATGCATGTTAGAGTGAAGGATAGCTCCTTCAATGATGAGGTTAGTGAAGAACCTATAGAAACCCTATGGGCTTATTTGAGCATGGCTTAGTATGCACCCATAGTACGTCAATAGTACTGGCAGTAGGCTAAAACCCTGGCCAGGAGAGTATGTGGGATAGCTTATGAGATAAGCAAGAAGGGTTGTGGATAATCTTGAGCGAACATAAGTTTGAACATAGGCTTCACCCACGTAAGGGTATGCTTGTGAGATTGATCCACCTTCATGGAGAGAGGACCTCTAATAGTAAGATCATTTGTAGGGTTAGCTCCAGAGAGAGAGAAAAGGACCCAAGCAAGAAGGTTGGAAGCTTAGACTCCGAGATATGAGGAATAGTGGGGAGTTGAGGATGATGAGACCTAAGTGGATGATAGCGGTTGCCTCATGCTTGATCCCTAGAGGCTGATGGTATCTTGGTTTCCTTTAGAGGAACCAAACCCTAGAGAGAAGATGAGACTGTTGGTACGTATGTGCCTATGGTATATGTGTTTACCTCCTGAGATAGGAAGAAGAGTTCCTTAGACCCTGAAGAGGCTTAGTAATAGGTTGTGAGGCCTTATACCTTGTTGGTTGTCCTTGAGGAGGACTCCAATATAAAGTGTTGTTCAAGTGGAATGATAATGGGAAGTACATGTCATACCTTGTACATGCTTGGTTCGTGGTTAAAAGTTGAGCAGGCAGTTGGACGTTAGAAAAGTGAACCTAGGGTTCCTAGGCCTGAGGGGGAAAGTGGGGTACATGATGCTCATTATGAGATTTGATTTTTTATAGATTCGAGCATGGTACTCCTCATGTTTAAGAGGAAAGGGAAACCCCTTAAGTTTAAGGTATGCTTGATGAACCCCTCACAGCTAAGTCGGTGACATGGGAAGGTTTGTTCTTGGTCCAATGTTGAGGATGAGAACAAGTGTGACCTGGCATGGTTTAGTAGGTGGTCTGCTTGTGCCTTAGTAGCTTTCTAGGGTTAAACATGCTCATGTGGATGTAAACCCTGAACGTAGGGACATTTACGACCTTTGTGCTATCAAAAGATAGTTTCCTCCCATCCTGGGAGAGGGACTCTTCTATAGGGTATATACCAGCTTTTTTTGGGTAGAGATGACCTTAAGAGGTCTCATAGAATCTTGAGAAGCTAAGTGGAGAGTACATAGTATAAGAATAAACTTGTAGACCCATAGATAATCATCTCTAAGTGCATGTGGATGTGTTACCATGGAGGTAACCGATATGGGGCCTGACCAAGGTAGGCAGGTCGCCATGACCCCTGTGAAAGGATGAAAGTCAACCCATGAATGCAGAGAGAGATGATGGAGACTTGGGTAAGGTTCTAAGTTGGATGTGTACTATAATAGAATCCTGAGTATATCCTAGGGTCATATAGGGATAAGATCGATGGAAGTAGGAGTTGCCTAATTCCCTAGTTACACATGACCATAGGGTCGGGAGGTAACAGCTAACATTGTCTGAGGGCCATGGGTTAGGAGATTGATCACCTTCATGAACTCGTGGGACCCAAAAAGGTAGATGAGGAGGTACTCTCTGGATGCATAAGGGAAGAGGTATGACCCCAAAAGTGTCGGCACCCTATAGACCTAGAGGAGATGACCAAGGATTGTGTGGTAATCCAGGTAGGTTCGAGACCAGTTTTCCATGGAAGTAACTTTGATATCGAGATGATCTTGATACATAAGTTACACATTCCAACTTAGATGTGAAGGTGTACTGGCAATGTGGGATGTACCATCTCTACTCTTGGAACAGGAAGAACTTTGTGTTTGGACGGCCGCCAAATGCTTATTTCCTCTTGTTATGGGAGTGAGATATAGGACAATATGCATACCATACACCAGGAATAAAGATGATGTGATTGGAAGCGTTGCTAAGAGGTATGAGGATAGAGATGATAACATACCCTTGTGGAGTAAACGATATGTAGATGGTTTACAAACATCAAGAGAACTAAGGTAGTCATCTTGTGAGGATGTTTTATCATGAGCTATGTGGAATTTGCAAGTTATACAAAGTTGATAACCAAGAGGATGAGCTCAGGGTGCTCATGATGAAGGTAGACTTAGAGTTTGAGATGAGATGATAAGTGAAATATATGGAGGTGAATATCTTCAAAATTACCTAACATCTAAGGATGTGAAGTGGTAATGGATGCTCTGGTTGAGATGCAGATGCCTAGTTTAGCTACAGGCTAGAAGAGGTTGTTAGGTTAGCCCTAGGTTTGGGAAAGAAGATATGTTTGGCTAACAGTCAGATGTGACGAGATCTATAAACAAGTTAGTGGTTGTTTGGTTAGCCAGCCTAGGCCTTGATGCAATGAAAGAATAATTGTAGAACCTCATATGCACTTCTCCGGAAAAGAAGGTTATGAAACCCCGACTAGAGTGGTTTAGGGTTTCTGGGGATTTAATCTTGAGGAATCATGACATACAAGAGATCATGATTTTAAGATTCACCATACACCATGGTACTACTAAGGTAGTAAGTGGTAGCAGTACTTTGATGCCTAAGATGAAAAGTGTACAAAGATGCATGTGGCTTGTTGCCATGCAAGCCAGGATGTGAAGGATGAATACTAGTAACCCAATGAGTTGATATAGAGGATAAAGAGTCCCCGAGAGGGAATGGGAGTTAATCACTATGGATGTTGTGGTAAGTCTCCCATGGACCAAGGAAGGTCAAGGTGCAATATGGGTTATGGTAGATCGCCTTACCTAGAGGACATGATCTAAGAAGAGGGAGAGTATTGTCGAGAGACAGATCTGGTTGAACTACATGTAAGAGAGATGGTTCAACTATACCATGATACGAGTTCAAAGGTTCTTGAGTATGACCTAAAGATTCGCTTCCATGCAGTGGAAGTAGATACATGAAGAACATGATGTTAGTACAGTTTATCACCCCTAACTAATAGGATGATCCAGACTAGAGGGTCTGATGAGAGCATGTGTGCTCATTCAGGGTGATACATAGAGACAATTCTTGTCCTTTGTAAGATGTGATGATAACCACCATAGCCAGTATCGGGATGTAAAAAAGCTTTGTAAGGGAGGTTGTGTCGATCACCACTTAATTAAGATGATGTTGGTGAAGGGGCCTCACAAAGGTCAGAAAAGAACCACAGTGTGTGCAGATGAAGTCGCTTTGATCGTACAGTGGCTGAGAGAGAGCCCAGGGGTGACATGAGTCATGAGATGATGCAAAGCAGACTGACATTCAGTACATTGTGGGAGAGTATGTTATGTGAAAATTCGACCCCTCTAAGTTATAGCTAAGAGAGAGTTGAGTCCCGGTTGCATGGTCCATTTGAGATGGATTGGTGGAGATAGTTGTGTTTAGCCTTACCCCTCAGGATAACATGATGAATAATGTGTTCCATGAGTCCAATCTAGAGCACCGTGTGAGGTACCCAAGCCATGTGTTGAGCCCTGAACCTATTTAGCTTTATGAGAGGCTGAAATGTCCTGAGTCACCTATGAGGGTATGATATACCAAGGTAAGAAAGAACTCAGATGGAAGAATATGAGATGATGAAGGTTCTTGGGAAGAACCATGGAAAGGGTGAGGCCACATGGGAGCCATGATGGACATAGGAAAGGCTTATCCTGTTTGTTTGCCTGGTGGAATTTTGTGGGCAAAATTCCTATAAGAGGGGAAGGATGTTACAACCCCAATTTTTGGGTTCTTTTGGTGAGAAATGTAATTTCTCTTATTAAAGATATTTGAACAAATAATGATATAATGTGTTTTGAATAAATTTCGTTTAGAATAGCCTTGTTGGTTGCTTTGTGAGCTTTATTGGCTATTTAGCCCAATTATAAGAAAAAGAAAAATAAAAGAAAGGGAATTTATCTAATAAAAGGAATAAGTAAGAAAGGGATAAAGGATAAGAGAAAAGGTAAAGGAATATTTCCCCAAGATGGTATTTCATGCCTTTAGGGTTCCTTGAGTCCAAGGAATCCAAGATGATAAGATAATGGCAAAAGAAAGAGGAAATATTAATTCATTTGGTTTTATTAATGAATAACTTGCATGTGAAGGAAACACCCTTTTCCTTTGGAATTTGGGTTTAAAATTTAATACACGAGTAGATAATGCCAAGCCAGAATTTCCTTTAAAATTTGAGATTAAAAGGATATTCCAAGGAGAGAGAAACAAATAATAATCTAGAAAATTTCTCAAATACATTAATGATCAACTATCCAATTTGTGTGTCACATGTTTATATACTCCCATAATAGCTTTTAGCAATTTGATAGTATCCTTTTGAGGGAGTTTTAGTATCGAGAAATAAGTGCTCAATTGTGGAAAGTTATTAACATTATCCACCACAAATAGATATCAGAGTTTGGATGGGAAACATTTTTAATAACCTTAAACCTTTCTCCACGAAACCATCACATTACTCTGTGTATAAGAGGGGGGAAACAAACCTCAGAATAGCCGCCCACATCTCCCTCTCCCCATCTATCGTTCTCCTTTAAACTCTAGAAGTTGTTGTGCTTGTTATATAAGGGAACATCATGGGGATCATGCCCTTCAACCGAGACCCAACCCTCCTGCATGATGGCAAGTCATCAGGCGTTTCTATCATGGACGCCGCTGGCGGACCTGAAGGTAGGCTCCAAGGCAGTCAAGGACATGTGTTACTATGGTCCCGTCTGGTGCACATCGTCATATAGGGTGATGATGACAGAAGGAGCCCGAGGGTAGTGGAAGGTGCAAGGCGATATCTTGACAAGTACAACTCACCACCAGATGTAGACCCATAACACCCACCCTCTCCAGTCCTACCTGTAGACTTAACGTCAGCCTCTAAGGAGAGAAGGTCGAGTTATGATGCTGCTGAGGGGTTCGGGGGGAGCTTCGAAGGTTTTCCCACCCTCAACCGGCCCTTGCACGCCCAAGAAGCTAGGGGAACGAACGAGCTGATCGGCCACGGCGCGGAGCTCGCTGGAGCGAGCGAAGCGAAGGAAGGTTGTCTCACCCCACTTCCTGTCAGAGAACACCACGTAGAGGGTTGGGTTGGGTCTGATGGGGAGTTGTGGAGGTGTAGCTACCCTCTTGCTGCCTCACAACACCGGAACCCCAAAGAATGGAGGCCGCACACGGCGGACATCCCTGCAACTAGGTGATCGTGAGGTTGGGAATGAATAGAAGCAAAAAGACATGAGTGCCCATGGGGGTTGCATGTTACACATAAGGGCAAAAAGGTAAAACGATCCTTTTATTTAGCCATACGCTGATAAACGAAAAATGCACTAAGAGTGACGTGTCAACCTGTGATTGGCCTCTTAGTATTTAACTTACAAATAACGTAGTAAATAAACCATAACTCAAAACTGGGCAAATAATATATGGTTTTTTATCAAAAAAATGCAAAGAATAAGATAAAAATAGTTTGAAAGCCTAAATCTGTCTCCTTTGGAAAAAGTATATTATTTTGATGAAAAAGGTATTATTTTTTTGGTTAGCAACCCTAATTGATGATAATGGATAGTTTTGTGAGTGCAAATAGGTTAATTCGAGTATTGTTAACTTGTTTAATGATGAAGATGAATCTTAACCTATTTTGAAGATGAAATTACAATATTTAGGGTTTTAAACCTAATATGATGGTTAATATCCTTAGAAACCCTAAATAGGGGAAAAAGGAAAGAAAAGGACTTTTAATCCAAAATTAGGGTTATATGTTGTTATAAGGTAACCTTAATGTCTTTCATGAGGAGTAGATGAGATCATTAGGGCTTGAGAGTAATTTTATAAAATTAGGAATGAAGTGAAACCCTAATTGTAATCGAAACCCTAAAAAGGACTAGTAACCCTAGGAAGCAACTAGACTTATTAGACCTTGATGGCATGATCAATGATAGGAAAATTGGATGCATATTTTAGGATCATCTTGTGTGCTTGCTTGTATACTGGATTTCTTGCTTAGTTGGATTATTTATGCACTCAAGTCAGCACGATAGGTATGTGGTTAATTATGGTTAATCGCATTAGTTTCCCGAAGGTTTTTCGAATGTTTGATCACATTGAATGCAACCTATCAGTTTGGATGTTCATAATTGCAAATCATAAAGTCACTATGATTATCACAATAATAATAGAAGTGTGTATTCTCGCACCTACATGCCACCCTGATGGATGATGCCAAAGGTCAATCCCAGGAGGGAAGACCAATGGGTACCATGAGTGGTGACCCCAGACACCAAGCTCAGGATTGAGAAGGTGTTCTTTACAGAATGACTAATGGGCACTATGAGAGGTGACCCCAGGCACTAAGCTCGGGATTGAGAAGGTGGCTTCAAGTCATTGGCAAAAGAAAAACCTAAAAGGTGGTATGCCAGGGTTAGGGCAAAAGTGGTGGAGAATGTCACACTAAAAGCGTAAATTGGCTTGTTAATTAACTTGATTGTAATATTTATATTGTTAGCCATATTTGCGAAATTTTGGTTGTCCCCACATACCGGCATATTCATTTATGTTGATCAACATTTTGTTTGTCGGCATTTTAGGTACAAATTTGAAACGGACAAACAGTAAAGTGACATATGTGGAATTAAATAAGAATTAAAGTATAAAGGAGGATTAGTTAGAATAGACTCTTGCTATGGATAGAAGTAGATATCCCAATTTTTGAAAAGGTATGCACAGTTTTATTTTATTATAGCCTTTTAGTATAGTTTGGTAGAATTTGATAATTATTATTGATTATTTGTCGAACCTTTGATCCAGAAATTAGGATAACGACTCTGACCTCTTGGTCTCCCTTAATTGGGGGGGTTACCAGGAGGCGGGGTCATTATAGAAAACTTGTCCATGTTCCATGGAGTTAGTCTCTCAAGAGCCAAGTGTCCCAATTCTTATGAAAAATAAGGAACACATGGATAGATACCATATGTATTCACAATTGGATCTATTACATATGAACTCATCTCGTTATCTTGTATGTATTGAACATGACAAGAAAATATGAACTAATTATCTTGTATGTATTGGACATGACAAGAATATACAAACTCATCATCTTGTATGTATTGGACATGACAAGAAGATATGAAATCTAGTTATTTCGTATGTATTGGACATGATGAATGGATATCTGTCGAACTCTAGTAAGATTTATTGGAATGCCATGAAGGACATCTTTATGTACTTGTGAAGTACTAAAAGGATTAGTTCTTTAATTATGGTAAGAAGGAAGAGTTGGGTGTAAAAGAGTTACACTGATGCAAGCTTCCCAAATGACAAAATTGTGTTTGACCTTGGAAAAAGAATTGTTAGTTGCAAATGTTCCAACATAAGACAATTGATTAATTCTACAATAAGAAGTCGAGTGCCTTAGTGTTATGAACATTGTAAAGGATATTGTATGGATCAAGAAGTTCATATGCATGAACTTATGGGAGGTGGATAATCGGGCAAGGTGGCATCTCATTTTGGGACAACAGATGGTGTGAGCATCCTCTTAGAGATCATGTTATTCATTGCAGTGATAGAAACAGAGACTTCCTCATCCGAGACTTCTGGCTGGACAACTCTGGTTGGGACTGGACTTCCATCGAATAGATCATCGACGATGGTGGTTCTCAACTCATTAGAAGATCACAAGCTGACATTTCTTAGCACTCTGATGACCTTATTTGGACACCTAATAGTCGCGGCCATTTCACTGTCAGATCTTCCAAGAATTCTATCAATCAGTCCATCGATCCAATTGCCCCATCTAGATGGGGGTGGATCTGGGACACCTCCACACCCAGAGCCAGCATCGTAGTATGGAAGCTTGGGCAAAAAGCCTTGCCTACTGATGATAATATTGCTAGATGCATGATTCCCATCATGTCTTGCTGTTCGTGCTGCAGTCACCCCTCCACCAAGACACTTGTTCATCTGTTTCTTCACAGTGATTCAGCTACTGCATTATGGTCTGCGACAACCAGATTAATCGACATCCCGAACTTCGCACCTACATCCATCACTGATATCTTTGATACAGGAAGTTCATAGCAGAGAGGCACCATTCATGGTTGGCTCACTGCCGAACTAATTACGCTCGTTTGTTGGTCTATTTGGAAAGCGACATGCGCGCACATATTCGACAACCAACCCCTCAACCATGGCAGACAGAGGTCTAACATAGTTTCTCGTATCAACTCAAATATCCAGAATAGATGCTTCATAATATCTGAGGACACTAGTTTCTACGAGCACCTACAGAGAGAAGGCATCATGCAGCACAAGATGAAGATCAAAAAGATCAATACGGTGAAATGGACCCCTCCTGACGTCAACAATCTCAAGCTTAACATCACCTTTGGTAGATCCATTGACCCGTCAGGGATTGGAAGGCAATGGATTGTGGGAATTATTCACAACAGACATTGCTACATCAGGATAGCCTTTAGGATATGGTTGAACGCAAGCGAATACACATCCGCTTATATCAGTGGCATCTTGGTTGGGCTTAAAATTGCAGATGAGAAGAACGTGACCATCTCCGCCATCAAAGTCGACGACCTGTATACCTATCAGATTCTTTGTAATGACTGCTCATGCCCTTGGAGAGACATCACAATCACCAGAGAAGTCAGTTCCATCCTTCGAGATGAAGCCATCTTGGTCTATCTGGTTCCCAAAATGGTTAACTCCATTCCTAAAGAGCTAGGCATCTGGGGCAGTAGCCTAGAATCTGAGTACATCACGACGAAGCCAACCATCCTTCCCATGAAGATCAAAGGTATGAACATCTTTGAGAAAAGAGAAACCCCATATCTTTATTCCAGCTGGGTCGAAGCACATTAGATAACGTCATGTTCTACGTTATGGGTCGGGCTGCAAGTCTGATGCTTGTTTGTCGAGTCTTTCGTTGTTTTCATGGGGGAGACACCTACCTTGCGTGTAGGAGATGTAATTTTTTTAATTGATTTTTCCCACAAGAGGGAGGTGGGATGAATAGAGTACTCCCTGACTTCCTTTAAAAAAAACTTATGGGAGGTTCTGACCATTGGTGACTCAGTAGTAATATTGTGACAACAATGGAGCTACTAGTTAGGCAAAGGAATTTCAGATAGCATATTACAGCACTTCCATCTCATACGAGTTGTCGTACATCAAGGGGATGTGAAACATGCAATATACCGACTTGAAGCAAATGTTGCTTACCCGCTATAAAAACACTTGTGCAGCAGAAACATGATGGACATGTTAAGATCGCTTGGAATATGATTTGGGGGTGATTGGCTCTAAGTGAAAGTGGGAGTCTGTTGGTATAGTATGCCTAGAGAGTCAATCATATGATGATTGCAATGAGGCATGAGATACTTGATTTGATAATAATAATAAAGGCAATTTTTGTCTATATGTTTTAACTATTTTTGAGATAATAGTATAACATGTTAGATGTTAGAGAGTGATAATACTCAATGATGTATGTCCTCAAGTACATCACTTGAATAATGAGATCATACAGATGTTAAGAGTATGTACATTCTCAATATCGTCCCTAGTTAGTTGTTATTGTGGAAATAACCATAGACATCAATAACACAAAATACTAGAGTGTGTGTTAGTTGATGACAGAATCTCATCAGTCATGATATATGATATCAAACCAAGCACATAGATACATGTTAGAGAACAGTGTATCAAACAGAACCACCATAAGAGTGATGCATGGAAACCACACTTGGTTAGTCAGGATCATCTCTTATAGTATTGGTGGTGACTGTAGTTCTTAGACCTAAAATCATTGCACTCATCACATGTGGTTGGGTACACTTTGACATCATCTGTAACATCCCAGGATTTGAGGCCTCAGATAAAATAATCTTAAAAGGAATGATTGGACTACCCATATCAACAAATTGCACCTCCTTTTCCGGGAGCCCATCACCAAAGAACTCCATAGTTAAGTGTGCTCAGCTTGGAGTAGTACTGGGATGGGTGACCAGTCGGGAAGTTGAACATGGTTTGCACGTGAGTGATGAAAAAGCACGCAGTTAAGGCTAGTGGTGGTCTGTGAGGCCAGTCATCATTCCTGAAACTCTACTAGAGCCTTGGGCTGTGGGCCCGGGTGTTAAAATGGTATCAGAGCCAAAACCCCACTAGTAGGTGGGGCCCAGATGGGCATGGCATGCCAGTCTTGAGTCGTACGGTCCAAGCATGTAGGAAAGGGATGTCCATGGTGACGTAGCCACCCTTGTGCTGGTATTCTGTGATCGGGAGTTGGGTGTCCATGAGCCATTCTGGCTCTGCACTGAAATGGGGCGATATTATGAAGCCATATAGTTTAGTCTTGACGAGGACGTCAAGAGTCTAAGTGGGAGATGTTGTAACATCCCAGGATTTGAGGCCTCAGATAAAATAATCTTAAAAGGAATGATTGGACTACCCATATCACCATGGTGCACCTCCTTTTCTGGGAGCCCATCACTAGAGAACACCATAGTTAAGCGTGCTCAGCTTGGAGTAGTACTAGGATGGGTGACCAGTCAGGAAGTTGACCATGGCTTGCGTGTGAGTGATGAAAAAGCACGTAGTTAAGGCTAGTGGTGGTCTGTGAGGCCAGTCGTCATTCCTAAAACTCTACTAGAGCCTTGGGTAGTGGGCCCGAGTGTTAAATCATCAAATGCAGTCCTGAAACATGGGTTGTTATAACGGTGATGATTGGGTGACTTTGGCACATGGGGACTTGACTGTGAGTGATAGATATGGATGTGAGGCCAATCGTCATTCCTAAAACTCTACTAGAGCCTTGGGTAGTGGGCCCGAGTGTTAAATCATCAAATGCAGTCCTGAAACATGGGTTGTTATAACGGTGATGATTGGGTGACTTTGGCACATGGGGACTTGACTGTGAGTGATAGATATGGAATTTGTCCCTCCTAAGGGAGTTGGGTGTCCATGAGCCATTCTGGGTCTGCACTGAAATGGGGCGATATTATGAAGCCATATAGTCTAAGTGGGGGATGTTGTAACATCCCAGGATTTGAGGCCTCAGATAAAATAATCTTAAAAGGAATGATTGGACTACCCATATCACCATGGTGCACCTCCTTTTCTGGGAGCCCATCACTAGAGAACACCATAGTTAAGCGTGCTCAGCTTGGAGTAGTACTAGGATGGGTGACCAGTCAGGAAGTTGACCATGGCTTGCGTGTGAGTGATGAAAAAGCATGTAGTTAAGGCTAGTGGTGGTCTGTGAGGCCAGTCGTCATTCCTAAAACTCTACTAGAGCCTTGGGTAGTGGGCCCGAGTGTTAAATCATCAAATGCAGTCCTGAAACATGGCTTGTTATAACGGTGATGATTGGGTGACTTTAGCACATGGGGACTTGACTGTGAGTGATATATATGGATGTGAGGCCAATCGTCATTCCTAAAACTCTACTAGAGCCTTGGGTAGTGGGCCCGAGTGTTAAATCATCAAATGCAGTCCTGAAACATGGGTTGTTATAACGGTGATGATTGGGTGACTTTGGCACATGGGGACTTGACTGTGAGTGATAGATATGGAATTTGTCCCTCCTAAGGGAGTGTAATATCCTGGCCACTTGAAGAGTGAGAATGAGAAATGCATGGCCATGCACATGTAAGTCAATATATGATATTGAGCTTACATATAACTCAGACAGTCTACTCTGAATCAAGAAACATGGATTGAACATTTGTAGAGGACGACAAGTCCATGCCTTGAGTTCATTCTGGATATCAACGACAAAGGAACTATACATTCAATGTAACACCAATAACATATTGTAGGTTGAAAGTTGTTCTCCAACTTTCCTTTTCAGTTGGGTAGCACTGATGTGCGACTAGGCAGCACTCTTTGCCTGTGAAGTCATAAGTTAGTTACGGACATTCGCTGCCAACGTGAAATGGGACCTATAAGGTCACACACATAGGATTAACTTGGAAGAGGAGTTTATCCATGAATGATGTTTAGATTGATTATTAAAGTATTTAGGTACTTAGTTAAACATTCAATCAATAGACTTGACTCAGAATCATCAAGTTCAAGTGTTGAACCAACTTATTAGAGTTCCAGATTGATTGAGAACTACATTGACTAAGTTCTACATAACTTGGACCACCAACTGACAGGTTCACTAGGTGAACCGATCTACTCATGGTCATTGAGATGACTAGTTCACACTAGTGAACCGATCGGTTCACATGGACCAAATGAGCAGGTGTTGGGTTTCCCGATTTGTGAGAAAAGATTATCATTTCACTTGTTCAATTCAATTGGGAAAAGAATTAATATTTACATTAACTAGAAACTAATAATGAAAGTCAATTGTACGCAAGTCTGGGAAGTGAAACGACTGGTTCACTGGGTGAACCGATCGGCTCACCTACCTAAATGACCAGTTCATTTATGAACCGACCGGTTCGCTTGTCGTGGTACAATCAGTTCGTGGAAAATTTGGACTCTTCTACTCCCGCACGGATTGGGAGCCCTAACCCTGCCCTCTACTATAAATAGAGGGGTACATGGGGCTTCTCAGAACACACAACTCAGGACATCAGTTGCTCTGCAAAGTTGTTGTCCTATCTAGTTTTGGTAACCAAGAGAGCCCAAGAAAGTTCTACCCATCCAGGGAGGAACGTCGAGGGAAAGACAATTGTAGAATGGTAATTGGTGGGGGGAGAGTGTGTCGGTGACTAGTACACTGACAGAAGGGGACAACTCTATCTAGTCTATCCTTCAGGATGACTAGAGTTCCCAGTGGTCCATGTGGACTATCTATAGAGGTGGGAGATTTCTACTGCTCATGAGGACAATCGTCAACTGCAGTCTGGGTCAAGACCAGGAGTTGCACAGACACCGTCGAAGACTAGGTGGTTGAAGGCCATACTAGCTGCGAGGTATTTTTGCTGAGAAAGCCTTAGGACTAGGTATATCTCACTAAACCATCTTTCCTATTGCATAGTCGTTGATGTGATCTACTGGTTATGGGTTTGTGGTTAGATAAAATATTTGTTTCTGTTGCATGTTCTATCCCACAAAACCCAACATATACAATATGAGTATCTACCATCAAGGTGAGGGGGAGAGAGTCCTAAGAACCTAGAGAGGTAAGGAATGATAGTATGTTGTGAAAGACTCATGTGCGGGTTGGTGGTTCCTTGTTTAGGGTTCTAGTGGTTGTTAATCAAAAAGAGAAATTTGGGTAAGTGTAATTCACAAGTAGGGACCTACAAAGTGAATGTCATATCAGGTTTTGGTTTGGTTTATGTTTGATGCTAATAAGGTAGACCTGGAACCCATACCTAAGAGGGAAAATAGATCTAGTGCATATAATTATCATAGAGTTGAGTGAGCTCAAATATTTTGAGCATGGAACCTCCCTCAGGTAATGGATTAGGATATATCAATTGGACTTTTTTGATATATGTTTGATAGACACTCATTCAAGTTGGTTTAGCACCACCATAATATCATGAAACTAACCTAACCTAGGTAGTCGATGTATGGATATGGCATACTGGAAAACATACAAATGGTTTAATAAGTTCTCTATTTACAATTGGTTAGACATATGCATTGTACATGATGATGTGGAGAAACTATCTAACCTCAGGATGAACCTTAATCAATATTGCAACCTACTATAAGAAGGTGAAATGAAATAATTTTGATGATAAAGATTGAACATGGTTATAATTGACATGAGAGACATGTGATAATCAAATATCTTTTTTCTTTAAAATATGCTTTATCTCTTACTGGCCTACTGTATAGTATGAATTGTATTATGAGGGTACCAAGTACTTGGCATTCCTATAGTCATGAACGCATGAAACATAATATATTAGTTCCATTGTATCTAAACACTTCACTCTTGATAGTAAAGTACTTATAGTGGTCCAACTCTTGGGTAGTAGATCGTAGTGTATAATGATATAGCTCTTAGGTAGTAAATGCATGGATATTATAATAGAAAATATGCCAAAAAGATATGTTCTCTTGTGGTAGTATAAGTCTTGGTTCAAGTATATTCTTGTTACCTTTTATTACTATCAAATGTTTAGTTTCTTTTGTCCTAGGATAGGACCTCCCCTAGAAGGGTGAATTCACAAATATATGAAAGAATTGAGGTAACCTTAAATGTCGCTTAAAGTCTGAGTGATTAAGTGCATGAAGCATGAAAGTACATATATTGAGTATGATTCTTTGGACCCACGTATTCCATCTCAAATGGACATGAGAAAAAGACACTATTGAAGTGACTGATAGTATGGGATCAAGACCAAACAAGAAGGTCACCATGAGCCCAATGAAGGGACATAAAGTAAAGTATGTGCGCCCTAAGAGATGAAGGGAAATTGGGTAAAATAATTTTAAAGGATAGTATGTTCTTAGATATTATTAGAGAAACCTCAAGTAAATTTTGTAATGATATAGAATAAAGTTATGACATCTCAATGAAACCCTTGGGAAGGGTAGGGCCCTAAGTCAACCATAAGATAAAGTAGGATGACTAAAGGTACATAAGAGTTATGAGGTTTGGGGAGGATCATGCGCTAAGTGTATAAGGACCTTGGGGTCAAGAGGAGATAATTCCAAAGGTACCTATGCATTAGAGATCTTAAGGGAAAGACTAAGGCTAGTGAGACTTGAGATATAGATGAAAAGAATAAAGGAAGTCATGTGATGATGTTTGAATAAGAATCTTAAAAGAAGTTTTGCAAATATTCAGATATTATGAGAAAATGTTTTCCCATATGAATGCATGGGATCAATAAAATTGTGGTATTAAGGGTTTTGAGTCATATGGAGCCAAATTAAAAGATGATGTGTGGATGCACCATCTCTACTCTTGGAATGGGATGAGCTTTGTATTTGGACTGGAGCTAAATATTTATTTCATCTTGTTATGAGTGTGAGAGATTGGGCAGATGCATGCTATGCTTAAAGTTGGTCTATGAAAATGAATATCCTAAGTTGAATTACATGACCTATGGTTTGAGGTGATACCCCTCCCTTATGTGCAAATAAATGCATACTAGGTTGGAAACCTAGGTAAAAAGATTATCACTAAGTGAAATTGCAATGACAAGTGGAAATGTAATCACCAAGAGATGATATCATCTAAAAACTAAGGGAGTGGATATACCTTGAATCGAATTCAAGTACCAATCTTAGTAATGATGTGAGAAATTTGCATAATAATAAAATATGTCAAAGATATCTAAGTAGGGTTTCTAACCCTAAGATTTGAAACTAAGAATGAGTTATCTTTCACTTTAACTTTACTAGATTTGAATTTTGGGGACGAAATTCCTTTACAGGAGGGTGAATGTAATATCCTCAATTCTAATAAAATTTAATTATATAAATGAATTGATTTGTAACTTTCCCAATGCTATAATAATAATGTTTTCCTCTTT